>CM031238.1:321889827-322297264 GCA_018340775.1 Taxus wallichiana var. yunnanensis | reverse complement strand
TGGGTTTAACCACGATTATTCTTGGTCTTGACCTGCAAGGAATCCCAATTTAACACATGTGATAAATCTAAAATGTATTTATTAAGCAAAGAAATATGGAAAACATCATGCATTCATGACAAAGTAGGTGGTAATGCTAAACAATAAGCTACAAGGGTTGATTACTTCAACTATTTCAAAAGGTCCCACATAATGAGGTGATAACTTGGCAGCCTTGCCAAAAGTTATAGAACTCTTTTTGATTTAACCCGAAGAAAACCTTCTCACCAAGTTCAAATTTCCTATCAATCCACTTTAAGTCAGCATAACTCTTTTTCCTATCTGTTTCTTCTTTCAAGCGTTCACGAATCATTTTAACTTGTTGTTCCATTTCCGTAAGGATTTCAGGTCCAACTACCTCTCTATCCTCAATGCTATCCCAACTAACAGGGTTCTACATTTCCTTCCGTAAAGTGCCTCAAAAGGTGTCATCTTAAGAGAAGCATGATATGTATTATTGTATGCAAATTCAACTAATGGAAGATACTCTTCCCACTTATACTATTGATCCATACAATACATCATAACATATCTTCTAAAACTTGATTTACTCTTTCAGTCTATCCATCTATTTCTGGGTGATACACAGAACTGAAATTTAGCTTAGTTCCTAGAGCTGCATTAAGCATTTTCCAAAATCTTGACATCATTCTAGGATCTCTATCAGATATGATTAATTCAGGTACTCCATGTAATCTAAAAATTTCATGTACAAATATTTTAGCCAAAACAGGAGAATCATCCTTTAGATTTCCAACAATAAAATGAGCTACTTTTGTTAGTTTATCAACAACTACCAAAATAACATCATGTTTATTTCTTGACATAGGCAACCCTTGTACAAAATCCATGCTTATTACCTGCCATTTATATTGTGGTATGCTATGAGGATACAATAAACCGGTTGGGTGCATATGTTCCGCTTTTACGTGTGACATTCAAGACAATGTGTCACAAAATCAATAACATATTTTTTCATTCCTTTCCAGAAATATTGTTGTTTTATATCAGCAAGCATCTTTATAATGCCAGGGTGTCCAAAAGGTGAATTGTGAAATTTAGCTAACAATTTCTTTCTCAAATCATTAAGCAAAGGTATGTATACTTTGTTTTCATATCATAAGATTCCTTCATTATCAAAGTGAAAACCCTTATATCTTTCATCTTTTGGATCAACAACAAGCACTATTTTTACTTGCTAAAAGTAAGAATCAGATTCCATAACACTTTTTACTTCATCCTTAAACTAAGTTCTTAGTGTTATAAGAGTAGAAATGTGCTTCCTATGACTTAGAGCATCAACAACTCTATTTTCTTTTCCTTTAATGTAACTTATGTCAAAATCATATTGAGACAAAAACTCCAACCACCTTCGTTGTCTTACATTCAGGTTTGGCTGAGTGAAAATGTACTTCAACCCAAGATGATCAGTTTTCAACTCAAATGGTTTACCAAGCAGATAATGCCTCCAAACTTGAAGTGCATGAACTATGGCAATAAGCTCTAAATCATGTGGAGCATAATTCAACTCATGTAACTTAAGTTTTCTACTTTCATAAGCTATGACATGATCATTTTGTAACAAAATACCTCCAAGACCTTCCCGGATGCATCTGTTACAACAATTAAAGTCTCCATTGGGATCAGGTACAACTAAAATAGGTGCAAAAGTCAACTGACTTTTCAAATTTTTAAAAGCAGATTCACATTTATCATTCCAAACAAATTTCTTATCCTTTTTCTGCAATGAAGTTATTGGTGCAACTACCTTAGAAAAATCCTTTACAAATTTTCTATAATAACCAACAAGGCCCATGAAGCTTCTAACTTCATGTACATTCTTTGGTGTAGGCCACTCGGTTATAGCTACAATTTTAGAAGGATCTACAACAATCCCATCTTTACTTATAACATGACCCAAATAGTGAACTTTGGTGTCAAAGAAAGAACACTTGGATAACTTACCAAACAACCGTCTCTTTCTCAAAATTTCCAAAACTATTTTCAAGTGCTCATGATGCTCCTCAATACTTTTAGAATATATGAGAATGTCATCCAAGAATACAAGCACAAAGTTTTCCAAGTATTCTTGAAAGATATTATTCATTAAGTTCATAAAATTTACAGGTGCATTTGTTAATCCAAAGGGTAAAACCGTGAATTCATAATGTCCATACCTTGTCCTGAAAGTTGTTTTATGAATGTCCTCATCCTTAATCCATAATTGATGATATCCAGATCGAAGATCTATCTTAGAATATACCGATGCTCCACGCATCTAATCAAATAGATCATCAATTCTAGGAAGTGGGTATCTATTCTTGATTGTTGCTTTGTTTAACATCCTGTAATCAATGCACAATCTAAGTGTTCCATATTTATTTTTCACAAAGATCACTGGTGCTCCCCAAGGTGAAACACTTGGTCTAATCAAACCCTTAGACAAAAGTTCTTGCAATTGAGCCTTAAGCTCTACTAATTCTGTAGTAGTCATTCGATAAGGTGCCTTAGAAATAGGTTCAGTACCTGGTTTGATTTCAATCATGAAGTCAAACTCCCTTTTGGGTGGTAGACCTAATAATTCTTCTAGAAACACATCACCGTAGTTCCATAATAGTGGATAACGTTCCATGAAATCATTGTTTTCTCTGTAGATTCTAAAAATTTTTACTACATATAAGGTACAACCCTTATTTTTGGCCTTTTTAAGTTACATAGCTGACAATTTCCTAACTAAAATTTCTCATTTTACACCCTGAATCTCTGTTGTTTTCTGCAGATCATCTAAACAACATATATGTTTTTCAAAATAGTCCACTTTTTCTTTATGCTCAGCTAACCAATTTACGCCTATGACTATGTCATAAGATCCCAAAGGTGCAACATAAAGATCAACTTCAGTGGAAAAGTTAGGTAAGTCAAGGACTACCCCAAAAAGACACATACTAACTTATATGAATAGAATTATTACCATAATGTACAGTCCATGATTTATCCATTTTTCCATCTTTTCTTTTAAGTTTCAAGCAATTTTACTAGAAATAAAACATTCAGTAGCTCCCGTATATCAAAAATAATAGTTACAGGTATGCCAAATAACTTACCAGGAACTTCTATGGGTGTAGCTTGCTTTTCAGCTTGCTTGTCAGCTACTGCAGCATGTATCTTGTGTTGATTGATTACGATCATCCTTCTTCAAAGGACATTGATTTGTGTAATGATCTTTGCCACAATTATAACAGCCTCCTACAGGTCCCTTTCTAGACTCAGAATTATTTCCAGCCTTAAAGTTATTATTCTGACCTCCATAGGACTTTTGTCCATTGTTATTATTCTTGGAAAAATTGTTCCATGCATTTCCAACAGTCTTATTCATTGTTGTTTTCTTATTATTATCAGCTAAAAACTTACTTTTATTACCAAACTTCTTCCATGGTCCCTTCTTAGGTGCAAGAGAAGCTGAAGAGGGGTTTGGAACTTTCTTCCTTACTTCCTCCTTATGAGCAGAAATAGCCTTTAATTTTTGTTCCTGCCTTATGGCTTTTTCAACAACCCCTTCCATAGTGGTTGGGCTGTGAACATCAACTTCTCCCCCAATAATGGGATTCAATCCCATAATGAATTTCCATATCCTGAACTTCTCATCAGTTTGATACTGAGGTACATACTTGAGGAGTTTCATAAACCATTCCCAATACTCAGTTATTAACTTTCCTTGAGCTAAGTTCTAAAATTTAGTCATTTTCTGATCATAATAAAGTTGTGGCAGCCAACGTTTCCTAAAATAACTTTTAAATTGATCCCAAGTGATGTTAGTTTCATCAATATTTAACTCAACCTTACGGTTGTCCCACCATGAAGATGCTTCATGGGAAAGCTGATATGCTCCCCATATAGCCTTGGTTTCCTCTGAGAAGTTCCTTATTGTAAAGTACTTCTCCATTTCACTGAGCCAATTCTCAGCTCCATCTCCTAATGTGGTGCCATCAAACTTAGGTGGACTTATCCTTTTTATATCATTAGTGAGTTCAACTGCCAACCTTGCCTTTTTTTTTCTCGGGCTGGACTGGCACATTGACATTGTTATTATCAACACCCAAATTGGGGTTGTCCTCAGGAGGTGGCTGATTATTATTACCAACTTCTTCTTCCTCCTCATTACCCATTACTTGTTGTTCAAGTACAACCAAATGATCTCTTGTGTCCAATAGGGCAGCAAGGATCTCATCAAGTTTTTGGGTTGTTGTTGCTCCTTCATCAGGTGGAGCATTATTCACAATGTTTCCTCTTGTCCTAACCATTTTTTGTTACAAGAAAATTCAAGTTTTTATCAGATTATGGACACAATAGGTCCAAGAGCTCATAACCTTCAGCTCTGATACCAAGATGTAACATTCCCATTTTAAGACTTTAGAAACAAGGGGAATTTTTTTTTTTGCATGAATAATGTTCTCTGTTCTAAATACATAATTTAGAACACACATTCTTTAACAACCATTCTTATAACAGATAACCATATGCAGTTGTAATGACTTGGTGAGCTACCGATCTATTCATTTCATGACTCGGTGAACTACCGATCTATTCATGTTTAACATTAAGTATTGAATACTTTTCCATATACTACATATACTTGGTTCTCTTTCCTATTAGGTATTGAGTGATCTGTCTAAGGAACCTATCTGAATATTTGTTACCAATATTCATCTACATCACGAACCTTAGACTAGGTGACATAGGACAACAACCAACAACTTACTTGCGATACTTTGGCCAAATATTTCTAACATACTTGTTTATTACTATTCCTTGATGGCATACTCATCAATCTAGAATACATCCTTCACCCCACTCTATTGTTATCTAGAATGTCCTTTACTGACTTCCATCAGTCCACTTGCCCAAGGTTTAACCCTAGTTCGAGTTAACAACATATGTTATGATAGGAAGAGGCTCACGAAGACTTAGGGTAAGTTGGCATACTAGGTCAACCTAAGTCAACCCCATGTGCCAAGGTACCCTAAGTTTTAGAGGGCTACTCCTTATCTTAAACATGCTACTAACTAGACCTAGAGAGAAACTAAGTTCAAGTCCAATGTGTGTAGATCTAGATGATCAATGCAGAAGGGTGTTGCCACATGTCAACTACATCGTTGTATCCTCGAGAAGATCCTAATCTTCTCAAGGTACAACCCTATAGTTGGCATGTGCTACCAACATCCTACAGAAATAACCTCATCGAGATGTACATACCCCTAGGAGCTTATTATAATTTAATTAATTTGGATTATTAAAAATAGATTTCAGCAACCTTGCCAAGCCCTAATCCAACACTCCTTAAGTTCTTTTCTATACCAGATTCAATTGATCATTAAAGAACTTCCTTAACTTAAGATTTCCTTTAATGTTCATTTAATGGGCTTAATAAGCCATTAACCAAAAGACAACAACATTATAAGTTCCATTTAATGTGACTTAACCATTCAAGGAAGTGTAGCAACCACCTAGGTTGTAACTAAGTAGACTTTATTAAAATGAAGTCTAATGATTAGGAATCATATCTTCCTTTTCATTTGCATTCTTATGAGAGAGGAAGAGTCTTCCTTTACATGGTTAAGTGCTAGGGTTTAGCACCCCTTTATATCATTTACAAATTCTATAGTTTTACTTGAATGTTCATTCCACATCATATTACTATGTTGAATTGTTTAGATATGACCATCAAATTCTGCAACTTAGCAAGTTGCATCTTATTTAGGGAGAATATTCTAAATCCCATTATCAAACTTATCCAAGAATACCCAATTAAGCATATAAATAATATGGAGAATATCAACAAGATAGGATTCCATCTCTGTTATAAAAGTACAAGATAATTTACACATCCAATGCAAGTAAATTCTCAACTTTCAATTCATCTTTAAAACTTATACATTTACAAAACTTATGCATTTTAGGCATACTTGCCTAACAACAACCTTCATTCTAAAAAGAATATAACTTTTCTTTTTCAATACAACTCAAGAACGAATCAAATTCTCTACAAAGAATCAGACTTAAATCAGCCAATGCATCATATAAGTTTTTGCCTTCTTTTATCACTTACGAAGTCCATCTGCAAAAATTGCTAGCACATGGGTCAGTTCAATGAACTGAGCATGATAAGCACTAAGCCTTAAAACAAAGTGCATTCCACTAATTGTTCCATTAAAAACAACCTTCTTTAATGAAACAATTAGTATATCATACTATAAGCATAAGTAATAACAATCAGAGAAGGAATACATTAATAAATCTGAATTCACTTCTAAGAGAGAGAGAGAAAATATATAACATTTTCCTTACAATTTAAAGTTTAATTGATCCTAACAATTACCTTTATCAAACAACAGATCTTATCATCTCATTGTTCCCAATTCTACAATAATAGAATACAACACTTATCTTTACTATAAGACAAAAGAAGTGTTTACAACATGGTTCTCAGTAGGGTGATTAACCTAACTTTTAAGCAAAGGAAGAAGAGAAACCATTTCAACTATGCCCAAAACACATAACATCCACAAAGCAGAAATAGGTTCATGTCATGACTTAAACTATTTCATTTAAAGGTCAACTACCTTAAAATTCAACATTTTAGATATTCATCATAACAAAATCACATATTAATCCAAGAGGAAAATAAAGGATCAACAATCAACCAACAAGTTTACATTTTCTGTTCAACAAACCAATCATCAATCTCTTTCTACTTTATTTCAGTCAAATGTTATGTACAAGAAGACTAAACAACGTAATAATCTTCTTTTCCTATAAGAATAATTAACAGGTGGTTCCAATCAAATGAACTTAACCCAACAACCTTAGAAAAGGAATCTTAACAGGATATGATTCAATCCTTAATTCATCTCATTATACTTAACAACAATTCCCTTTTTCTAATACGAAAAATAAGTTCATAAATTTATTCCCAAAGGAGAGATCAAGATCAACTTTAGAATAAGAAGAAAACGTATTGAAACCTTCCCTAAAATCTTTACCATAAAAAGGCATGAGTTCCCTTTTTAGCTCGAATCAGTATAACAGTGAAGTTTAAAACAACACTACATCCCTAAGAAATCACAATTTCCTTTATCCTTAAAGACTCAAGCATTCATTTATTGGACCCAACAAGAAGTGTAAAACCCGAATAGGAAACTAACAACTCCAAAATTACCCATATGCTCAGTCAAGATAGAAACTAACTTGCAATAAATTTCAACTTCTTAATACAAGAGCAAATAGATTGGGGTTCCAAGAAGAATGATTAACCAACAATATATTCCAAACAAGATCTCGAAGAGGTTACCCAACAACCCATTTAAACCATGCTTCCAGTTTTTCTCCTTGTGCATGTAGTTGGTCTCAAAAAGAGTTCTGAGTTATTAAACCATTTAATCAAGTAATAAACCCAATTTCAAAGCCAAGACCCAATCGATCATATTTGTAATACAACCAGTTCAGGACTCGTAAAACAATTCCGAGCACAATGTTGAACATAAGCTCCCACAAAGGTTCGGAACCACTCAAGTGAATATACACAAGTTCAGGACAACAACATATTCTCTTTTTAGTTTACATCCTAAACAAAGAAAACCCAAAATAACACTAGAGCAAACTAACCACACCTTGCTCAAGTTACAATTTCCAAACACATTAGTAACAATTAAATTGTACAGTGTCATCACAGAATCTCATACATGAGTTCGAATATACACCAACGATCTTAAAACAAGGTAGTATACAAATACCTATTAACAATTTAGAAAAGCAGAGAGCTTCCATTTCCTGTTAACATCTCATCAAACCCTATTTTCCAATTCAAACGAAATATAAGTTTCTTACCGGGTTCAGACCTATACCAACAGCAAAATACGAGTGTCATGTACTTAATGAACTTTCAATAATAGTTCAAATGGTCACTAGAAAATAAACACAAGCTCTAAGCCATATACGGACTTCAACAACAGTCCAGGTCATCACAAGAATCAAAACATGATTCCTTAGTACAAGAACCTCTATCAATCAGTTCAAATCAAACACGAAACCAAAACAAGATCCAAACAGAAATACGAGCTTGAATACAAGTTACAAAAAAATACGAGCTCAATACAAGCTCAAGATCAACAAACATGAATTCCCACAGTAACAATGGAAGTCAAGGTTCCCAAATAACTCAACACAATAATCATTAGCAATGAAGGTCATCAAAATAGAACCCTTCAATTACCAGATACAAAAATGTCAAGCAGAGTTACAAAATATGTTTTTGCATGCATGTATCATGTTTTTAAACAAACACAACGTAAGTTTCCAAACAGAACCATATTTACCATGGATTCATGATCAAGAACACAAGATTTATTAAACCCAACAAGAAAATAACCAGATAAAATATGCAATCCACAAATCTTAATAGAGCAGAGTTGTTTTAATGAAAACATTTAGAAGAAAGCAAGAGATTTTAATGGTTAGAGCCTATCATGCCTGATAGTGCTTCTGCCAAATCGAAGGAGACCTCCAGCCGAGCTCACAACTTCTCCTCTTCCCCACGAAAGATCAAACAACCATATTATTTTTCCACAATGCTTCTTATACATCCCACGAACCAAAAATAGGTCTAAGACTTCAAAAATAGCCATTAAGTGCAGTTCAATCTGTTGGTTTGAAAAACTAGAGAGCATGCAGAGCAAAAATCATGAAACATGCAAAGTGAAACAACCCCAGACAAACCCGCTTGCATGCCTTCCAAGATGGTTTGTGCATGAAAACTGAAAATAATAAGTTTCATTAATTCCAATTTTCCCACCTATCCTTCCTTGCCACCACCTTCCAAGTCTAGTGAATGCCAAATCAAAATTAACATGAAATTCCATTTTAGTGACACTTCCACATAAGCCTCCACCAAGTCAACTAGCCCCTACCAAAACTGGTAGTACCCTATGCATTCAAAACCTTATCAATAACATAAATGCCATAGGAACCATCACCCTTAATGCATGCGACCACCTAATTCCCCTTTCATACCCATTAGTTTAGGATAGATCAAATTGCTTAGGTTAGACCTTAGGTAGTTTATAATATATACCTTAGGATATAACCCTAACAACAAATTTCCACCATAGGTCTTAACACATAGCCTTAGGTAGTTTCCACATAGGTTAGATTAATTCACAACATAATAGTTTTAGGCATTAGGTTAGATCATCATAAAACCTTATAGTATTAGGTTCTAGGTTAATTTTAATAGCCTAGTAACCTTTCCATATCCTTTAGCACAGAGCTTAGGTTAGGATGCCAATCAACCAACAAAGTAGAATAGGAAGCTTTAGGTTAGAATAAGAATTCTATTAAGTGACATAGCTTAGGTAGAAAATATTCTTACCTAGCTTAGGATTCCATAGGATAGTCCTTTTTAGGATCCCAAATCCTTCCTATGCCATGAACAGGCTATATTTTCATGTTCACCAGCAATGTCCTACCATGATCGATCTCCAAGGACCCAAGCACAACATACAACTGAATGGAAATACATTCACACAAAAATCAAAGAACTTGTAATAACAAAGTTCAGTCAATATGTCTCTTAATTCATGGAATGTCAATTTACCATTCGTTCAACAGAGTAGATTTAAAACATTCCTTGGATCACTGAAATTGATCCAAGGATGAGTCAGATTAATAGATAAGTTTACAACTCTTAAACCAGATTGAAACTCACCTACAAAAGTGAAAAATGGATTCAAGGAAGCCATTCCAATTCAGTCAAAGGATCTTAAGAACATAAATGATTTATCCATATCAAGCATGATCTCCAACAATCAAAAGAACAAGCCATGCACCAAGGCCTCGTATTCCACCTCATTACTAGTGTAGGAAAATTAGAAATGAAATGACTGGAGTGTCTTTCTCCCACTCGAGGGATAATAAGAACACTCCGACTCTTGAGCGCTTCTTTCTTTTGGCCCCATAGAAATGTAGGGTTCATATTTGGGAATCTTTAGGGGGATTCCCCTTATTTATGTTGTATCCTTTTGCTACCTTAGGGATCTCGTAATCTTCATCAAAAATGATGTAAGTTCCTAAACCAAGAGAATTGAAATTCCCAAAAGGATCACCTAGAAGGAGGTTGGCTAAATGACCGTTACATTGGGGGTATTCATCTTCCGTGTATAATTCTTCCTCTCTGGTGATCATAGCATGGGAATCTTCAAAGCTTGAAGCTTCCTGGTTAGTTATATGTTCCTTGGAGAGGGGCTCTGACAAGACCTTCATTTTAGACTCATATTTGGTTTACATAATCAGATGAGACCAATCAAGAGACATATAACCTCCAATCTTAGCTATAAAATCACGAGAGAGGAAAAGGACAAAGACTGGAAGGATGTCGATTATCATAATATCTTGCGAAATAGTTATATTTGGGAAAGAATAGAGCTATAATGGGAGTCCCTTGATAGCCCCAATGGTTTGAACAGACTTCCCATCCAATTGCATGACTCCTTTCCTTAAGGGATCATATTTAATGCCCAAGGTGCCTATAATTTCCTTAGGCATGACTGTAGTGCTAGCATTGGAGACTATCATAGAATTATGTAGTAATTTCTTACCTATGATAAGATTCATGAAGAAGGGGTTGGGCCTTGGTTTACTCACCTCTCCCTTTTGATTCAATAGTACTTCCTCTTTTAAGACTCGGGTGACTTTTATTTGTTCCTTCTCCTTGTCGAAGGTGGTTGGATCTTTGTTTGGTTTGATCGCTTCTTGGAACAACTCCTTCTTCCCTGGAATTTTCAACATATCCCATAAGGATGCATTAGCTAGTGCTTTTTTGATTTGTTGGACCACGTTAATTGGTCCAGGAGACAATAATTTAGACGATGATGGGTGTTTTGTTCCCTCACTGGCGGGGTGGGAGATATCTTGATTCTGCACAATTCTTCTTAGAGAAACTCCTTATTTTACGGTGATAGGTAGTGACAGAGCTATAATGGCTAGAGGCTCTTTCTAAATTTTTATATTCATACTTGGGATCGGAGCGTCAGCCTCTATGATCCTTTTCTTAAAGTGAGTGTTATAATTAAACTGAATAGGCTTTGAAACAGATACTTCATTTGTAAATATGGATTCTTCTCCTTCTATCCAAGAGAAAAGAGTTTTCTCTGGTGTAATCTCCACCTACTATTCCATGGAAATCCCTTGAATTTATGTGAAGAGAGCAGCATTCTAGATTCCTGCAAATTGATACGGTCTAGATTTGTCCACCTTATATCTTTCCCTTAATCGTTGTTTAGCCACCTTTTTTGTAAGTTCCCTTGGGGTAGTCTCTTGGCATGTGGGAATCATTACAGGGAAACACCACACATTAGGGTCTTCAGCCAAATGATTTAGGCTAGGTACCATCTCTCTTCTGCTATTAGGTGGAATAGTCTGGAGTGACATTGGTATGGGTACTAGCTAGTTAGATGACTACACAGGTTGTGGTCTCTGGGTATTTTGGTATTGAGAGGAATAGGCTGGCTGTTACCTCGATAATTTTGATAATTTTGTCTTGGATAAGTGGCCTGATTTCTTTTAAGATTTATTATCTCATTAGAAAATTTTCTAAGAATATTTTTCATTTCCTCCATTTCGGGAGAAGAAGATGATGACGTGGTAGTGGGAGTTGGAGCCAAATGAGAAGATGGGTAGTTATACAAGGATGTAGGGGCTTGAGCAAGGCTTGGTGCCTATGTTTTCGGAAGGGCGCTTATCTTAGGATACATTGGTAAAGGGGTTTTGGGAGGAAGTTTCCTAGCATCTATTAAATTGTTCTCATCTTGGATAGCAATGTTATAGGCTTGCGGTAAGAAATCTGATCCTAATGACTGAATCATTACGAAATATTTGAATTTAGAGATTTTCAATAAAATATGATAGCCATACCTACATGTGGCCTTACCAAGACTATAATCCTTTACCAATTTTTATGGAATCTAGTATTGAAATCATCATTAGCTCTTGCGGGCCCTTCTTGATGTTGATAAGTTGTTGTAGGAGCGATGATCTGTCTCCCTTTTCATTGAATCTTACTACCAACACATCTCCTAATTGGTCCCAAGTGCCAATAGTATTAGGAGTTAAGGATTGGTACCAATCCAAATCCTTCCCTTTAAATGAAGCATCTAACAACCGTTAGGCGACATCTTTCTCCCTGATATAATGTACCACGCATATCTCTGCTACATCTTAGAGGTGTTCCTTAGGATTTTTGAAATCTTATCCACTGAATTTGGGTAGTGCTTTTAGTGTGTTGGCTAGGATAGGATTCCACACCACCAGGGGCATGGGAAAAATGAGTGGACTCCTTGGTTCCATAACATGAACTACCTCGGAGGCTGAGCTTGAAGGTGAGCCATAAAAATAGGTCTGAGGGTTCTAGTTGACTATGTGAAGGGCTTGTTGTCAATTTTTTCCCTTTTGGACAAAATTGGACAATGGGAGCCTATTATGACCTAAGGCTAAAAAAATCCTTCATGAGGTATTCTCGGGACATTCTGGTCAAAATTTTACATTTAGGAAACCTTTATGTTGTCCCAAGTGGTCTCAAAGTCATCTCGAGCTATTCTTCTTCATTTCGGGTCTCAAAGGTTTCAAGTTTTCTCAGAGCAAAAATTAGCCCTTGGTAGGCATGCATTCATTCAACATGAACAAGTAATCATCAAAGTTGATCATTTATGTTTAAAATGTTCTGTTACATTTCCAATACTCTCTAATTTCAAGAAAAATACCTAGAATATCAAAAATTGGGATAGGGTCAGATTTAAAGAGTAACATGACATTGAGCTAGAAATAGCTTACCGAGTAGCTCGACAAGCTAAAGATGAGTTATGAGTTGATAGGTTGGCTCGAGGAGTCAATGGTCAATCCTAGCAATGACACTTGGAATGGGGGCAGAACTCTTACATGATTCGGGTGAACCCAATGAGTTCAGCTCGGTAGAATGGTGATGAGCTCAAGTTCAAGCTAAGGGAATCAATACCAAGCCAATGTAGAGAACGAGCTTGGGTAGGGTCATATGATGGTGATCCGAGCTCCTGGATTCTCATATGAGGAAGAAAATCTTATTTGTAGATTCATGACCGAGGCATGTTCAAGGTCATGTATATAGGGCCAAGCTAGTGATTGCATGCTTGAGTCATGGCCAAGCTTACAAGAGATCTGCGAATCGGCATTTAGGATGAACTCATGACAACTGACGATCGCCTTAATATGGAGTTGGTGGATAATGACTCATATAGGTGGTAGAGTGGTATGAAGAGAGCTCATCAAATGACTTGGTGTATTCGAGAGTATATGATGTAAGTCCTGAGCTATGAATGTTAAGGAAGTAGCTCACGGAAGTGAGCAAGTCGGTTTTGGTTTCACAAGAGTAAATTTGTGTTAGCATTCAGATGTAACAAATGAATGACAAGCTCAAAAAATAGGCAAGGGAGTAGCTCAAAACTTGAGAGCGAGTCATGGTTGGCTCAACATCGAGGTTGAGTAATTTACGCAGTGGCTCAACGGCAAGTAAACATGGGAAGACTAAATCAAACTTCACTAGCTCCTAGAAATGTTGTAGAGTGGGGGTGAGGTTTGGAAAAACTTCGGTGGTGAATTCCCAAAAGCATGACCAACAGGTGGAAAAGTGGAGACTGTGAGCCATCATGTCAGGTTAGAATGTTGGTAAAATGGCTCCAAAAGTCCAGAGTCCCCATCTCAGGCCTGTAGGTTTTGTGATAAGGAAGTCATGTCGTGATGGCAAGATAGTCTTGGGGTTCCAAGACTTAAAATTCCAAGGCGCGGGGATCATGAGGAGCATTACCACATGGGGATAATCATTTGGCATGCCAAGGGATAAGTTCCATAAATTGAATGTGCAACTAGAAGCCCAAGTCAATGGCTGAGTTATCTATCAATTTGTTAGGGAGGCTACATGTGAGATGGCGAAGTAATCACCGAGTTATTAGCATAAACATTAGAGCTATTATCGGAAGAAAGCTAGTGACTTAGTCACTATAGGGATCTACGTGCACAAAATTTCATTGTCAAGTCGCCAAGATCACATCGCCATAGGGAGTTTTGTTCGTGTTTGAGAAAATGATGTAGGTTGTGTTGTCACTAAGGATGAATTGTCGAGCATCTTGACCATGATAAGGGCATCGAGTCGATGGTAAATAAAATGGAGTCAAGCGGATCAACTAAATGCAAGAGGATAAGTTTGACACAAGAAGAAGATATTTTGTAGGGTCTAAGTGACTCAGCTGAGTCATTTCAGGCTCCACGAGTCACCATAGATAGAAGCCTAGGTGGATCGAGTTGAGGAGCTTACAGAATGTGTATATCTTGTTATGGGAAACAACTCGATGATTGATAAATTTATAGAGGTGTTTAAGTACAAGATGAGCTCATGTGAAGGCTCGGGTGGTTGCATGTAATGTGATGGCTATGGAGGTGGTTTGAACAATAGAGTGGCTTAGGAACTCAGAGGCTCAATGTGTGGCCGAGCCATGGATTTTTGGAGGTAGGGCACTCATTGAGCTTGAGCTTTTACACCGAGATCTTCCATATGGCTCGATGGAATGAAGTTGAAATGGTTTGAGTATTTGGAAGTGAACTTTGTCGATCTGAACCGAAGGAGCTCACCGTACATTGTGATGAGCTCATATAACTCAATGGTGGGCTCGCATCGATTATAAATCTAAGTCAATCCATTCAATGGATGAAATCAAGGTATTTATCTCGGTAACAAGATTACGTGGACGTAAACTTAGTCCGAGATTGAAGAGATGATGAAGTGATCTCATAGGTGAGCTCGGTGTATGCTCTCCATGAGTTGGGAGGAAAGTTCGATGTAATCCATTGGAGTGAGGGATTGTGAAGAAAATGAATTGATTTATTTGTGGTGAATAGCTCGAGATTGAACCCAACATGAAAATCACTCAAATAAGTCAAGTTGTAGTTATGTCGCTTGACATTGGAGATGATTGGTTTAGTGCAGAAATAAACCGAGCTCGTTGGCGATGGATGGGGCTTAGCATGACATTGAAAAATTGAGTCAGACCGTGGTGTGAAGAAGAGTTTGAGATCAAACTCGCAGTATGTGCAAGTTCTACCAAGTTGATGAGGATCTCAAACAAAGACATGAGCCATTGAGAGACATGCAAATGGGAAATTGGTCGAACATTGTTGCTAAGGGAGGAAGGAACCTGGCCATTAAAGGTTGAATTCAAGCATCGATGCCAAGTGAGGTTCTTGAGGTCACGTATGGCTTGAGTGAATCAATTACGAGGAGCTTGGTAAGTAATCCCAATGGGAAACCAGGTGCAAGGAGATAATGGGTCGAGTGGTGAAGAGCTTTTTTTGTGAGATCGATGTGGGGAGCTTGGTTATGGTGGATGGTGGTAACGATCCCATGATGCACTTGTATGATGCATGGGAAGAGACTCGGGATGAGTCGAGTTGGGGCCGATTCTCTTGGCATTGAGCTAGGCAAGCGAGCTCGTGGAGTCGAGCCAATGGAGCAAATAACCAGGAGTTTCTTGGAGTAGGTTCATGGGTTGATGTGATGGTGATGGACTCGGCCAATACACAGTCGAAGGATCACATGACTAACTCAATGAATTAGCTCTCCGAGCTAACCACCGAGTTGTTTTTTTACTCATTCACATAGACCACTCCTCCTCAAACAGTAACCAAGTTAATGAGAGGGTCCCACATTATTTTTTAATTAATTTAATATTTTTATTTAAATATTTTAATAATAATATTTATTATTATTATTTAAATATTATTTTAATTAATTAAGGAGAACTAGGTCAACTGGGTATTAATGATACATGATGGAACCTTCTCAAGTGGTTTAACCAACTGTAATAAATACATCATGTGCCTTCAATTTAGGAATGTAATTATGACCTTTCCTCTTCTCTCTCACATATTCTTATATAAATGTAAGTTGGAAGCTCATTCCAAGGGGTTCTAACATGTCAGATAGGTTGGAAAGTTAGACATCTTATCCTCTCTCTTCTGCAAGTTGTCCTTGTATGTTGAGAGAACTTTCAAGCCTCCTTTTCAAGACTATAATGGAAACCATTTCCTCTTCTGAATGTATGATGCATTGTGCATGTTATTGAAGCAATAAAAGTGTGTGTTTTGTGACTAATCTTGGTCCTTTCATCCTTATATGCTTCTTTGTGCCTTTTTCGTGCTTGTAGGTACACTATGCAAGTTCATGTTTCTATTGCAGGTTCTTGGATTTTGTGCTTATCAAGTGGTGGAGTGTTGCATGCAGTTGAGTTGTGGTGTTTTTCACCCTTCTCAAGTTCATCCTTCTTCGCTAGAAGACTGATAACTTGTTTGTCTGATCAAGTTTAATAAAGGGATTGCTTTCTTCCTATTATGTGGTATTCTATACCCTCTCAAAGTTACGATGGAGGTGAAGTTGACTTGTGGTGCACACACCCTCTTCAAATTATCACTTCCTAAGTCTAGAAAACCCCTTTATTTGGTGCATCACCATCCCTAGTATAGTTTCATTTCTCCAAATATATTTCCCTAAAACCCATGAAAATTTTAGCATAGGTCTAGATACCATTTTATTGCACTAGGAGTAGTACGACGCTTAGTTTAGGAAGAGGAAGTCAGCCTTCTCCGAAGGTTCACCTCGAGCCCAAGTCCCATAGCTTGATAGGCTATCCCATATGTCCCAATCGCACCGAACATCTTGTTCACATTCTAGCCATTTAGAGGGTGTAGTGATTTGGCGACAACATGGCCTACCTAGCAAAGGAGTTGAGAGAGTCCGATTTGGAGGAGACAGAGATCTTTGGATTTGTCTACCTCTTCTATTGTAGGTGGAGATAACTGCAAGTAGTCAAATACATCTTCATCCCTTTTTCTCACCCTCATTCGCATTCATTTTTTGAATTAGAGAAAACCAACTAAATATTTCTAAAATCAGTATGTATCGACGATGGAATATCAATCGATTGTGGGTTTGTCACACCGGGCATGCCAGAAAATTTTTGATGATTATCTTTATGGATGAACCATTAGAATCATTGGATACCTTAGGTTAATAAGATGTGCACCCTAAGGTAACCCCCATATTTTAAAGAAGTTGGCTCTTCTCTAGTGTGGGATAGGGTTAGGAGAAAGTTTTACAAGAAACGTAAAACTAACTAAGGTGATGTGCCGAATAGATCCTAAAGAGACAGAGAGATACCCAAGGAAATTATCTGAAATATTTTGAAGATCATTATAGCATGATCCACCTATTTTAGAAATACCTTAGATTTATCAGAGTCTAAGGAGACGAAACACACGACAAACACAGATAATAGATAAGTCAAAACCCAAGGGCGCATGACACGATAGATTTCTTAAATTATCTAGAACTACTTAGTAGAAAAGAAAGACTCAAAACATGAAATCCAAAGTGCACAGAACAAGGACTCTTATTTATAGAGAAAATGATACATAAGGCTGAAGTGGCACATATTACAATTCCTTGTATAACGGAGTCTTGCTAAGGCTAGCTATTACAAAAACTAAACCTTGAATCTATTTTACAACTTCTATCTATTTTCTCCCAAAAAAAACTCTCTTTTTCCTTCTAAATCAGATGTCCTTTTATATATGTTTGTGGCTCTTGCTTTGATGTCTGGAATTAGAACTTCTACTGGAAGCCTTCAATTCTCTTACATGATATTTTCTTCTCTGAGTCAATATCTCAACTACCTATTGAGATATTTGTGTTTGTCTTTAATTTTCCCAACCGGCACTCTTTGAGTTCGTGATTATATTTTTTCACATGGAGGGTGAGCACTCTTTTGAGAGTCTTTCCGGGACTTGGTTTTCCAATTTGCGTCCGAGAGACGCATGGTGGGAACGCGCTAGCTTTGGGATTCTTCCTCTTTTCTTTATTTAAAAGTACACATGGGTGACACGTGAACACCTTCCGCATTCACTTTATACTTAGTCGATTTTAAGCTTGAGCGGAGACAAAAGAAACAAGGTCCAGGGTGACAAAAGATGGTGATCAAAAGAGTTTTATGTAAAAATAACTCTACAAGATACTCCAATTGAAAACCACCATTTTTGGTTCATGGTTAACCATTTGAAAACCATACAACATGTTTGTGACCATCCCGCCGTAAAATCACCTAATCATGAAAGCGGTGCAAGTACAACGGCATATTTTCCCCATGTTTGCACTAAGGAGGGAATGTCGGAAATATTTTGTTAGTGCTCTCATATTTGGTATTTACTATATGGTAAATTACTTTTTATGGTAATTTAATTTGTTAGTAGAATATATTGTTATAATAACATTATATTTCGTGGTTATTTGTTACTCTGTATTATTATAAACGGGTCTATTGTTACCTATTTTATAGGAGGTAGTTTTCCTACCTCCATGGCTATATAATAGTCATCGTATTGTGATTAAATATATATACGAACATTATTTTATGTGTGCTAATTTACTCTACCAAAATATTTTTCTATCATTTTTATTTCATCTTGGTCCGTGCAATAATTTCTCAAGTCTCTTTGTATAATTTAATTCAACATCACCAAACATGTACATTTACTCACAAAACTAGTTCACAAATTGATGCTCCCCAATAATATGGCACCTTTCCATTTCAATTCAATTTTGAGTAGTATTTCAAATATTTCTATTAGTAATGATGACACCTTCCATAAGGTTGTCTTATAATCTCTTTAATCTTTACACGATGTTTTTTAAGTTCAATTTCAAGCTATGAATACTAAAATCACATCTCTCAAGCTTGAGATAACACATATATAGGATTATTCCAATTCCCATATCCATCATGTTTCTACACATCATGATCAATCTAGTGATAATCCCACTAAGAAGAAATGTGATACACACATTATGCATAATACATGTGCTCATATAAGTGAAGTAAAATTCCTACCACCATAGAAATCACTTCTTCGTTTGAAAATAATGCTAGACAACATGATATTCTATATGAAATAATCAGCAATCACTTAATAAATTTGATACCTACTCATTACTACCCCCACTATCGGCTTACAAAACTCAAATTTCAACCATTTTATAATTATCATGGAGTTAACATACATCATGGCTATGATTGTTATGCTTTATAATGACACGTCCAAGCACATCAAGTGTAAGGAATTGATATCCTTAGATACATAAAAGTCTCCTATGCAAACATCCCAAGTTAAAAAATCCAAATGGGCACAAAAATATATCACACATATACTTATGAGCATACTATGATAGTGCATGATATACATTATACATTCAACAAGATTCATCTACTCACGAAAAGGATAAACATGTTGTACCTCCTTCCAATAAGTCGATATCAGTGACATAATTACATCTTATTATTGTGCAAATGCAAATGGAAATAATACTCATCAAACATGACCAATTATACACCACCTTAGAACACATAAAGCATACACAAGCCCAATCGTAGGGAAACACAACAATAAATTTTACACATATCTCTAACATTCCACAACACAACGAGACATATTTTTATTTAGATGATGATATCGATTGGGATGCCAAGTACAAGGCACATGTAAATGAACCTCATTACCATGAATAATTTGATATGTCAAATGAAAATTCACACATGTTGTATTTCAACCCAATTGATGGATTTGAATCTAATTTTGATGGTAGTGATGATGAACAACTTGATACCTAAAGAAATCCTTTTAAGATATCTCTACTTCTCCACAACATACACAAAGGCACTTTATGTGTCTACCTTATGCTCTACACATTATGCTTCAACAATTACTTGAGTATAATATCATGTCTCTCCCTCCACTATTTGAGGTTGAAGTGAGAAATAATTACAATACAAATTTCAATACTAATTCTCATTGTGATTATCATGGCTGCATTGGCTACCTTACTAGCCAATGTGACAAGCTTCAACATTTTATATAATATTTTATTGCTACAAATGCTATCTAATGGGATGGGCCCATTAAAACTTCTCTAACCATTTATCCATCTCTTCTGGAGTTTCTCCTCACGTATCCCAATGCTACCCTACTTTATTGTACATAAATAAGCACTTTGAAAACACAAAAACATTCACATATTTGTAAAAATATAAAATCAGGACCTGTACACTTCACTTGAGTTGTTAGCACTTTACATCATACATGTTGTTTGTCACTTTGGTTTGATAGATAGCATGCTTCTTTAATATTTACACACATGTTTTCATGAGGTATTTTGAGCATGATGCAAGATATAAACAAGAGTGGTACATGATGATAGGTGTTATTTCACCCTTTATCCAAACTTCCTATACATCTGGGGGAATCTATTTTACACTACATTTAGGTGTTATTGTTCTATTATAGTTCTTTTTTACTTCCTCGTCATACTTGATAATAAATAGTGTGCGCATTTTATATTTTGAGCTAATAGAAGTAACACTTGTGTCTTGTGTAGCGTTGAAATATTTTGTTTCATATATTTTCATCTATGTTGGCTACCATATCATATTATCATGTTCTAACACTCTTATTTCATGCATACTTATTTTTTTGTGTTCTCCTTCTTTCTTGTTTTCATTTCTTGTGGCATATGTTCCTTGATTGTCTTGTGACAATATCGATGTCCCATGTTTTTGGCATTATTCCTATCTTTTTCGTTATTTCTTTCTCTTATTTTCATCTTTTTGGGCCTTGATTGTCTTGTAACACCATGGGTGTCCCATCTTTTTGTTTTATGCCTTTTATTTACATTGTTTGCATACTCGTTGCATCTGATTTCACTATTGTTGTACTTATATTCTCTTAAATACATTTATACTCTTCTCTATCATCTATATTGTTTTTAGTTATTGTTATCATTTATTTTATTGTGTTTATTGTTTCCACCATGTGAAAACACCTTCCTTTTTTAGGTACAAGTTCTTTAAAGTGGTCACCTCATCATCATTCTACACTCTCATATAGCTTCTCAAAGATCTAATGCATGAGCACACATATTTTCTCTTAATCCAAGTTCTCAACATGGTTTTTGCACATGCCTCAAAAGAGGGGGCATTCATCTAGGTATATTATACACTTACAAAAACATAGGTAGAATTTTGGGGTAAAATATAGGTACACACATTGTAAAATTATTTATAAATCTAGTCAAACACATAAATTTAGATAAAGATACACATTTTTGAAACCATACATATTGGTCAAGATTGTATGTAGATCTAAATCATACCACATGTTTTTCCCAAGTGCAATTACATCAACTTTCTTAGTAGTTTCAAATGTGTAGCTACATTTACAATTTTTGGCATAGTTTCATATCGAGTTCACTCAATTGAGGCTAGTATAAAGGTCATGAAGTAGTTCACTCCTTATTCAATAGGGAATTCAGTTTCTACTACAATTTTAGGAATCTTTGGGGAATAAGTCTCCTTCCTCCATCAGAATTTTATAACATTATAGATAATACTCGATTTACAACACATGGGAAGGACATGGGGCACTCATTCTCTTTTCTATTGTGTGTCCTTTTTTACATGATCGCCCTAGATACATTGTAGTAGTGTGTTATATGGGGTTATGGAAGGAATCAAATCAACAAATTTCTTCATACGCATACTTTCCTTTCCTCTTGCACTCAAAGGGGAAGATATCAAAATTGTTGAATAAATTTAATACTCAGTCTTCTTCCTTAGCATGGTGTTTTGGAACTTCATTCTTCTTATTCTCTCCTCGAAATTTTGTGTCCTGGATGTATGCATCTAGATATTTGCTTTATCCTCGACATAATTAGGGCATGATCACCCCCAATCCTTTGATGAATTCAACAATGTACATCTTCAAGCACAATATTTTCTCCCCAAAAAAAACAAACAAATGTATTCCTTACTTGTTTACATATTTTCATTTTATTTTTATGCAAATGCAAATATTTAATGGTACACTTTACAATTGAGTTAAATTTCAATTCTTTATCATGGAAATTATCTACGATCTGTGTTATAGGTTTCATTATGAAGCATACCATCACCAAACACAACAAGAATCTGCAAAAACAAATTCTAAAGGAATACAAAGTGTGTCTACAAACTAAGGTATATGTTCCTTTAAGCATGTAATTTCATTCCATACTTAAAGGGGGTAAATGTATGAACTAAATTTTGGCAATTCACTCTTTGACATTGTTATATTTAAGAATGCACTCTTACTAAGATAAATGCAACCTTCTCATTCCTTCTTAGCACATTCTAAGGTCTCTTTTTATCTTTTTATCCTTACAAACTAACATGTCATCAAATTTTGAGAGATTACAATGTATAAAATCCATAAACAAATATCAATTGACAAGTTATAAACTTCAAATTACATGTTTTCCATCTTTGGGCATGGCCATACAGTTTGGTCAGGATATTATACATGGTCTTGGCTGAATTTTGTGGTCTTGTACTGATGTGTTCTCCAAATGTTCTTTCATTTTCATATTATTTGTTGGGTCTTACAATCCCTATAGTTCATCCTTTCTTAGATAAATCATCTACAAAACCCTATATAAGTAAGTAAACACTACCTCATTTGCTAGCCTATAAATCCTATGGCACTACATTGATAGACTCACTTTAAACACTTACAAAAGGCACTTAAGGCTCCCTATATCTCATAATAACACATATACAATCATTAAGAAATAAATATCTATAAATCTAAAGCTTCTTACTAATTCAAGACATCAAACTCTCTCATCCAAAAAGAACTCAAATATACCTTCCCTAAATATTTTAGTGAGATCCAACTGAACTCAAGAATTTTCAAATATAGTTGCATTAATTCATATATCACATGTTATGTGGAGAACAATGTGTGGTTTGAGGCCTCTTCAGAGAAGTGCCAATGTTGGAGGTGCACATGGCTTCCAATAACCCAATTAATGTTTGTTTTGAAAGACTTCCCATATATGACTAGGGTTTGAGATCATGTTTAGAATATTCGAGAGAGATTCACAACATCATTACAAATTTGGGTTTGATAGTGGCAAATAGTTACAAGTAGGAAATAGTGTCAAAAGTTACAAAGCTAGAAACTAAGCAGGTCTAAGAATATGCATAAGGGTCAAGGTTGTATAGATAGTCCTTGCATAAGTGTATGGTCCTACCCCATGTCATTTTTAGTCACAACCTCTAGAAATCATCATCAGGTTCAAATATTTATGTTTGATCCATACATCCTCCCCGGAACTTCCTAGAATCATATGTAATTATCTAATTATACATGTTCCTTTTTATTTTCGATTTTGTATCTTATTTAGCATATCAATTACAAGTATTGATGAGTTATTTTGATATTGGTAATTAACATTTAAAATTAACTAATTATAATAATCACATGTTGCTAACCCTTACATCCTTTAGTGTACTTAATTCACTAAAATCATTAGGTTTCACATAAATCTAATTAGGGTGTAAACAATTATGAAAGCAAGTTAGAAGAATGAGAGAAATCCATTCTTAATAACTCTTACAACAGTGACACATAGTCCTAGATGAAATATTTTGTTTATATCACAATGTAAAATAAATCCTTTTACCACCAATTTTGAATGGAAATTTTTCATTAATATCTGTTATGTCAATAGAAAATTTCCCCATTTTGCATACACATCTAACAGGGCACTAGAAACTATAAAATCTAACAAATACCAGCTCTCAAAATACTTCAATAAACACACATATTGATCCAAAATCCCATTTTGACCTTGATTGGGAGGATGTTGTCAAAGGTTGTGGATTTTGGATTTATACATGCTACAAAATTTGTTTTCATGTCTCTAAAATCCTTTCAATGACCCCATTTTACTTATATTAAGAAATCAACATTCCATGGTATTGCATTTCTTATGGAATTTTTTAAAACAAAAGGAGTGCCTTAGGTGTACATCCATATTTGGCATACACATACAATAGGGCATTCTAAACTACAACATCAATAAAAATATTCTTTTATTGTTTTGTGATTCAATACATTTCCTTACCTTGTTCAAATCTTTTGCATTTGACATGGGTTGGGAGAATGTTGGAGACATTTTGGAGATTAAATTTACACATATTCATTACATTTTCTAAAAATTTTCAAGTTCATCTCAACAAACCCATTTTTTTCATATCTTTCAATCATTGTAGGTCATGAGATGCATTTCTCCTAAGCATTTTTTCACACAGTTCATGAGCACAGTTATAGTCCAAGCACATGCCTGCATATTTCTCCACTTAGCACCAAAAATAGTCTCTATAGTTATTATATTCTACACCCTCACCCCCTCTTACATTGCATATCATTTATAGAGGAATTTGAAAAATATTTTATTGATACGATAAGGAGGACACTATTTAACACCATAACATAGATGAAACTTAAATGTATCAAAAGTATATTATTATCATTCCTTTATCTCAAGTATAGACCATGATGATTATTCTTACTTTTATAAAAACCTAATACCATGCAATTCATTCATTGGATTGTATGAGACCCCATCTCTTTTAGGCACTCACATTTTTCACACATGTCTAATCAAGAATTATAAATTATAACATAAGACAAAAATACACTTTCCAATATTTTTTAATGAGTGTCCATACCATATTTCAAAGATCTCATTCCCACACATGTTATAAGGGTGTGGCCCAAGTAAATGATCATGTTATATTTCCATTGTGATAGGAATATATTGAATAACAATGTGATTTTCCATTACTTTTATCATAAATATACAATGTTATTGTTGTTTATTGTCATTCTCGATCTCAAATCCTAAAATTTTTAGAGAGGGAAATTTAAAGGTGGTGTTACACATTTTTATTACTACACTCAACCCTCCTCCCATCCATCCTCCCAAACTACTTATGTTGCATTTTTTCAATTCTTTCAAGCGCACATTTCCAAGAGCTCCCCTTTAGATGTCAATAAAATCCATTATGGCCTCAATGAGAGGGAAATTTACATCTCTATGACACTTTATAAATATCCACATGTGCACACCATACAAATTGTAACCCATAAGACCTCATTTATTTAATACATTTGTAAAATATGTTTGATATAACTCGCGACACCAATAATTTAAGTCATGCAAATACAAATGCATAGGGTTATAAAATCAATAAATATCATATAACAAGTAATGACTTATGTAATCTATGTACAAGAACTTGGGTATACTATTAGATGTGTCTATCATGTTAAGGATTAGTGTCAATAGATGTAGGGATAATACAATATGAGATATAATAGACTCTATATCATATTCAAAATTAGAAAAGTAATGTAATGTGTTCTAGTTGCTAGAATGGTTTATAATTATATCGCTTAGCTATGCATCATATATAACCATGAAATAACCATAATATATCAGTGTAAATGATATGGAATTATTGTCATTTTAGGTTCACGCTGACAAATATTCAAATGAATTACATCATGTCATGAAAAACTATGTATTACAAATTATCAAAAATCCTAACATAAGGTAAAACATATCAGTAAAATTATATGAAGAAAAGGCACTAGCTAGAACCACTGTCATGAGACATGAGAGAAGTAAGGTTACTCTAATCCACTTGTGCAAAGTGACTAATAGGAGACTTTGACCAATATTTTTATATTAAATAGGATGTTGATGTGCTTGAGTAGAATCAATGGGCTTACGGTGAGTGTTAACATGTTATACACCTCAGGATGAAGCCATGTGTGATTTACACCACTCGTTCCACTATGAATCAAACATAAAATTACATTATAAAGATGGTGTGTAATGGTGATAGGTATTTGTATGTCATTTTTCACAATGGATAAGGTGTTGTAGATGACATGAAACCTAGTAATGATATCTCATAGCGTGGTCCTAAAGTATAGTCTTGCATCATATATTGGTAGCTATATGAGAATTATTTAGATGAATTTAAGATTGTATTTATGTTTCTTAGAGAGGATTTTGTCCATCTCAGAATGCATATATTTCAGTCATTATGGGAATATTGACAAACAAATAACAAATTAGGAATTTATATAGACCTAATATGGTTAATAGGATTTGATGTTAGATATTAGATGTCATAATTCAATAAATTTATAGATTATATACTAGATAGAATATGGTTGTGAAGAAATACAATAAACAACATAATGTTTACAGATTTTTTTGAACAACATTCATATAGTAAGCACAACAAAATAATGTCTCACAAAACACTTAAAACCTCATAAAACACATATAAACTCACAAAACGTGTAAAACACAAAAGTAATCTAAAATCATAGAAAATAAATTTGTAGGTGAAAATACACTCCCCATAAATATGTTAGCGTCATTACAATATTCCCTTTTGTAGGATATGATTTGGAATGTCTCAAATAGGGCTTCCATAAGTAAGACATTTGACAAAAATAATTCTTTTTAATCCTTTGGCGGTGGATACCTATAGAATGTTTTTAAAATAAGGCATTTTCCATCACATAGATTAAGGTTTAGTAAAAATTTACATTTCTAATGCTCTTACACTTCATACACTTTATGCAATAAAAAAATGATAACAAAATTTGATTTTTTTTGTTAAATTTGTAACATTGCACAAAATTCTTGAACTTTAGGGGAAATATTTTAAATTTTATTTATTAGTTTTTGCGATGTCATAATTTTGTAATATTACCTAAATTATTTTGAATCCTAAATTTTTATATATCAAATGCAATTATTTAATAGGTTTCTTAGCAAAATTATGGAAAATCTTGAAATGGCTAAAAATCATGGTTGTAGTTAGCGATGCATATGATATGCCTATCCACCCACCCAAATTCCTCTATATCACCTCCTTATAGTCACCCAAGTTTCTTTGTTATTGATCCCTTTGATGTCCCATTTACCACACCTCTTTCTACTTAATGACACCAATTTCAAGTGTTATATCCCTTCTCCTATATGCACCTTTGGTGTAGATCCCCCCACATTTTTTCCAAGAGATGTTAGGAATGATGATTTCCTAATCCTTCTCCACATTCTTCCCCACACTTTGTTATGTATGACTAAATTTTACACCTTGCGCTTATAGACACTAAATCATGCATTTGGGTACATTTCTAGTTCTTAAATACATACTAGCATTCATATGATTCCTAAACAAGAAAACTAATAATTGATTTAACGCTTTGTCTTTGGCCTCTTTTTCTTTGTTTCATGTTTTCTATTTGGTCTTTTACACCCCACATTCCATTCGGTATTTTACTTATTTATCTTTTATGACTACGACACCAACGCCTGTGCACTCCTATTCCCTCTCGGGCGTCTGTGACCCTTTTCCACCTTATTCACTTCTTTTGGGTCTTTTTTATCTTTTGGGCATATTTTTCACTTATGGGTCAACTTCCAGCTTGTTAATTATGAAATTAAAACAAGGGAATCATATAAATACATATTTGTGTCTTCAAAATCAAGGACCAGCACTAAGCATTACTAGAACACCTAAGCTTGCATCCAAAAGGCACCTAAAGAACTCTAAAGAATCCATCTAGCATTCATTCAAGGGAAAGGGTTATATTAACTCTACATACACAAAGATAGGAAAGGGAAGTTCATCAATCCATCCATACATTCTATTACATTGTTACATCTAGCTACATCATGTTATTAAGTGCAACTTACACAAGGGAATCCTAGGGCATGATTCTTACACACACTCACAAGAACTACATGGAGTCTAAGATGTAGTGCAGCGTTTGGTTGTAATTTCACTCTTGGGGTGACCACTAGGGTCAGTCCGACTCCTCATTCTGCATCTTTCTTTTTTAGATTTTATGTGGTTTATGGGCTTTTACAGATGATATCTATTTTACAGGTTACATATACCCCCGATGATCAAAGAATGACACACAAAGCGATGATCGGGGAATGTTTCAGTGACACTTATGTGACACATTAAAGATCGGTTTTGACTATTTTAGCATTCACCGACACCCAAAAGAGGTCTCCAGTGCCCAGGCACCCCTGTCTTACCATGGGCACCCGTGTTTGGCCTTATTCTTGTAGTCCATAATTTATCCTGAGCATTTATGACATTTTTCACTTCATGTTCAACAATTTTCCTATTCCAAAGCATTTCTAAAACAAGCATAAATCAGATAAGTCATTTTTTCTACATCTCTTGTTTAGGGTTTCATATTTGCTTGTTTTCTTATGTCATATTGTATTAAGCAGTTGTATATCATATTTTACATCAGTTACTCTATAATATAGGGTTTAATAATAAATTTCTATTTTTGTTAAATCAACGGTTTACTAAAAGAGAGATATAAGAGGTCTTGTTTTGGTAATAAGAACAAGACTATATTCTTGGACAAGGTTTATTTTAAGACCCCCTCTAAAAACTTATTATAGAATGGGTGGTGAATCTCTAAAATGTACTTTCGAAATGATGGCGAATCTCTAAAAAATTGATTCACGACAAAGGAAAATTTTTAGGGCATTTTTTCCGGTGGTTTCATATGATTGGATGGGTGTTGGGTGGTTGTGTTGGAAATTTGTCAACTAATTTGGGTTGAACGGAAATCTATTCTAATTAGAAGGTCATCTAACTCGGGTTAGATGACCGTCCATTATCTGATGTACAACCTAGGTTAGACATTCATCCATTATCTATCATCTAACCTAGGTTGACACCGTCCATTGCCTTATCGTCCAACTTAGGTTGGATGATTGTCCATTGTCTATCATCCAACTTGGGTTGGACGGTCTTCCATTCTTTATCATCTAACCTAGGTTAGACGGCCATCCATTATCTTTCATCCAACTTGGTTCCTTTGTATCCAACCCCGAGACTATGTATTATACCTCAGAAAATATGAGCAGATTTTGATTAGAAACGTTGGTGAAATACATGCATGAGTTCATTTTTAACTATAAATAGTAGGTGAACTGACCCATACAAATGACTTGTTAGTCAAAATTTTAGGTGAGCTAGGCAAAGCGGACCATCGCTAAAAATTTTCCATTTCCAATTTCCAACATCCCTAATATTCGCGAGATTATAAAAATTTTCCACTAAAATTTCACATGTTCTTGGATAATTTTGGGGATATATACCCTAACAAGACTAAAAGGTAAATTGATATTTTTTAAATGAAAATTATATTTTAAATTTATATTTTAATTACAATTTATTACTTTATATTTTACAATGGTTTATATTTACAAGTCTTGAATGATAAAAAAATAATGGTATAATGCATATATTGCAAAAAAACTCACAAGAAGGCATTTGAAGATTATTACAATTTCTTCTATCTCAATTTCCTAAAAAATTTAAAAGTTGGGTATTCAAGGAAATTTAGGAAATGTATGGTCCATTATTGGATGAGGGTAAGTTTATTTCTTGAATAAAATTATTTTAATAATAATTAATTTGAATGATTTCTAATATTTTATTACATTTTGTTTTGTTTTCTAACTTATTTTTTATAATACAAACACGGTTTAAAGTTATGTCATTGAAAGCATTTGGAAAGATGTGTGTGTCTGTGTGTGTCTCGTGTGTGTGTGTGTGTGTGAGAGAGAGAGAGAGAGAGTGATAATACATCTTCATAATATATATATTATGAAGATGTATTATGACCATGATGAGTGGAAAACAATTGTGAGGTAAATTTTGATGTCTAACTAAGTCATATTTACTTTATTTTTTTAAATGTGGTTTATTTCATAATTAATTTTACTTTTTTAATTGTTGTGTTAACCAAGTTTGTACTTCTAAATTATTTATAGACCTACAAGGTACAAACCTAATCCATGGTGTCACTAATTTACTATTGGTAAATTCATGATTCAATTCAACCAAACCAAGAATGTGCTATAAATTCTCGATTGGAACAAGGGGAAAATGTTACAAATCCCATAGGTCTTATGTGCTTCGTTGGAGCATGGGCTCAATTTGTAGGTATCGTAGTTTAAATTAGCTTCTATTAATAAGTGTTCAAGTTTTATTTTTTAATTACAATATAAATTAATAGTATATTTATATTCTCCAACATGAGGAGGACTATAGGAAACCTATGGAGTCTTATCATAAGTATCATATCCATACTTACGTATATTTTTCTCTACAAAAGGAAATGGATGTCGATGGATTCCAACCATTGCATGTACACTATATAAATTCATTATAAAATAGATTTTAAAATTATTTATATGTTTTATCAATTATTATGAGATTATTAACAATGGTTTATTTTTCTTTGATGTAAGGTACACACAATATCACTCTCCTAGGTATGTGGGTGTCCTCTTGGTGAAGAAGTGTGGTGTTTTATAGTACTTGTATTCTTTTCATCTTAGTCACATGGTTGATGATAGTGTTTTGGAAGTGGTAGATTTGGAACTCACTCTTTTAGTGACCTTATTTTGGGGTTAGTCCATACCCACTTTATTCTTGCTAGAACTGAAAAATTCCTTGAACTCTTGAAGAAAACTTTTGGATCGGTAATTTATCCTTCATTGAATCTCGTGTTGTGACTTATGAGAATTGTTTTGGGGTGTATTGGTACTACATGTAGTTGTTGGGAACCCCTCTTAAGCTTGTTATGTTTGGTTTTGTTTAGTGGTCACTCATTTTACCTTTTCACTTGAAATGTTGTATTACGAACATGGTTAGACCTTGTTACTCATTAGAAGTTAAATTGTGAAAAAATAAACATGAATCTATAAGAAATCTATTCAAAATAAAATCAATACGTAATGCCTAAATGTGAACATTACGAATTTAAATCCTCACTCAAACCTTATTTCTTAGAAGGAGAAACGATGATTATGTGAAAATCACAAATTATTCTTCCACCCTCTTTCTCTCACCTCTCTAGAAGTAAAATGGTTATTCATTTGCTCACATGGTGATGTGGGATTTCATACCAGCATTGGTGTTGGTACATGATGGCGTAAATTTATGGGATACTAAGAACAAAGAATACAATAATTGGAAACTCACAAGAATTATATCTATAAGTGTATTTATAACTTGTGTCTTATAACTAAGAATACAATTTGGATAACTATATATATATATATATATATATATATATATATATTTGTGCATAAGTAGAATATATAAATAAACAACCTTGGTTGTAGGGAAATGTGATTTCTTATGCCCCTAAAATCTAGAAAGACGTGATCCGAATGGTTGAACCAACTGAATTGTGCATTTTTCATTACCTTATGAACTTTAAATCTTGATAGCAAACTAAGTTTTGGTTGTAATTTTGATTAGTACTTTCCCCATGTCTTATTTTGATATAAAAAAATTATAAACATATATAATGTATATAATATAATTACATTTTGTTTTACATTATCGATCTTCCATTGGTTATTATGGCTCGAAAGGCATATGTATAAGGTTTTATTCCCATGATAGACAGTATAACTTGTTAATAAAAAGGGTTGAATCTACATTATAACATGCTAAAAGTGTCACTACCATGGATGATGACATCTATAGTGCCTAGAAATAAGACAAAAACAAATTTTAAAAAAACAAAAAAAATTGGGATGCGTGGATTGGTAGTGAATGGAGTAGGTGACACCCCCATGTGAAGGCACATGGTCAACTTAATGGTGCCCTCTGATTTGTCTTTTTCCCTGCATAATAATTCAAACACGTTATTTCAATCCATAGGCTCTAGCCATGTGAAACCTGGGCCAACATTAAAAAAATTAGAAGTAGTTTGATGGTGGGCGGTTGGAAGAATGGAAATGGAAATTTTTTGTCAGATTTCCTAGATGTGAGTGTCATAAGAGATATCCCTACAAATCTAGATGCATGCGTAAGACATGTAGACTATTCACCAAAATGCCAAGGTTGGAGGATATACACAAATGGGAGCAACATTAGGCTTGGATGGGATTTTTCCGAAAGTGAGACTCGAAATGTGGCTTGTATCCGAGGAGGTGGAGGAGTCTCTTTCATATGTGGGTTGAGACAGGCGTTGAAGATGAGAAGCGAAGACTTGATAGAGAGGTCTCGTGGGAATGCATTTTCCTCCCGACACAACACAACCCCATCCTCATTCCAATAAAATAGTATTTTTGAAACAACCTCACTAAATATCACAAATGAATGCCATCGAAGTGCTACTTATGCTCCCTATAGTCTTCTCTTTTATTTTTTTAATGGAGATATGCCCGGGTTGGAGTTGTTGTAGTTCCTTGTTTTGACTAAACTCGGTGTTGCATTTTTCTTATGTGATTAGAGTGGCTCATCATGGGTGGAGCTATGTATATATGGGGGATTGAAAATGAGAGATCATTGTATTATTTTTTTACCCTATCTCACATCTTACCTCAATTGCTCCACCATTTATACATTCACTCGAGATGGGATATTTATTATGTCCGGTTATGTAACCCTTTTCTTCTATTTTCTTGAGTTCTCGAGATTTGTATGTGTATCACCATGTTAGTTTTCTATCCCAAATGTGTTGGGTTTTATGTTTTGGGTCTATTTATGGATTTCACATGACACTTGGTCTTTCTATGGATATGCATTATGAATGTTAAGGCCATGCATTTTTTTGTTGTTGTTTGTTTTGTTTATTTCTCCCTTCTCACTCTTCACATTCTTTTCTCTCGTGAGCCCTTCCCTCTTGGCTCAAGACTTCATTTTTCACCTTGGGTTTGATTTCCTTGAATTATTAGGGTTTGATATGTATCTCGAGTTATTATCACATTTGAGACTTCAAGAACCTGCACAAGCGTCTTTTCCTACTGCTACTTTTTCTAGAGTTGGGCATTGGATGACCTTGGTATTGTATGGCTATCATTTTAGATTTACCCAAAATATGGAAGCATGTAAACTTTTGATAGAAATATTAAAAGAAACTCGGTCCCACAGTTTGCAAAGGGATACCAACATGCCTAATATCTTGAGGAAATCATAAAATTTCTCATCAATGTTCCAAATCCGAGCGTGTGGTGGATTTTGGTGCATGCGAAACCACTCGAGGAAATGCCTTACGAAATACGGAATTGAGCTCCACAATGTTTTCCAATTTGTTTTCCACTCGTGCATGGTTCATCTCTCCTTATCTTTCATAATTCTCATACTTCAATTTTTATTTTTGTTAGCATATGGATTTGCACGCATGTAAATGACATGCAACCGTGTGGGAATGAAGTCCCTCCTCAATGAAGGTGAGGCTGCCTTTATTGAAAACCAAAACTATATTTACATCTGTACATTCAAAATTGTATGTGGGGGGTGTTTTGGAACATCAATGGAAGAAAAGTGAATGAAGGAGATAGAATGGAATGAAGGAAAGGAGTGGAATGGAATGAACTGAAAGAACATGCAAGAGTTAGGTAAAAACAGAGCCTAATATTGCATGAAGAGGAAAGTTTAATAACCAACACAAATAAAATGGAGTTTGAGTTAGCCAAACAAGAATATGCAAAAGGGAACACACATGAGCAAGTAGATAGTCAGAGCTTGATCACTTTGTGAACTAGAACAACTGATTAATAATGTTGACAATAAGATCAAAGATAATATCTCGCATGCAAGATTCAAACACCTAACATCTAATGAACATAAGAACATCAAATGTTAGAAGAGACAATGAATGAGACACAAAGTTTGTATTTCATTAACTCCAAAATGTATTTCACAAAAGCACACAAAGCTTCTTCTTGAAACAAAGCTTGCACAAAAGTATTTTCTTCTCCTCTCTAAAAGTCACCCTTACAAAGGAGCCCCCGACTTCCTTTTATAACCCAAAAGTTGGTTACAAAGTAGTTAGGGTTTTACATGATCATTAAATAAGGCACTTAAGTGACCTTTGAATTTTTCAACCAACTTTAAAAAGTGACTAAAAATAGAAACCACTTAAGTTAAAAAGTCATTTAAGGAAAAATACATAAATAAAGAAATGGGTACATGTGGACCCCACTTAAATGACTTGTATGCACACATAGACATCCTAGTCAGCAATGTGCCACCCAGATCAAGACACCTAGGATCAATGCCTTATCCATTGGGCCAAGAGTCTACCTATCCCGATTGTACGGGAATGAACTCATTGACTGTGCTCTGCAATCCTCCAAATGACAAGAGTGCTGAGCTTGAAACTTGAGCAATTCATCCACATGCTCCGAGTACCTTTCCATGGTGAATTATTCATTTGTCACGAGACCGTAGTCGTTACGCCACCTTGGTTTATCAGAATCCAGCTTCTGGTCTTTCGCCATTGAGAAGATCTCCAAGAGCCAAAATTGCAATTCACCTCCAATGGTATTACAAAACATGGCTTTAACAAACACCCCATGAATAAATATAACCAGTTATTTACACTATACATCTGATTTGATGAAGTCAAAAACATTGTCTAGTGTTGCAAACACTTTCTACAAATTGAATAACCTGACTCTTCCATCTCACTGCACAGCCTATCTTTTATTGGTTCACTTAACATCACCAATAATCACCAAAAATAACATTTTCCTTGTTTGAAATGATGGAAGTACGACTGCCACTGCCTTTGAATCTCCTGTAGCATCCAAACAATCTTCACTATTAGCTGCACTTGAACCTCCTACCAATCCAAAAGTTGATTCACTTTCACTTGATTTCAATGCCCCCATTTCAGCAACTAGTCTCTGGTCAGATGAAGCTTTGAATGTTTTCTCCCAAGCCATTGTACACGGTAGTGAATATTTGTTTCTGCAGCTTCCATGGATCTGAGTTCGAATAAGGATAAACTTACAAAATGCATTATGTTTTCTATTTGTGACCTTCATTTGTTGTAGCTTTTAGCAATTAAACTGTAAACTTTATCGGGCCCCGAGATCCATCCATATACATCACGCATTCTTTACGAAGGCCGATGAAAATGTAGAATATAACAAGTCACAAAAACAATTCATCATTTTTTTTAAACATACTTGTCCATGGTTCGTTTGGGTTGCATTGACACCCGATTATCATTCCTCATTGATCTTCCGGCGCCATCCTATCTCCTTTTCCCAAAGATTGTTGCCATGCATCCCTGGGTTTCTCAGATGCCTACCAGCTTAGTGACTCGTTGAAGATGCTCATATAATTGCAAAGCAAATTGTGCTTCATGAATATTATGATATGAAACAGACCCACCTCTATGAGATTCTCTTCCATGAGTTACATCATAAAACAAGTAAGGTCTTAATAGAGAATATTTGTAATAAATTTAATCAGGTCTCACAGTAACACTCTCACCTGTCACTTAATCGATTTTGATAGAAATATCTTGAAGGAAAAATCCCGAATTTGAGGATGCATTTGATACTGAATAGATAACAACATAGTTGGACAACCTGCTTGTTGGAAGCGTTCAAAAAGGCTTCTACTATACTGCAATAAGCCTCGCTATCCGGCACGTGGGTTTTTAGAAAAAAAAATTCTTCCTCTAAAACAAAACAAATGTTTCTTTTCTTTTCCAAGAAGACTCCTTCTTATTTCCCTTTCACGTGGAAAAGAAAATTTAAATCTCCTTTATTTAAAACTGATTTTATTTTTTCATATGCGTGAAAGGAAAAGGAATTGTCTTTGTTTTATTTGAAACCTCCTCCCACAGCGTGAAACACTAGGAACCCCTGGAGACCAGTGCAGTTGTCCGTCAGCTTCCGAATTCGACCCAGGCAGAGATCCAAGAACACGGCACGGGAACATGCTTTTCGGCTCCGGTCTCACTGAAAAATGTATTGAATGCATCATCGCCGCCACCGACAGTCTTATCACTTGGCATTTGTCCATCAGGCATTTGTTATGTATATACACAGATATCAGTGGAAGAGCCTAAACACACAGCGACCCTCGGGCTTTGTGAAGACGTATGCAAAGACGTCCACATGAGAGCAGGAGGTGAAAAGCAAAACAGATCTGAGAAAAAGAACAAAATCGCAAGAGAGCAGTGGTCTCCTCTTGCTGGGGCGGCTCCTCCAAATGTGTGGAAACTTCTAAAGAAAAGAAATTTATTTGGACTGTTTTACTTCCTTTATTTTGCGCAGTCCTTCCTTTGCTTGGGTTTTGAAAAAGATTCAAAAATGTTAAATATTTCTTCTCCTCTTCCCACGCGTATGGAAAACCTGCTGCTTTCTCTTATTTAAAACCTATTTTCCACTTTCCTAATACCTGCGTGGAAATTTGTTGTCCTCCTCTGGCTAGTATTTTGATAAAACCTCCTTTGCATGCACAACTGATATTTCTTCCTTCACAATGGCGTGAGTTTCTCTTGCATGATGCTGACAAAATATTATGTCTTCTTGAGGAAATAAGAAGCAATTGAAAGCTTCGCACGAATTTTCCAACGGGTTTGATGGAGGAAGTTACGGGAATTAATCTAACTTCCTCTCTTCCTGGTAGTGGCTTAAGTGCCAGGGGAAATGGGAAAAGCAACGGACAATTGCCAACGGGAATGGAAAAATGGGTTGGCAATCCCCATCCAATTTCCCCATGTGGGAAATTGGGGAATTTTATGCCCGTTTTCCAATCCATGATTTGGAAATTGGCAGAGGTAAAACCCACGTGCGGGAAGTTTGAAGGAAATTGTCAGGAAAGTGGAAAACCAGGTTGAAACGAAAGCTTACTTCCCCGGCACTAAAATTTGTCGAATGAACTTTAATTTATATTTATTTAATTAAATAATCCTTAAGTGACTTTTTAAAAATTAATTTAATCAAACAAGGAGCAATTAATTAATTAAATATTAATTATTTATTTTAATGCATTTTAAAGCCTGGTGGGAAGAGTTCTCGCCCAAAAATCATGAAACGAACACTGAAACGATCACAAAAATAAGATGATCATGATGAGTCCAATGAACCACGCAAAGTAACACTTTTTAAAATTTTCTAATTTTTCATTTTTTAATTATTTTTAACAATTTTGCGAAGTCAAAATTGGCTGATAATAATTTTACAATGAAATATAATTTTAAAAGATTAGGATTATCATACATTTAATGGTTTATAATAACTTGTTACAAACAATAAAATCTTGTACCATAACTCACACAATCAAAATAACCATTTTGTATTGAACCATGAACTTCAACCCTCATTTTGAGGTGATTCATAAAACTACCTGACCAAATTAGATCACTACAATATTGTTTTATCAACAAGTTGAAGTTGACTTCCCAGTAAATATGTTGACCATCTCTGGTTTAAATAGATAAATTGGGATTTCCGGAGACTCACAAGGGAACTTTCATTACTCCTAGGAAAGGGGATGTTAAGCTTCCATCCTATACCTTGTCATGTGAGGAGTCACTTTAATCCTTGAATCGACCTTGACCGATCGTATGAGATATTTTTACGCCCTTATAGAGCCCCGTTACACTTTGTTTTGCAATGGTAGGAAGTCAAAATCTACAAAAGTTGGCTTTTGTTTTGAACTACCATTTGAAACCTGGATAGAGAAATTATTATCCGTCTTCGCAAACCTCTAGTGTTTTTACTAGACAATTGCATGGAACATTCAGTTTAGGGAAAACACTTTTCTGTATAGTTTGGAAAAGCCATTTTGTAGGCCTCTAGTCGTAGTTTGACTAGGTTAAACTAGACCAATTAGGACCGGTGGCTTCAGAAATCATGTCGTCATTTGAAAACCGTGTTCTAGTTTTTAGTTCAAGACTCTGATGAATTCTCCATATATGGTGGAACTCATAGGAAATTTATTGTGGCATGTTCATCCATCTAACATTAGTTTTGGACATGGTTTTCTGAGCCCTTGAGCTAACTTTTAATCATTTGCAACTAGGCCAATTATGACCGATGGCCCTAGAAAACTAACCGCCAATCGTAAACCATTCACTAGTTCTGAATTTCATCAGTTCCTATGAACTCTTGGTATATAAGTGGACACGTAGAAACTTAATTGTTGTGTGTTTGCTCACTAGAAGACAACGTTTGAAAGTGGATTCTTAGCCTCCGAGATTGATTCGAACGTTTTTGTAGTTAGCAGAAAATGTAAAAGAGAGTTGTAGGTTGTCAAACCACCATGGAAACTTTTGACACATGTAAATAACTTTTTGAAAAATCTCTAGTGTGACTTGTGTGAAATATAAATTTGGACAAAATGATGTTTCTCTCTCTCCCTTTCTCTTTCTCTCTCCTTGTTTGTGAAATGAAGTGAAATGAAATGAAATGAATACATGTTTCCAAACCTTTTCTTTCAAATGAAAATTATTATTATTATTACATGTAAATGACAAACTAAAGACATCAATTATGCTAGTTTAGGGTGGATTCCATGCCAGAAAATTATCGTTGATTTCATGCTCACATGGTTTTGCAGGATACAAGAATGATGGCGAAAAGGCGATGTGTAATTCATTATTTATTATTGTAATTTATATAGGTCATTTTAAAATGAATATATGTATAATGTAGTATCATGTTACATAAGTGTTATATTTGAAATTTGCTAATATATATGCGATGTTAGTTTTAGGGACATCTAGGAAATGTGCATTTAATCATAGGTTCAATTTGATTCATAGTTACGTATAGTAAAAAGGTCTAATATATATATGATAAATGAATTTGAATTTAATGTCTTGTAGTGAATTTTCAGTGTTCAATAAACAAATAATTAATTAGCATGTTGTATTCTCACCTTGCAAATGTAATAAAGAGATTTAAACAAAACACTCAACCCTAGTATATTCGTGTATAACATGTCTTCATGTGTGATCCTTCTTACCATAGAAGAGATTGAAACCGTAGAATGAACTTAAACTTTGCACTTGATGGAACTTCCTAGTTTAGGTAAATAAAACCCCTAGATTGATTTTATTGTCATAGTCGTTATGTTTAATGACATTGTCATGAACCCATCTTTTAGGAACGACATGGTCCAACTGTATTTAGAGTATGTGGTTTCCTTCTAGGTTTGGTAACCACGAGGAGAATGTCTTCTCTTCAGGTCTGACACTATGTTGAGTGGTGAAGACCACCTTGGAAGTCACCTTAAGATTCCTTGTTTGAAGCAATGACTATGCGGTGTAACCAAACCATTTCTGGAGTAAGTAGAGCTATTAATCCCTTGGTATCCTAGTGGACTAATAAGCCTTACAAAGTTAGATCTAGAATTTTTCTTGTCATCGAATAAATTCCTTGTGAGACCCCAGACAATGCAAATGGAGAGAGTGAAATAGTTGTTCTATGACTTAAACTCTTGTTAATGAACTCTTTAGTTCCTCTCAGCTAAAAGTGTTACCTTGGTTACTATCAACATAGCACCTTGGTCTTTTCTTGAAGGTGGTCTAGCATTATTTTCCTCTCGCCTTAAACTCATTTATATTTGAGGTGTAGATCTTTAAGTGCCATTGGAATTAAACCAAACCTCAGTTGATTAGGAGGTTAACTTGGGGTTCGTGTGTAGTTATAATGCTTCCAATCATATACTTCTTCAAAATGGTAAACAAGTACTTTCGTAACTCTTCATGTTATAAAGTGACACCAAAAACAAATACCTAAGATACACTGTTAATGAAATGAGAAATGAGAATATATGTGATAATGGATTAAGAAAAATAGTTTCACTTGAAGTCCTTATGGTTGATTTAAGAATTGAATTTTATTAAGAATGGATACAAATTGTTTGTGGTGGGACTAGGCATTTGAGCCAATATCGATTCCACTAAAAATAAAATAAAATAAAATTATGTATTGTAAAGGATTAACTGAATCAAACTAAATTTGGAACTAAAACAACCATACTACGAAAAAAATGGGCTTCAAATGGAAGGAAGTTTATAGGAAAGAGAAACTTGAACCTTCACCTCCTTTGATGTGTATTATTTTCCCTCAAAATTTATGGTTGGTCCCCTTGCTTAATGAGGGTAAAATTAAATGTCAACTAAACATATTTTGAGAAACAAACCTTTAGCATAACAACGAGAGAATTAGTAACTTTGTAGGTAATTAGAAACATGGAATTTAATTATGTAAGTTATGGAGATTTTCATAATGGATAAAGAGAAAACTTAAATGGTTGAACTATAAGTTGAATGTGAAATGAATTGAAGAATATGTATGTGGAAAATGGATAAAATCATCCTTGTATAAAAATGTTCCTAGAATGTTAATCATAACTAAGATGTAATCATGGAAATGATGTGTTGTGGGGTTGCCAATCCTTGAGTCCCTTTTCTTGTGGTTGGGTTATTGCTAGCATTTGTTCATTGGGGAAGGTGTGGCATCAACATGTATATGGTGTTTTCATGTGTCTATGTGGGTCGATGACTTATGTAAGTTTCGTATGTGTTATGGAGTTTTCCTTACTTGGAGCCTTTGTGGCATTGTGTAGTGAGAAATGTAAGTCAAAAAAATATCTTGGTATTTTACTATTGTATTTGTGTGTGTAAAATGTGGGTGTTACACTTGGTATCAAAGCGGAGGTTCATACTCTCGAACCTCTAGGACAGATTGGAGTAGTGATGATTTTGCATGGTGGTGGTGGATATTGGAAGAGTAATGTGATATATGTTATAATGTGAACAACATTGTAATTACAATATTATGAATGCACATGTTGTGCATGTCACTTAGTGCGTATTTGTTATCATGTTGATGTGATTGTGATGAGAGTATTTGCTCTCCTTTTCATGGAATCTATGAATAGTTCACGTGTGATGTACTGCCTTGTTGTGTGTGAAAAAGAATGTTATTGTGGATTATAGAGTGTTGGAGTATTTTGGAATTATGTGATATGAAGGTGTATGTATGTATTGCATGAAAAAAATTGGTGTAAAGTGAATTAGAATGTATTGTGATGTCGCACCATGTTGTGATGAATTATGTGTGTCATCATGTTGTAATTGGAATTGACTATATGTTGTAATGTTAGACATTGTGTTCCTCATATGTATAATTCATGTAATATGTGATGGTTCATGTTGTGATTTAGGGGCATATGGTGAGTGTATTATCCCTAGTGTACAGTTGATTGCACTTTGGATGCAAAATGTGGTTATGTGATGTATCATAACTCGTGAAAGCAATGATTTTGTTATAACCTTTATATATACCATGTGTAAGACGCTATGGTTAATTTGAGTGAATCACCATTGTGATAGTGATGTAGTTATATGTTATGTTGTGGACCCTACACTAACCGGCCCTAAGGGATATCAGTAAAATGTGTATGTTTGGAGTGATGAAATGTGTACTGTTGACCAGTCACTCGAGCCGAGTATGAGATAGGAAGTGGATATTTACATAGGCTGAAAACCCACTTTTGTTCATTTGGTATGTGTGGCACTTTCTCAACGGGTGTCATGTATATTGTGTTTCGCGGAAACCTTAGGCTCAGTAGATGGCAACTTGTACTCTTTTCTCTCTCCCGATATGGTTGTCATATGGATTCAACCTATGTGATTTTGACTATGTTGAGCCTTGTCGAAGTGGTGGCGGGATGATTCAGATAGAGATGATGACAGTTGTATTATTTGATATGTTATTTTACGAGCTGAGGCTTGATGCTCTAAGTGCCGAACTCATTGAGTACCCCACGGTGGCCATATAAGGCCACATAGTTATTATAATGTGTTATTTCTATACACGTATTTTATTCGTAAATTGAAAATTTTCCCTTTTCTTGCTAGAACCAGCAGTTTTCTTGATTGACATGTTCTTATATTTTGGGCATTTATTTGGTTGTTGCACTAACATTCAGATTTTGCACTAACCATGGCTAATTAGCCATTTTCTTTTCTCAGTTTTAAATTGTGTATCAAGTTTAAAAATTTTATAGCCTAGCCCAAGGCTTGGGATTTTTGCCACTTGGCATTTGATATGGATTGTTATGCTAGTTCTAATGTCGTAATGTGTTGGAATAGGGTCATGGGATTCACCATGGAGTGGTGGAACCTATGGACCCACTTCGTTGTATGGGGGTATGCCCCAAGGAGTTACAGATAACTAGTGGGTTGTTGAACCATGAGTTATTATGTCACTTGGGTTAGAGGTATCTGGACTCTATGTGCCTAGGGCCATAGGGTGACCGACCTCTTTTGGGGAGTGAAAAGGAAAATTTATTTATTTTTATTACTTGAGGGAGGCATAAGAGATTTTTGTGGGTGTGATTGATGCTTTGGGAGGTATATGGAGTTGTTATGTGATTATTGGGAGGTATATGTATTTGTTTTATGATGCTTGGGAGGTATATGGAGTTGTTTGTGATGCTTCGTTAGGCGTATGGAGTTGGTTGAGTTATGTGTACTCTTGAGATTATGGTTTATGTCTTCTGGTGCTTTTTCCATCTTGACACTATGTAGCTACGCTTATGGTCCAGGGTTTTATAAAACCTTCGTATATGTACCTACTAAGAAATCCATGTTGTTGTAGTCTGCTTATGTTACAAGTGATGTTGTGTCAGGAGCATGTGTGACAAGTATTATGTTGTGAGGGATATGTATGTTCTTTCCGTGGTTTGGTTGAGTTCTCGAGATGTGATCCAGTCATAAAAGTATGTAGCAATATGTTCTGAGGATCATTACTATTGTGTTTGGCCCTGATGTGGTATTGTGATGTTAGTTCTATTGGGCACCAATGAACATGAGAAAACTAAAATATTAGACAATGAATTACTGAGAGTTGAGATTAATAAACACTTTAAATGAAAAGACTAAGTAAGAAATAAGAATAGAACTTCCGACCTTCACGAGAACATTAAAATTTTAAGATATTAACAAATTTAGTTATTTACTTGTGGTTGTGTTGTACCAACCATTTCTTTTGTTAAGTAACATGTGTCATTATATACTTTCTTTCTTACTTACCCTTCGAGATTTGGTATTTCGTCACATCGAGGATGATGCTATTATAAGGGGAGCGAAATGTAGTGCCAAGAAATAAGAAAAAATGAATTTTAAAAAAATGAAATAAAAGTGGGATGTGTGGATTAGTAGTGAATGGAGTAGGTGACTATACGATGGAAAAGTGACAAGCGAGTGTGGGAATCTACAAGCAACTCTTCCTCGCACTGACCTCCCGCGGTCATGTCGAGACAGCCGGTGGGGATGGAATAAGTATGGGATGTAGACAAACTAGTTAGGAAATCTAATGTCTTCAATACGCACTAGTGGAATTTGCGAATCTAAGGCAAAGAAGGCCCTTCTAACCTAAACTGGTGTGATAGATCGATCGGCAAGGATGACTGCTCGAAGGCTCCAATCAATATCGAGCTCTGGCGTGATTCAATCTATGGGTTGTGGAATACGTGGAAAATGACCTGGGATAGTTTCGTATACGTCTCCGGATAAGGTCATATGGTGGATGGTAAAATAGTTGACTTTTATGGACAATTCTCGCCTAGTCCGAACTCTCTAGCTTTGTTAGTTGTTGTATCTAGTAAGGATAATTTTTCGATGATGATAGGTGGAAGTGGAATGGATCTGAATACTAGTGTGTGTAGGCCAATGTCTATGTCCGATTGACTTATGGATTCGTTGGGTGTGGGATTTGTGGGTCACAACCATAGATTCTTAGTTGTTGTGGACCTGTTATGGTCATGCATGAAATCAAGACCTAATCCCTAATATCCAGTAATCGTATGCTTTCTCATCTTCTATATTTAGGATCAATAACTGTGTGATTTTCTCAGAATACCTTACAGACGTTCGTGCAACCTGGATTCTTAGGCTGGTATCTATATCTATAAGAGTGTCTCCTTAGCGCTCATTTGTGGGACCAAAGGATCATAACCAAATGTTTGTTCTCTTTCAAGAACCCTTCTACAATCATATGAATGTTGCCTAGGGTAATCTATAGTTTGGTTGATTTGACCAAAATGTGTGCTTGGTCGTCTTCTACGTTTAACCCGCTCAACTGGGAATTGATTTGTTGCAAGCTTACCGTTGTTCGGAAGACTTGGATCCTAAGATTTTGGTCTATATCAGTTATCACTGTGATGAGATTGGGCTGAGGCATGATTGGCTCGAATACGTATTCCCTAGGCTCTCTAGGTCCCGTGATTGTCATACAAAAGCAACAATGTAAAACGAACTATAGTAAAATGAAATTTAACTATGTGAAGTGTATCTATAGCATATATGATTTCTCTATTTTTTTGTTTTCTGATGAGCTTTATGAATTTAAGAAAGCAACTATTTAAAATATCTAGAATTGACAACTAAAATAACAATTTAAAACAAACAAAATAACCGAGTGTAGCTATTTGTCTATGCAATTTGTAGATCTATTCTAAACAATGAAATAGCTTATCTAATCTATTTGCAAGACTCTCGATCCTACCTCAGAAGTGAGGAGTGAATCATAGTTTCTCAGAAACTATCAATCCCCATAGCTTCCCTGGCAATATTGAGAGTAGAATTAACTAAAATAAAGCAATTAAATACTCTATTTGATATGATTCTAACTATAACTTTGAAAGCTAGAACCTGGATTCTGCAGAACATTGGCGAATCCGATGATGTGTGTGATCTTTTCCCCTCAGTGTGATCTCCTCATTCCTTTGTGTTCACGTGGATCCAGAAAATCGTGTAATAGATATTGGGATAAAGGCATCTCTTAGAACACTAACCCGAATACAATGCGAGTAGGAGAGGGATAGCGCAAGAGTACAAAGCTTGGCTTATGCAATTCCTAGCGGGATCTATTGCGAGTCATGCAACATAAAGCGTCCAAAACCTAAAACTATCCTGTTTGAGGAGCAAAACCTGCAACTTTAATGGCTTCCTATTGGTAAACAGACTATCCTATTCCAATGGATTGGATAAAATGACAGCAGTACTTGCACAAGATGGATATGTGGCTTACTAACAGTAAAACAATGCTAACTAAGCATTCTAAGCAAAAGGAAAACTAAATCTATTGCAAAGAGAAATCAGAGGCAAATTTTGAGGGGCCATTTGCTTGAGCACAAGCCAACTATTTATAGCATTTGCATTTACCCAAGGTAAAAACCAAATAGAACTCTTAAACTATAAACAATGCCCAAACACTATTCCAGGGAACCAGAATCATAAATGCAAGCTCATGGCGGTGAAAGAAAGCTGGTAAAACGTTGAATTTACGTGAGTCGTGTTAAAAGAGCTTTCTAGAAAACACGTAAAGGACCGCCACCCTGAGCAGGGTGGCGGTTATAGGACCGCCGCCTGTTCGGTGCGGCGATCATGAGACCGCGCCCGGCGGGGCGGTGGTTTCATCATTGAAGAGCAAAAGGCCAAGAAAAGAGGGGAAAAGGGAAAAACAAAGCACGTGGGGGCTAAGCGGGGCATGCGGGATGTTAACGCACACTTGGAGATCTTTTCCGGATCCCAAACACCTTGCGAGGAGACTTGTATCATCATTGGGGCACGTGTCACGTTGTTCTGGCAGTACAGTACCTTACAATTTTGGGTACGTACATATTGCCCCCTCGGAGAAGCATTTTAGCCATGAAGAGGCGTAAAATGGTGGGTCCGAGTATGGTGGTCCCGAAATGGGAAGTTAGAAGTTATACCTGATACATCCATGTGTTGAAATGACGCCGTCCAAGATTCCCGCTACCTGCAAAATGAAAAGAGAACTCAAGTGCAGATAGACACAATAGTTTGAAAAATAAACGCTAAAATAATAGGGAATGAGAACATACCATTTGTGCGGGGATAGGAACTTACCTCCGTCGGCGCTCCAAACCTGTGAAAAAGTCATTTAAAATGAATCCAGGACGCTATATATATGAAAGTGGGCCCATTTTCCTATTCATTTGTGCGAGTTGATTTGATTGATTTTGAGCTCTGGGACCCACGGTGACGGTTTCTTGCGTGAGTAGAGTCAAAACGTCCATGTGATGAGATAGCGATCATGCCTCCACGTGCGGAACATTGACCCGTGAGATCACATGTTAGTTTTCTTCAGTTTATCCTTTTTACCCCCTTAAATTTGAAATGCTAAATACTTTGTCATGGGGGGGTAATTTTTGAAAATGTTAGTGTTAAAAGGTCCACCTAGGGGTGCCTACTGGGTAGGCTTTGTTTTTAGGTAAAATGGTCATTTTTTGCACTTTTTAGGCTTTTTAAATTTAAAAACCCACGTGGGTTTTCGGACCACGACCGCCGCCCTACCCAGGGCGGCGGTTACATGACCACCGCCTGTTCAGGGTAGCGGTTACACGACTCGCCGCCCTTAAGGCGGCGGTTACAAAACCGCCTCTCTGCTCAGGGCGGTGGTTTTGCACAGAATGCAAAAGGATCATCTGTTTGAAATTGTTTTTGCTTTTCTAGCATTTCTACATGTTTTCATGACTTTTCCAGTGTTACTTGGATGCTAACTTGCTCTGTTTTGTGTGTTTTTGGGTGTATGCAGGCGAGAGAGGAGTATATCCGGTGGAGTAGAGAGAGGGAGTGTGATTGGCTCCCAGGGGTACTAGATGCCCTCTCACAGGATGAGGAGGACACTCTTCAGTGGGCTGGGATACTACGCATTTCACGCGTGCCCCATGTTACACCATCTAGTCACATCCTTTGTGACTTGTTCTCATATTGGGATGCAGATCGGAACACCTTCCGATTGCCAAGGGTCCACGGTGAGTGGACTATTACATTGGAGGACGTCTATCGCATTATGGGGGTCCCGATCATCGGGAGATGACTCACCCTAGAGACAAGCGGGTTCACGGGCACAGATTACACAGTGGGCTACATATATGGGAGATGCAGTCATCTCCACGGGGTCGAAGAAGGGGGTTAGAGTTTGATCCATTCCTTCTTTGCCCATCCCCCTACTTCACCAAGCCATCATGGGGATCCTTGCCTCGAGACTGATCGGGGACAAGGGAGGAGATACATTATTATACTGTTGGTCCCCTATTATTGCACAGATAGAGGGACACGGTCGGATATATGCCTGGGGAGCAGACATTCTTGGGACCACCTACCATGACTTATACAGGGTGGTCATTTACGAGGGCGATCCTTGAGCCACCCGACCCTGGTTATGAGTTGGGTCTATGAGCATTTCATCCCCTACAACAAAGGTGTAGAGGTGACAGACCCCAGCTGTGAGGGCAGCCAGATGGACAGACATGTCGGTGCTTAGAGCACCTCATCAGCCAGTTGCTTCCCTGACTACTACCGACATGGAGGCCACACCATATCAGACTATGGCAGGCATATGGGGTGAGGAGGCTCTTACCTTGATTTCCTGCTCCACCATAGGGTAGCTTATTGATAGAGTGGGGCGAGTGGAGATGCACCCCTTTGGCCGTGTTCCTCAGTAGTTTGGCTTACCATACATGGGTATGCTTCCCCCAGTGGCGCCAGTATACAGATCAGTCCGAGAGGCCAGAGGGGGGCCTAGAGGCCGGGGTTGGACAGTGGTTACTCCTGGCATTCCTATTGCAGCCAGGAGGATAGTACGTGCCAGAGGGAGAGCCGGTGCGCCTCAGGCACCTTTGCTTTAGATTGCCGCGGTCCTACCCATAGCAGCGATGACCCCATTGAGGTAGACTCTGAGTCTGAGGAGTTTACGGGGGGAGACAGAGGAGGAGACTAAGGACAATGATCCTGAGTGGCACGACACCCAAGATATCATGCAGGCGGAGAGGGCCGAGCAGAGTGCAGAGAGGGTGACTCTGGTTTCAGAGGAGCCACTCTCCCAGGGCCATGGGGAGGATGAGTCTATTGCGGGGTGCTACGTTGCTCCAGCCACAAGAGTAGCCCCTCAGTCGGCAGCGGCATCCGTGGCAGGTGCTGATCCTATAGATCCATCCTGGAGGCCTGGTGATCCGAGTAAGTTACCCTCTCTCCCTTTTAATGTTCGTTTCTTTGTTAGGATCTCCTTAGTTGCTATCTTGTATCTTTTAATTTCTTGTTTGGTTTCTAATTTGTTTTCTCCTTTGTTTGCAGAGACCGCCGATGAGTGGCGAGATTTGATTCACAGGGTATGCACTGATACCCTGATGATCCCCATGGAGAGGACCCATGCAGAGCTGTCCGTGGATGTTGGGGAGCCTTCAGCAGTGGTAGACATACTGATGTCTTCGCCCCAGTCTGGCATGTGGCCAGGATGGTATCGACTCTCCGCACAGAGTTAGCGGGGTATAGGACGGCCGAGCGCCTGATGAGGAGCCATTCTCGTGGTGAGACTACGGCTGCCCCTCGGGATCCTGAGCCCTCTGTGCACTCAGAGTGCCGGCGTAGCCGGAGTCCTAGGCGTGGGCGTGCGCCTTCAGAGGGGTCTCGTAGGGATTGAGAAGCCACTTGGCTCTCATAATTTTTTTGTATGATACATTCTTTTGTATACCCTGGGCTCTTTGAGCGTTTTGACCATGCTTAGTGCATGATGGCATTGTACATAAATGTTGATCATTTATATATATGTATATTTTTTGATCAAACTCTTGGCATTCATGGCTCACTTTCTATTTCCAGTTTCCTTATGTATACTATGATGTATGTTTATATGTTTCTTTTAGAATATATGCAATGGTGAACAAATGATGCAAGTGTTTTACTTTCCTTTTTTGTATTTCATGATGCTGATATATGATGATGTAGATATAATGTGATTTTGAATCTTAGTTTCTGTAAGCAATTTTGGATACTTCATATTTGTTTTGGCAAAGTGATGAAAATAAACCGGTACGATGAACAGATAAACCTGCCCCTACCCCCAACTCCACGCAACTAGTAAGATGCGAGGGCTTATCACCAAGAGTTGGGAAGGGCGCAAGTTATGAGGTGTAGTGAAATGATAGTGATGGAAGACAGACAAAGCTTTGGCGGAACCAAATTAGGACACCACAAGTCCACTCCACTCGAGTGACTTCATAGTTTTGGATGCAACTTGCTTTGTGGTTTATCCAGACTTAGACCCGTAGATGGCCACATAGTAGACAAAATTTGGGTTTTTAGGATTTTAACTCTCTTGGGATTTTGAACATCTGATTCATTTGTTTTTGACTCAAAGTTTCAAGTTTGAATTGTTTGTGTATGACCTTTTGCATTTATTTGTCAAGAGGACCCCCTACACTTTTCCCCATGCTACTAGTAAGAAGCGTGGGTTTATCACCGTGGGCAAAGCATAGGTGAGTAAGGGCATTTCCATCCTTTCCCAACCCTACGTCACTAGTAAGAGATGCAAGCTCATCACCAAAGGTTGGTGGGGCAAGGAAATGTGTAAAATTAAATTTTTGTTTGATCAATGTTTGACTTGTTTATTTGAGTAAAATGTCAGTATGTGTTTATTTCCAAAGAGATATACATATGGGATAGATGTGACACCATGAAGCTTCTAGAGAGCAGGACCATAGGCAAGACACCTATCCTAAGAAGAAACCAAAAGTGAGAATAAACTTGCAGATCTTGGTATGGTTACTGTTAAGACTTTGTTATGTCTAGCTTTATTTGATAAAATGATTCGAGACAATTTGATGATATCATGAAAATGGAGAAGTATGATTAAAGTGTTTATGCCAACAACATCATGAGTTTGTAATGAATTGCTTTGAGAATAGATTCCTTGATCACAATTTGTGTATGAAACAAGCGGACAATATGATCCTAATCTATATGAAGATGCAATGTAGATATATATATAAGTAGTGCTAGCTGCTTACGCGTAGAACCGCTTGAGGTGCAGGGAATTGACCATTTCACCAAATTCCTCACCTTCTAGCGTACATAAGAGGTATGCACCATTTCCATAGTCCTTCATGACTTGGTATGGGCCCAACCATTTAGGCCGGAACTTCCTTCCTTCACCGGTCTTCTTGTCGATCCGGCTGTCTAGCCTTAGAACTAGATCACCTTCATATATGTCACGTTCATAGACTTTCTTGTTATATTGCCGGCACATCCGGTCAGCATAGACTCTGTGCCGCTTATTCAACATCTAACCTAGCTTCATCTAGGCTTTCTAGTTGGGAAAGACGTGCTTCTCTGTAAGCGTCTTCATCCAGAATCCCTTGTAATGAAATGCGGAGACTAGGTATTTCAACCTCGAGTGGGAGAACTGCCTCTGCCTCGAATACTAGTGAGAAAGGAGTTTCTCCCGTTGGTGTTCTTATTGAGGTTCGGTGGGCCCATAAGGCCGGATATAACTTTAAGTGCCAATCTCGTTTGTTTTCTTTCACCATTTTAAGGAGAATGGCTTTTAGTGTTTTATTTGTCGCTTCAGCCTGTCCGTTGGCTTGAGGGTAATACAAGGAAGCCATATGATGGCTTATTTTAAATTTATTGCATAATTCGTGAACTTTGTCATTCTTGAAAGAAGTTCCATTATCTGAGATAATGATCTGCGGGATACCATACCTGCAAATGATTTGGTTCAAAATGAACTTGGCGATCACAGAACCCTGGTACAGTAGTAAGAGGCATAGCCTCTACCCACTTGGTAAAATATTCGGTGGCCGTGATTATAAAATTATGGCCGTCTGTAGACAAGGGGGAGAATTTCCCTATCAAATCTAGGCCCCACGTGGAAAAGGGCCATGGAGTAGCAATCGGTTGTAGAGCTTGTGCCGGCATGTGGATCTCATGGGAGAACTCTTGGCACTTATGACACTTGCGTACAAATTCTACTGCGTCGTGTTCTAGAGTGGGCCAGAAATAGCCCATTCGATGTATCTTACGAGTGGTGGCATGGCCACCAAAGTGGCCTCCACACATTCCACTGTGAGATTCATGGAGAATCTTCTTGGATTCTTCTGTGTCGACACATCTTAGAAGCATTCCATCGAACGCTTTCCGATAGAGCACTTGCTCTATAATGACATATTTAGCTACGATAATACGTAACCGCCTTCTTTGTTGCGGTGTAGCCCCTTCTGGATACGTATGGTCCATGATATAATTAATGATACCCGTGTACCAAGGACACTCAGAGATAGAAGGTCGGGTTTCGATGTAGTATACGCACTCGTCTGGGAAGTCCAGATCTACTAAATCACCTCCATCTAATGGGTTATCAGCTAACCAATCTGTGATGATTTGTCCCTTAACGGACTTCTGATTTACAAATGTTAATTTGAATTCTCCCATTAAGGTTATAAAACGTCCAACCTTCTTAGATAAGGACCCTTGTGTGAGAAAAGTTCGTAAATGGTCTGTTTTTACCATGACCCTTGTTTCTTGATTCAACATATAGTGTCTTAAGCGTTTGGTTGCAAATACTATGGCGAGGCATTCTCGTTCTGCTTGTGTATAACGTGTTTCATAGTCGAGCAACGTTCGGATAATGAAATAAATCACACGTTCTCTCTTGTCATCATCTTCTTGAGCCAGCATGTAGGCTAGCGAGACATTGGTAGCTCGTGAGTATAAAATTAACAGGCGATCTAGCTTAGGTGGCATTAGCGTAGGTGGTGATAACAAGAAACGCTTAACTGCGTTGAAAGCTTCATTGCAATCTTTAGTCCAATCAATGCTATAATCCTTCTTGAGTAAATTGTTGATTGGATGAATGGCAAAACTTAAGTCCAGGATGAATCTCCGGATTGCACCCAGCTTTCTAAGAAATGACCTGATTCCAGATTCATCCGAAGGTGGGATCATTTCGAGGACAGCCCAAATTTTGGTTGGGTCAACATCTATCCCTCGTGATGATATGATGTAACCTAGGAGCTTCCCTCCTGTTACACCAAAGACGCATTTTTCTGGATTTAGCGTGACTCTGTATTCTATCAGCCATGAGAGAATGACGCGGAGTACTTCCGGATGGTCACAACGCTTCTTGGCCTTAGCTAACAAGTCATCTACAATAGGATTCCACAATTTTATAAATTAGATCATGGAATATATATGTCATAGCTTGCGATATGTAACACCAAAGATTCTTGAGACCGAATGGCATAACAACGTAGCAATAGGTTCCCCAAGGAGTTATAAATGTGGTTTTAGCTTGATCTTGTTCAGATATCTTAATTTGATTGTATCCCGAGAATCCATCCATGAGAGACAAAATTTCAAACCCAGCTGTTGCATCAACAATGACATCAATGGATGGCAACGGGAAGTCATCTTTAGGACACGCTTTGTTGATGTCTCGAAATCTATGTAGATGCGTATCTTCCCATTCTTCTTGAGAACGGGAACGATATTAGATACCCATTGGGAGTAATCGACTGGCTTGATGAATCCTACTTGGAGGAGTTTTATTACCTCCTCTTTCACCATGAGAGCTACCTTGGGTTTCATGGGTCTTGATTTTTGTTTAATTGGTTTTGCATCTGATTTAGTGACGAGGTTGTGCACCGCAATGTGGGGTGCAACTCCTATCATTTCCTTATAATTAAATGCAAACGCCTTCTGATGTTCTTTGAGGATCCGAGTGTGTATTTCTACTTCCTCTGGGGTTAACGAGGATCCTAGTTTCAATATCCTTGGTTCATCTTCCATTCCGATGTTAATATCAATTGTTTCTTCGATCAAAGAGGCGTTACCCTCTTCAAACTCAGGTGGGGCTGGAGGTAAATCCAAATCATCCCCATTTTCTACCATGCATATGTTAGGTTCCATTTGTGAGGGAAGATCCATCATGGGATTTCCGAGTAGGAAGATGAATGTGGGATTAAGGACAAATCTATCATATGATAGGAGAGATGTAGTGTTTGCATAGGCATTTAAGTAATTTAGAGTGGCCATATCACTATCAAAGTGGTTTAGGATAGTATATTCATTTCTATTTAAAAGGGAATTTGTCATTGTTTTTATCAATGGTTCATCACGAAGGGATATCATGAAACGGGTATCCTCTAACTCATTGCTTGGGGTAAAACGTGATGTTGAAGTTGCTATTGAATCGGCGAGAAGATTTTTCTCTCGCGGGATTGCTTCAATTGATATGAAGTCAAACTCCTTGCTTAAATCTAATACAGCTTGTTTGTAAAGCTGTAAGTGTTCGGCTTTGGTTTCATATATCTCAGAGACTTGATTTGCTACTAATTGCGAGTCTCCTAAGACTCTGATGTTATCAACACCGATTCTCTTAGCTAAGATGAGGCCAAGGAGGAGGGCTTCGTACTCATCGCCATTGTTTGTGCATTCGAAATTTAGTTTAAAGGCAAAAGGTAGGACTTTTCCTTTGAGGGAAGTAAAGATTACACCTGCCCCGCTCATGTGACATCTAGCTCCATCAAAATGGAGTGTCCAATATTTGACTGGGAATATGGACGCTGGGATATCTGTTGTGTTTGTATATTCTACTTCCACCATACAGAGATCCTCTGCTGGAAGAGAGCCAATGCCTAGGGAATATCCTATGCCTACTGAATCGAATGGTAAGAATATTGGTAGATCATTTTCTAGCAATTCAATGATTTTTGCGGTAGTTCCTAATGATATTGTTTCTACAGTGTTAGCCTCATCTTTGGGGTTGGGGTTGCTTTGGCTAGGCTCATAGTTTTAAGATCTGCGTAGGTACCAACTTTTCTTTTGTTTTTGCGTCGGTAGGTTTATTAAGTTGGTTTTTCGGGAGTTCAAACTCCGAGTGCACGCTGGTCTTTTCTTTAAGTCAGCTAGGTGTACATCAAATGGTTTTGGATCACCTTTGGCCATGAATATCTTTCCTAAATGTAAAAACCTTACTTCTTGAAATAGTGTAGAAGGGATTGCTTTCATGCGGTGTATCCATGGTCGGTAGGAGGATCATATTATAGTTAGTTTCCCGATCTATAATATAAAACTCAGTCAAGATGGTTTTGGGTCCTAAGGTGACCGGTAATATTATAGTTCCAACCGAGGTGGCTTTAAGGCTATCATAGCCCCTTAGTGTGTTTCGAGTTGTGGAACAATTGGTTTCTCCATACCCTAGCTTTTGAAGGAAAGAGAAGGGGACTATGTTAACTGCCGCCCCATCATCAACCATTACACGCTTTACATAGTTGTTATAAACCCATACTTGCAAATGTAAGGCTAGATCACCTCGGCGTGCGATCTCAGCATCTGTCGGCATTTTGTTTATCTCGAATATGAATTTGACATCCCTATCTGCCTGCCCTGGAGGATGAACATCAAAGTCCACATGATTTACCTGTGTTTCAGGTGGTGGAGTGATGTTAATTAAATGACCTAAACCTAATGCTTCTAAAAGAGCAGCCCTGTGGGCAGGAGAGTTCTTTAGTAAGTCTAAGAATGAAATGTGTGAGAAGGTTTTTGTTAGGTCGTTAATCAAATCATAGGCTCCCACAGGTTTTACTACGATTTGTTGGATGTCATCTGCCTCTGGCAGGTGGCTTGGACTTGGCTGAGAGAAATACTCTCGCGTCCTTGTTATAGCTTCGATGGGTAGCTCAGCGTCTAACTCCACTAAACCGACTACCTTAGGTCGTGGCTGACTTCCTAGTTATGGCGCAACTAATGGATTTAGTGAGGTCGAGGCTTCATGATCATTGTTTCCTATCATTACACCCTTGTTCGTCCTTAGATTTAGCCTTTGTTGTTATTGTGATTTGGGATTGGATCATTAAAGATCTTCGGGGGTGCATTTTGAGGAAGCTGCCCACTAAAAAGTATTTGAAGTTGGTGACGTAGGATCTGCAGAACATATCCATGAAAAGTTTCCATTGTTCATCGCAAGTGTTACATGAATTTATTCATCCGTTCTAGTGTCATGGCCCCGAGAAACCACAATATGAATTAGGATTGTAATTCCTAGTTTGTTGGTTTGATGTGCAGTGGATCAAGATTTTGATCAAAGATCTTTAAAATTTTGCGTTTGTTGTTTTTGGTTTGAATTGGTTTTGGTACTAGTTGAATTATGGCTTGAACCTGTATGGGATTTTACCGTTGTTGTTGTTGTTGTTGTTGTGTGATGATTAAAATCCACTACATTGATTATCGGGGTAAAGTTGTTGTTTTGTTGGTTGTTTATTTGTGATGGAGTATTGACAACATTTACCTTTTTAGGCTGGTCGGTTACTCCATCTGTTGTTACACCCCGATTTTTGTTAAGGATTTTAGGTCCTTGATTGACGTTCGTGGTAGTAGGATAAGTTGTGGTGTTCTGGTTGGGGTGATTAACCTCCCATTTGCTCCATATGTTTTGTGACCACTTATCAATTGCTGCTTGATCTATTCGAAGAGCACTCTCAAGTACTTCATCGTAAGTCCTTAGTGGAAACTTATGGACTTCTTCCTTCACTTCTTTGCTGAGAGAATGAAGGAATAAATCACATAGTTCCATTTGATCCATGTTTGGAGCACTTGCCGAAGAATAAAGAACTGTACGCCACCTTTGGATGAAATGGGTGACAGATTCATTGTGTTCTTGTTTGATGTGTAAGAATTCTCTGATTCCTATTCTTAATAATTTGTTCATGTCAAAGGCCTTGATGAACTCTGACACGAGTTGTTTGAACAAATGGATGGAAGCCTCAGGTATTCTATAATACCAATCGAGTGATGCCTTCCAAGGTTTTTGGGAATATTTTAGCAACAACCCCATCCCATGGGAGTAGTTCTCGAATGGTTGTAGCGTAAGCTTTGATATGTGCATTTGGATCTCCCTCACCTTTGTATTTGGGAAAATCGGGAGAGGTCTTGGAAGCATGACGCTTCGTATGGTGAAATCTAAGGGCTCTTTCAAATATTCTGAGTAAGTCCCTATCGCATATGTTTCGACCATTGATGGTGCCTGTTGAGGGAGCGGTGGTGGAATGGGTTGTTGATATGGCGTAGCGTATGCGTTGGTAGGGGCATAAGGGAGCACCTGTGTTTGAGAAACATGCCGAGAGAGGAGAACATATCCCCTTGTGGTGATTTGGAGTACATGTTTAAGTATGACGGGGTACTGTCCATGAATGGATTGTTTTGTACTAGACAGGGAGGAACAGTGCTAGAGATGGTGGGTCTAGTTGGCATTTGTTGCGAATACTGAGGAGTCATGCCTAACGTGCCTACTCCTGTGAGGAGATCTACTTGGCTAGGATGGTGTGGAGGATTGGAACTTCCTGTTTGCATGAATTGCGAATTTTGACTTGCTTGGGCAAGTTCTAATCCTCTAACCTTTTCTACTAACGTTGAAATGATTTCATTTGGTGAAGTCACGGTGTTTTTCCGTAGTGGCGTTTGTTGTATACCATGGTGTTGTATAGGCATGTGATATCCTGCTATGAACTGATCGCTGCCCTGCCAAGTTTCCCCGAGGGTATTTCCTATATGCAGTGGCATAGAGGTATTTTCTTGAAAAGAGACCTCGGGTTGTATTTGTAAACCTCCTATAGGTGGATACATACTTTGAGAACGTTGGTCATTCCTGGCATAACGTACCAAATATTCATTGTCTAAACCTCGGTATGAGTCTGATTGTCTACTAATTTGTGATCTAAGTAGCATCTGAGGAGATGAACCAGATTCTCGGTGAACGTCATATTGTTCGAGCCTGAAGGCTCTGTTTGTTGCGTTTGAGCAGCTGATCTAACTCCTCAGTTTGAAATGATGAGTTATATCTGATTCTCAGAGTTTGTGTTGACAACTGGTTAGTTGAGTAGTTGTCACCCCATACTGAGAGTGAGGGTGATGATTGTCTATTCTGCTGGGCGTAGTATGCCTCAAGACCCAAGAGGGGTCTGCCATATGCATCGAATCCCAACATATTCGGGGGGTATATGAATACTCGCAGAATAATGGGAAGGAGCGAAGGTGATGGTGAAATCCAATGAGGTGGAAAAGATGAAAAGTATACTAACTTGGAAGAACACGTAATAATATGACTCCAAACTAGAAAGTAGTAAGTTTCACGTCGGGTTCACCAATTTTGGTGGTGAAGGTAGGTGAAGGCTAATGAGGTAGAAGGTGAAACAGTTTTTTATTCACATCAGGTTCACCAATTTTGGTGGTGAAGCTGATGTGAAGGCTAATGAGGTACTGAAGGTGAAACAGTTGTTTGTTCACGTTGGGTTCACCAATTTTGGTGGTGAAGCTGATGTGAAGGCTAACGAGGTACTGAAGGTGAAATAGTTGTTTGTTCACGTTGGGTTCACCAATTTTGTATGATGGAAAAGTGACAAGCGAGCATGGGAATCTACAAGCAACTCTTCCTCACACCCAACCTCCCGAGGTCGTGCCGAGACAGCCGGTGGGGATGGAATATGTATGGGATGCAGACAAACTAGTTAGGCAATCTAATGTCTTCAATACGCACTAGTGGAATTTGTGAATCTAAGGCAAAGAAGGCCCTTCTAACCTGAACTGGTGTGATAGATCGATTGGCAAGGATGACTACTCGAAGGCTCCAATCAATATCGAGCTCTGGCGTGATTTGATCTATGGGTTGTGGAATACGTGGAAAATGACCTGGGATAGTTTCGTATACGTCTCCGGATAAGGTCATACGGTGGATGGTAAATATAGTTGACTCTATGGATGATTCTCTGGCCTAGTCCAGAACTCTCTAGCTTTGTTAGTTGTTGTATCTAGTAAGGATAATTGTTTGATGATGATAGGTGGAAGTGGAGTGGATCTGAATACTAGTGTGCGTAGGCCAATGTCTATGTCTGATTGACTTACGGATTCGTTGGGCTGTGGGATTTGTGGGTCACAGCCGTAGATTCTTAGTTGTTGTGGACCTGTTATGGTCATGCATGAAATCAAGTCCTAATCCCTAATATCCAGTAATCGTATGCTTTCTCAGCTTCTATATTTAGGATCAATAACTGTGTGATTTTCTCAGAATACCTTACAGACGTTCGTGTAACCTGGATTCTTAGGCTGGTATCTATATTTGTAAGAGTGTCTCCTTCGCCTGGCTGTGGGACCAAAGGATCACAACCAAATGTTTGTTCTCTTTCAAGCCCTTCTACAATCATATGAATATTGCCTAGGGTAATCTGTAGTTTGGTTGATTTGACCAAAACGTGTGTGCTTGGTCGTCTTCTACGTTTAACCCACTCAATTGGGAATTGATTTGTTGAAAGTTTACCGTTGTTTGGAAGACTTGGATCCTAAGATTTTGGTCTATATCAGTTATCGCTGTGATGAGATTGGGCTGAGGCACGATTGGCTCGAATACGTATTCCCTAGGCTCTCTAGGTCCCGTGATTGTCATACAAAAGCAACAATGTAAAAGAACTATAGTAAAATGAAATTTAACTATGTGAAGTGTATCTATAGCATATATGATTTCTCTATTTTTTTTTATGTTTTTTGATGAGCTTTATGAATTTAAGAAAGCAACTATTTAAAATATCTAGAATTGACAACTAAAATAACAATTTAAAACAAACAAAATAACCGAGTGTAGCTATTTGTCTATGCAATTTGTAGATCTATTCTAAACAATGAAATAGCTTATCTAATCTATTTGCAAGACTCTCGATCCTACCTCTGAAGTGAAGAGTGAATCATAGTTTCTCAGAAACTATCAATCCCCATAGCTTCCCTAGCAATATCGAGAGTAGAATTAACTAAAATAAAGCAATTAAATACTCTATTTGATATGATTCTAACTAGAACTTTGAAAGCTAGAACTTGGATTACTGCGAGAACATTGGTGAATCCGATGATGTGTGTGATCTTGTCCCCTCGGTGTGATCTCCTCATTCCTTTGTGTTCACGTGGATCCGTGTAATGCTAGCATGTAAGTAGATATTGGGATAAAGGCATCTCGAACACCGATGAATACAATGCGTAGGAGAGGGATAGCGCAAGAGTACGAGCTTGGCTTATGTAATTCCTAGCGGGATCTATTGCAGTCATCATGCAACATAAAGCATCCGAACACCGAAACTATCCTATTTGAGGAGAAAAACCTGCAACTTTAATGGCTTCCTATTGGTAAACAGACTATCCTATTCCAATGGATTGGATAAAATAACAGCAGTACTTGCACAAGATGGATATGTGGCTTACTAACAGTAAAACAATGCTAACTAAGCATGCAATGAAAGAAACTAAGCATTCTAAGCAAAAGGAAAACTAAATCTATTGCAAAGAGAAATCAGAGGCAAATTTTGAGGGGCCATTTGCTTGAGCACAAGCCAACTATTTATAGCATTTGCATTTACCCAAGGTAAAAACCAAATAGAACTCTTAAACTATAAACAATGGCCAAACACTATTCCAGGGAACCAGAATCATAAATGCAAGCTTATGGCGGTGAAAGAAAGCTAGTAAAACATTGAATTTACGTGAGTCATGTTAAAAGAGCTTTCTAGAAAATGCGTAAAGGACCGCCGCCCTGAGCAGGGCGGCGGTTTCATCACTGAAGAGCAAAAGGCCAAGAAAAGAGGGGAAAAGGGAAAAACAAAGCACGCGGGGCTAAGCGGGGCATGCGGGATGTTAACACACACTTGGAGAGCTTTTCCGGATCCCAAACACCTTGCGAGGAGACTTGTATCATCATTGGGGCACGTGTCACGTTGTTCGACAGTACAGTACCTTCTGAATTTTGGGTACGTCAAGTGACACCCCCATGTGAAGGCACATGATCGGCTTAATGGTGCCCTCGATTTGTCTTTTCCCTGCATAATAATTCAAACACGTTATTTCAATCCATAGACTCTAGCAGCCACGTGTGAAACACGGCCAGCATTAAAAAAATTAGAAGTAGTTTGATGGTGGGTAGTTGGAAGAATGGAAATGGAAATTTTTTTGTCGAGATGTCCTAGTTGTGAGTTCCGTAAGAGATATTCCTACAAATATGGATGCATGCATAAGACATGTAGACTGTTCACCAAAATGCCAAGGTTGGAGGATATGCACAAATGGGAGCAACAAAAGGCTTGGATGGGATCTTTTCTAAAAGTGAGACTCTGAAATGGAGCCTATATCCAAGGAGTCGAAGAAGTGTCATTCATATTTGGGTTGAGACAGATGAGAAGCAAAAGACTTGATAGAGAGGTCTCGTGGGAATGAATTTTCCCCGACACAACACAACCCCATCCTCATTCCAATAAAATAGTATTTTGTGAAATCACCTTACAAAATATCACAAATGAATGCCATCAAAAGTGCTGATTGTGCTCCTATATTATTCTCTTTGATTTTTTTAAACCAAGATATGCCCGGGTTCGAAATTTTTTTATCTCCTTATTTTGACTAAACTTGGTGTTGCATTTTTCTTGTATGCTTAGAGTGGCTTGTCATGGGTCGAGCTATGTATATATGGGGGATTGAAAATGAGAGATCGTTGTATTTCTTTGTTTACCATAGCTCACATCTTACCTCAATGGCTCAACTATTTATACATTGGCTCAGTTGGGATATTTATTATGTCTGGTTATGTAACCCTTTTCTTCTATTTTGTTGAGTGCTCGAGATTTGTATGTGTATCACCCTATTAGTTTTCTAGCCCATCCATGTTGGGTTTTATGTTTTGGGTCTATTTATGGATTTCACATGACACTTGGTCTTTCTATGGATTTGCATTACGAATGTTAAGGCCGTGCATTTATTTTTTTTGTTGTTTGTTTTGTTTGTTTCTCCTTGTTCACTCTTCACATTCTTTTCTCTGTGAGCCCTTCCCTCTTGGCTCAAGACTTCACTATTCACCTTGGGTTTGATTTCCTTGCATTATTGGGGTTTGATATGTATCTTGAGTTATTATCATGTTTGAGACTTCAAGAACTCCGCACAAGCGTCTTTTCCTAATGCCGCTTTTTCCGAGCTAGGCATTGGATGACCTTGGCATTGTATGGCTATCATTTTAGATTTACCCAAAATATGGAAGCATGTAAATTTTTTATAGAAATCCTGAAAGAAAATCGGTCCCACGGTTTGTAAAGGACTACCAACATGCATAATATCTAGAGGAAATCATAAACTTGCTCATCAACGTTCCATCCAAAGTGTGTGGTGGATTTTTGGTGCATGCAAACCACTTGAGGAAATGCCTTGTGGAAATGCGAAATTGAGCTCCACAACATTTTTTGATTCGTTTTCCACTCAGGCATGGTTCATCTCTCCTTATCTTTCATAATTCTCGTACTTCAATTTTTCTTTTGCAACGAAATATAATTTTAAAAGCTTAGGATTATCATACATTTAATTGTTTTATAATAACTTGTTACAAAAAATAAATGTCGTATCATAACTCACACAATCAAAATAACCATTTTGTAGTCAACCATGAACTTCAACCCTCATTTTGAGGTGATTCAGAAAACTACCTGACCAAACTAGATCACTACAATATTGTTTTATCGACAAGTTGAAGTTGACTTCCCGAAGTAAATATGTTGACCATCTCTTGGTTTAAATAGATAAATTATGATTTCTAGAGACTTGCAAAGTAACCTTCGTAACTCCGAAAAGGGGATGTTAAGCTTCCATCCTATACCTTGTCATGTGAGGAGTCACTTTAATCCTTGAATTGACCTTAAATGATCGTATGCGATATTTTTATGCCCTTATAGGAGCCTGTTACACTATTTTGCAGCGGTAGGAAGCTGTTAAATCTACAAAAGTTGGCTTTCGTTTTGAACAGCCATTTGAAACCTAGATAGAGAAATTATTATCTGTCTTCACAAACCTCTAGTGTTTTGACTATACAATTACATGGAACATTCAGTTTAGGGAAAAACACTTTTTTGTATAGTTTGGAAAATCCATTTTGTAGGCCTCTAGTCACGGTCGACTAGGTTAAACTTGACTAATTAGGACCGGTGGCTTCAGAAATCATGTCGTCACTTGAAAACCGTGTTCTAGTTTGTAGTTCCGACGACTACGATGAATTCTCCATATATGGTGGAACTCAAAGTTAATTTATTGTGGTGCGTTCATCCATCTAACGTTAGTTTTGGGCATGGTTTCCTAAGCCCTTGAACTAACTTTTAATCATTCACAACTAGGCCAATTACGACCGATGGCCCCGAGAAAAACTAACCGCCAACCTGTAAATCATTTGTTAGTTATCGGCATTAAAATCCTTAGCCCTTGGTCATATGAGGGCTTAAAGCTTGTGATTCCTACTAGTAGGTGCTTAACTTCAACCCCCTTTAATTTTATCTAGTAGGTGCTTAACTTCATCCCCTTTTATTTTATTTGTGTGGTGAAGGCAACAACATTTTATTTTGTTTTAGTGGCACCTAAAATAAATAACAGAGCAAAATATTAAAAAGCTTGTAACTTTTGATCGGTAACTCGGTTTTGAGTGTCATTTTTGCAAAAGTGTTTGTTTTTTCGTGCTCTTTCCATTGGAAATATTTATTTTGATACTTGCACTATAATTATAAAGTGTCAAATATGGAGGAGTGTTGTAATCAATTGTGGACGCAATTTCAGCTGAGCCCGATGTCCTAAACTTTTGGGAGTGGACTTCAAGAGGCTATTGTAAAATTTTGGAAGAAAATAGATCGCTCAAAAGTGAAATTATCTTCTACAATCACTCATTCATGATAAGGATACAATAATACACTCCTGTAGAACAAACTTGCTAGCCTACATCATCATCATGATTTTGTGGACAGCCATATCCATGCTCCTAGTCCACTTACAGCTATTGCTCCTGAACCCACTGACATTGATATGTTAGTCTTTGAGCATGTTCCTGCTCTTGATGCTTCTAAACCTGTGAGGCTTATTACTACATGCTCTTCCACATATGTGCCTATTACAGTACCACATGTTGTGTATCCTATTTCTACTCAGTTGTATGGATTTTTTGAGAAGCATGCCACTGCATTTAGTTCACACATGCTTCACTCTATGGGTCTCACTAGCGGAGTCATTAGCAAACATTCACATAGTATTGTTTCCTCTATTCCACATGTTAAGTGGAATTCTCGTCATGACATTGGTTTTCGAGTAGATACTTCATTGGGATCACACATTGATAGAGCTTCTTTTTTGTTTGCTCGACTCTTTCTGAGGATCATGAGCAACACATGAGTTTTGCACCTTCACTCAAGATTGAGAAACCTAATATTTTAGCTATCAGACATGATCAACCTGACACACATTCTGATGTTCTTTTGCATGCACCCATTGTGCATTTTACACCAAGTCATATGCAGGCATCTTCTTCATCCATCCATGTTGATTTGGGGTGGATATTTGATCACTCGTGGCAGAGACATAAGCATTCGTTAAGAGGACTCTATAGGTGTGGCTCCTCCACCATTCGGCCTCTTGCTCCACTTTCTATACCTTCTGCATTGTGATGTTTGTTGTTTTGAGCATTTTTCTTTACAGGTGTGTAGTGTATCTCTCTTGTTTGTTGAGATATTTTGTATCGTATTTTCGACACTTTTGGAATGTTGATGATCTCTTGTGGGGATCTATTCTCGGTGAATTCTGTGTTATTTTGCACAAATGTTCAAGTAGTTGATTTTGGGTAAATCATACAGATTTGTAACATCACTCTACCCATTCAACAAGTATGGGAGGGTGTGGTGTTGATCCTTCTTCTTCGGGTTTTGTGTCCTTGGCTTTTCTTTCGGATCGTGACACTGGAGGAGTGTGTGTCCTTGTCTTGTTGCTTTGGTTATTGTTCTTGGATTGTGTCACACCTATTTGAAGCGGTTGATCAAAATATGTTTGGTGTGTTTTTGCACTTTCGACATCACTCTGTTGACATTCTCCTTGTATGGAGCTATTCTGGTGGAGCCCAGTGTCAGTTGTTTTGAGTTTTGTGATCGAGCAGTGGATTTAGACCACAGTGCACACCAAACTTCTTCAGCATTGTACGAGTTTTTGAGCCAAGCTTCGGGGATTCCTTGGAGCGGATCTTTACTCTCTTTATTTTGTTGTTACTTTGGTTTTGGGTACCTTGCGGTGTCTCTTTTTCCCAATTATTGTACATGAGTACCTCATCAAGCCTAGTTACCGAGACTCATACTATGGACATGCCACTTCTATTTTTGCCCCTAGCTTCACTTGAGGGGGGTGTTAGAGTAGGTATTTACCTTATCTCATGTTCACCTAGGTACTTTATTTACCTTTATTGTATTTATCCTCACCCACTTATGTGTGTGGATATTTCTTTTATCTTATTTAGATATTAGGAGATATTATCTAGTTGTTAGGTATAGTTCTTTCCTTGATCTATGGTATTGACTAGTTCTTTCCTTAATCTATGGTATTGACTAGATCATTGATGTCTAGTTCTCTCCTAAATCTATGGTCTTAACTATTTCTTTGATGACTAGTTATTTCCTTGATTTATGGCTTGATCTACGACCTTGACTAGTTCTTAGATTGTTATTCCTTACCTATTTAAGCAAGGCCCATTCTTAATGTATTGCATTGAGTTCCATAATAATATATGATATTCTTTGCTCATTTGTTTGCAAAGGTTTTATGTAAAGCTATTCTGGCGAATTGCTTTCATCTTATTGATCGTGGTGTTTGATTAGCATCTGTGTTCTTGGCTTGGTACGATCTAGTTATCATTCCTTTCCATAGATCAATTATGTTAGATTAGGGTGGATTCCATGCGAGGAAAATTATCGTTGATTTCATGCTCACATAGTTTTACAGGATACAAGAATGATGGCAAAAGGCGATGTGTAATTCATTATTTATTATTGTAATTTATATAGGTCATTGTAAAATGAATATATGTATAATGTAGTATCATGTTACAAATGTTATATTTGAAATTTGCTAACATGTATGGGATGTTAGTTTTAGGGACATCTAGGAAATGTGCATTTAATCATAGGTTCAATTTGATTCATAGTTACGTATGGTAAAAAGGTCTGATATATATATATGGTAAATGAATTTGAATTTAATATCTTGTAGTGCATTTTCAGTGTTCAATAAACAAATAATTAATTAGCCTGTTGTATTCTTACCTTGCAAATGTAATAAAGAGATTTAAACGAAACACTCAACCCTAGTATATTCATGTATAACATGTCTTCATGTGTGATCCTTCTTACCATAGAAGAGATTGAAACCGTAGAATGAACTTAAACTTTGCACTTGATGGAACCTCCTAGTTTAGGTAAATAAAACCCCTAGATTGATTTTACCGTCATAGTCGTTATGTTTAATGACATTGTCGTGAACCCATCTTTTAGGAACGACATGGTCCAACTTTATCTGGAGTATGTGGTTTCCTTCTAGGTTTGGTAACCGCGAGGAGAATGTCTTCTCTTCAGGTCCGACACTGTGTTGAGTGGTGAAGACCACCTTGGAAGTCACCTTAAGAGTCCTTGTTTGAAGCAATGACTATGCGATGTAACCAAACCATTTTTGGAGTAAGTAGAGATATTAATCCCTTGGTATCCTAGTGGACTAATAAGCCTTACAAAGTTAGATCTAGAATTTTTTTCCTCATTGAATAAATTCTTTGTGATACCCCAAGACAATGCAAATGGAGAGAGTGAAATAGTTTTTCTATGACTTAAACTCTTGTTAATGAACTCTTTAGTTCCTCTCAGCTAAAAGTGTTAACTTGGTTACTATCAACATAACACCTTGGTCTTTTCTTGAAGGTGGTCTAGCATAATTTTTTCCTCTCGCCTTAAACTCATTTATATTTGAGGCATAGATCTTTATGTGCCATTGGAATTAAACCAAACCTCTGTTGATTATGATATTAACTTGTGGTTCGTGTGTAGTTATAATGCTTCCAATCATATACTACTTCAAAATGGTAAACAAGTAAGTTTTCGTAACTCTTCATGTTATAAAGTGACACCAAAAAAAAGAGACCTAAGATAGACTCAATGAAATGAGACATGATAATATATGTGATAATGGATTAAGAAAAATAGTTTTTCTTGAATTCCTTATGGTTGATTTAAGAATTGAATTTTGTTAAGAATGGATACAAATTTGTTTGTGGGGACTAGGCATTTGAGCCAATATCAAACTAAAAATAAAATAAAATAAAATTATGTCTTGTAAAGGCTTAACTAAATCAAACTAAATTTGGAACTAAAACAACCATAGTACGAAAAAAATGGGCTTTGAATGGAAGGAAGTTTATAGGAAAGAGAAACTTGAACCTTCACCTCCTTTGATGTGTATTATTTTTCTCTCGAAAATTTTTGGTTGGTCCCCTTGCTTAATGAGGGTAAAATTAAATGTCAACTAAACATATTTTGAGAAACAAACCTTTAGCATAACAACGAGAGAATTAGGAACTTTGTAGGTAATTGGAAATATGGAATTTAATTATGTAAGTTATGGAGATTGTCATAAGGGATAAAGAGAAAACTTAAATGGTCGAACAATAAGTTGAATGTGAAATGAATTGAAGAATCTGTATGTGGAAAATGGATAAAATCATCCTTGTATAAAAATGTTCCTAGAATGTTAATCATAACTAAGATGTAATCATGGAAATGATGTGTTGTGGGGTTGCCAATCCTTGAGTCCCTTTTCTTTTGGTTGGGTTATTGCTAGCATTCATTCATTGGGGAAGGTGTGGCATCGACATGTATATGGTGTTTTCATGTGTCTATGTGGGTCGATGACTTATGTAAGTGTCGTATGTGTTATGGAGTTTTCCTTACTTGGAGCCTTTGTGGCATTGTGTAGTGAGAAATGTAAGTCAAAAAAAGTATCCCGGTATTTTATTGTTGTTATTTTGTGTGTAAATGTGGGTGTTACAACATCCTTCGAAAACAATGTTGTCTCTATTTATGCAATGCAATCTTGGAGATCAAATGTGTGTGGTCCTTTGTTGATGGATTCGTTCTTGACCATCGTAACCTTATTGTTCAATAGCTCAACAAGATTGTAACTTGTGTTCCTTTTCTAAAAATAAACATAAAACTCTAGTTTTGAGGGAAATATACCCCCTTTTGGCTTAGTGTGTCATTGGTGACCTAGGTTAATTGGAAATTTTAAGCAACATATGTTACGGATATGGAGAAATATTGGAATATTCTTTTCTATTTGGAGGGAACGTACTTTTGTTCCTCTTGACCTCTTTGGAAAATGTGAAAGGGAAAGTTTTTTTGTGTTTTCCTAAGAAATATTTTTGTGGGGGTTGCCTAGTATTTTTCTAAGCGTTGGAACTCTTTAAACACCTAATCCACCTAGCTCATTCAATTTTTCTTATGGATTATAATGTTAAATCTTGTGATCAGTTTAAACATTCTTTGATCCATGTTGAGTTCGAAATCGGTGGACTTCGATCGTAGGTAGGACTTTGATTAAATTTGAATCAAAAGCTAATTGTACCATCCTTTCTTGGTTTTCTAAACCAAAATATTTGGGTGTGATATATGATATAGGGATATAAGGACAAGCTATGGACACTCTAAGATAAAGTTATTAATTATTTTAACCATGTGGTTATATGGGAGATATTTTTTTCATAATATGTACCTTGGATATGTTATATACACCCTTGTAGACATTGTTGTTAAAACTAGTCGTCACCTTTTCATTAAGATTGAGTCGCATAACCTAGCATTGTTGACCCTTACAAGAAAAGTGCTAAATCTAGTGCATATTTAAGGGGTTTTAAATTTTATCAAGTAGGATGACAAAATTGAAGTGGAATTTCACATAGGATGGAAAATGTATCTTCCTTGTTTGATATATGTAATGTATATGGGTGGCTTCCTGCAAATTATGTATGTACAACTTATCAATATTTCTAAAATAACAATTATTGCCCCTTGTCTTCCATGTAAATAGTTTCCTTAAGAGTGATTGTTATGTTGTACACTCAACTATGTAAAACCTCATATAGAAATTATGATGAGGATGATGCGATAAACTTATTTTTGGTAGTTACACTTCTTCTTCCTTACTAGTTTCGTATTCCTTTGTACACATGATGTTGAATCAAATTTGGTTTTGAGAGGACATATTTTGTTGTGAAAAGTAATTGTGTGGGAGGATGCAATGCTGTGAAGGTTTTTATTCTTGTCCCTTCCAATGACTTCCAGAAGGAAGTCTATTTCTAGGGGAGGGGGTGTAGTGCCCACTAGTTTCTCTCCCTTTGATGACATTGACTCCATGTTTTATTCATGATTGGAATATTTGAATTGATATTATCAGGACTATTTGATTTGAATAATTATGATTTTGTCATCATATTAGCACTTATTGCTAGCTTCTTCTTGGTAGGATGATATATGAGGCATGTAATGCCCATTTATTGCCCCTATCATTGTTGTCTAGTTTAGAAATGATATTATGGCTATTATTGATCTAAGATTTACATGAATTATATTTTGGATAGTTGTCGTAATGATTAATTGATTTGAATGTATATTATTTTTCTTCTATTTAACTTGGAAATGTTAACCTAAATTGGCAAGTTGTGTATGAGGCACATTGTACCAACTTACCATTGTTTTCAATATTTTACTTTGGTTTATTAATGTAGCTATGTATGTTATTGAGATGATATTTAGATGGATTATATCTTGATATATTGTGGATGATTATCGTTTTGGTTATTTATCTCATTATGGATAGAAGTTGATTAATTAATCTAAATGGTTTAGTTTGAGGTGGATTTGATTATTTGGATATATGTAGTATCATTTCACTTGGTTTATTGTATCAATCGGGAATGATGGCATTTGAATCAAGTGTGCAGAGTTACTGAGCTCAACACAAGAGAACATGGGACTTAGAGCATACACCTCCAAGATTGAACGATTGGTCGTCTAGGTTGACTTATCACCTCTTGATTGATTGGTTTTACCTTGATTGCATATGGATTTGATGGAAATGAGAAATCCATCACCCTTCTATTAGAGTTATGTCTTTTGGCTTGATCACCTTATTTTGTTATCATCTCGCTTCATTTTGGTACTGATTATTATAATATATTGTTTAAATCCATTTTAAGGGGTTTAATGGTTCCTACTTGTATTAGTGGTGTTTTTGCTAATTAATAATGTTTAAGGAGGTGTGGAACCACCTAAGAATGGGTTAGGTGGGCCCCACCACCTCTCAAAGTGTGCCACTTTTCCCAAACCCGAATTTGGGCTAAAAGTGGAATTTGTAAGAGGTGCTTTACTTGTTAGGGGTCTCATTTACACTAAAATGGACCCCTTGGACCCTACCTATGGGTAGGATGAACCTTTTTAAGTTTTAAATGGATCTTTCCTCTCATTTGAGCCTCTCTTGTCCACATCCAAATTAATGAGCTTGTTTTATGATCCACTTTGAAATTTGGAGTAGATTTTGTTTTGTTTATTTTTTATTTTGTGAGATATTCCTCCATTAAGTTTTTTTGTCTTATGTGTGATGGGGACATGGGGGTGTCTTGTTTTGAGAAGGAGATGGGTGACACATGTCACCCTCTCATTAGTGAGAATACTTTAGATTCTCCTTCTTATTCCTCCACTTTGGAGGGGTAGGGACTTCTTGCCTCATTTTTGCACTTGGAGTTTTGGAGAGCTTGGCTTGCACTTGGAAGTTGGTTTGTTTGGCTTGTGAGGTAGGCCTCACATATTTTGGTTTGGCTTTATGTTGTTTAAGAAAATTATGGATTGGTATGCTTGTTTTGGTCTTAGGAATTTTCTTGTGTGTTGGTTGATGGATGTTTGAGTGTTTTGGGTTATGGAAGAAATAAGGAGTGGGGTTCTTGAGACTTCTTGTAAAGTGATGAATTCATTTGGAATTGAAAATGTGATCAAATGGGAAATCTTTCCCTCTTCCCCCTCATGAGAATATTGGAGCTTCTTGTTGGTGTTTGATTTTGGTTTGGTATTTGTTGGTGTTATGAAACCCTCTCATTCTTCCCATACCTTGTGCATCTTGGAGGCATGTAACCTCTCTCTCCCATGGGCTTGGAGGGAGGCTAGCATGTCCTCCATTTTTGGAGATGGCATGTAATGATGTCAATTGGTTGGGTGGACAACCAAGCCACTTATCTTGTGTTTGGAGACATCATATTTGAAGATGGAGCATGGTTATTGAGCTTGGTTATAATTGTATTTATTGGTGTTATGGAACCCTCCCATTCTCCCCATAACTTTCGCATCTTGGAGGCATGCAACATCTCTCTCCCATGGGCTTCAAGGGAGGATAACATGTCCTCCATTTTTAGAGATGGCATGTAATGATGTCAATTGGTGGGTGGACAACCAAACCACCTTTCTTGTGTTTGGGGATATCCTATTCAAAGATGGAGCATGGTTATTGAGTTTGGTTTGAATTGTTCATTGTTTAGAGGTATGGATATTTCACTTAAAAATTTGACATATTGTTCTTGTATTAGGAGAATTTTCCACTTGAATATTAAGTTGTAGTTTTATAGTAAAATGTAAAGGAGGAAGGAATGTTAAGTGGTTGTATTAGATTGAAAATCTCATTGTCATTCTTGTACAAACTTGGTTTGAGTGGAAGAAATTGTGTGTATGTACAAAGAGGAGCCTTTACACTTCCATGTTATTTTTATATTTGAAAGGAAATGAAGATATTATTTTTACTATTCTTGTAAGCTTTAGTTGAAAGGAATTTGTTTGATGTTGTAGTGAAATTGAAATCTTATTGTAATCTCTCTTGAATTTTTGGTGATAGGAACAAAGGAAGTGAAGATTGTTTGTATAACCAAAGGATTTTTTTGACTTACCATAGTTTATTCAATAGATCATATTTGGATTCCATCTCCTTTTAGATTGTTTTCCTACAATAGTGTTAATGAATTGCCTTAGATTATACTCATTGAGTAGGCATCTTTAATACTTGTTTTTGGCGATCCTTGAAAGTAGTAGTGCAAAGGAAAATATTGTGATCAAGCTCGAACAATTTTGTTAATAGTTAGTTTTTGTTTCTTGTTTTAAGTTGAGGAAGGGAAAAATGTTTTTTTCAATGTTTCTTATTTAAATTGAAGAGGGCTTAAGTTATATTTTTGGTTTGGTGGTTTCATTTTATGAGAGGTGAGAACATTGAATTTTTTTGTGTATTAAGGGATTTAGAACTTGATAGATAATGGAGTTTATTGAAAATATTTCTAATTTATAAGCGTGCTCTCAAGAAAACATTACTTTTATAGTGAAGATAGGTTTTGAGAACTCATTTCAAACATGTAGTTATCTCCATAAGATTTTTATTTATACATACATCAAAAAGTTTTTATTAAATTGTTCTCCTTACAAACTTCTTGTTTTATTGAAAATATCCAAAAGGAAGTGGTTGATTTTATAATTATGTGTGCTCACACACACGCACACGCACATGCACACACACACGCACACGCACACGCGCACACACACGCACACACATTCACGCATGCACGTACACACACACACACACGCACTCATGCACTCGCGTGTGCGCGCGCACGCACACATTTCACTAAGGTAAGAGAGAAATAAAACTTCGTCACACACACACACACACACACACACACACACACATTTCACTAAGGTAAGAAAGAAATAAAACTTCATTTATATATATATATATATATGTATGTATGTATGTATGTATGTATGTATGTATAAGTACACATATTTACATGCACATACTTAAATTTTCAAGACTTGGGCACCATTAAACATTGGTATGGTTCTACTTTATACACACACACACACACACACTTTGGGATGGTGTGTGTATGTGTCTAGCCTATAATTGTATGTATGTATGTATGTATATATATAATTACACATATTTACATGTACATGCTTAAATTTTCAAGACTTGGGGCCTAGTCACCATCAAAATTGGTTTGGTTCTACTTTACACACACATACATACCTACATACATACATACATATGTGTGTGTGTGTGTGTGTGTGTAAAGTAGAACCAAACCAATGTTTGATGGTGACTAAACCCTATATACATACATACATACATACATACATATACATATATATATATGATTTTTGGAGCACTTGATTTTCCTTTATTATGATTTGAATTAAATAAAACAACTAATGTGGGGGAGGGTCGACCCATGCCCCCAAACCCTTGGAAACCAATTTTCCCACCTGGTGTGACCACTCCCTTTTCACCTCATGTGTGTGTGTGTGTGTGTGTGCGCACATGCGTGCGTGTATGTATCTATAATATAGATACATATACATACATACATACATACATACACATATATATATATATGAAGAATAATATCTTCTATGGCACATTTTTAATCTCCAAAAGAGGCGGTCACGGCCTACCTATTAATACAATGAAAAATAAAATAAAACCAGGGGTGCATATGAATCAAAAGCACACATACACGTGCGCGCGCGCGTGTGTGTGCTCGTACGCACGCATGCACAAAAATATATCTTTACCCGAACTTGGTTTCTTATATACATTTTACGTGAAAAGAAATATACATTTAAAGAAAAATTTAGATATTCACGCTCGAAACCCCTAAAATTAGAATGCGGGCATTGTTGGTTGTAAAATCTGACTTAAAGACAAGCAACAATAAGGGGACAAACATTCCCTCCTCTTTATGGGAGAGGTTCCCTTATTAAACACACAAACAAACAAATAAATCTACTTATTTACAAATGTACAAACTATCAATATTTCAATGAGGATTTTGATGCTTTAGATGTCTTCATCTCATAAGATTTTCAATACAGAAGAAAATAATATAGAAGAATTAATAGCTCAGGAAAGAAGAAAGCAACACTTTCAGATATATAGATCTCATAATAATACCTTACTTATGCATGCATGAGTAATAAAGTTTGAATCATACACATTTGAATACATGACATATATGCAATAGACACAAAGTTCTAAGCATAACATCAACTGAAAGACACAATTTTTTATTTGAATATATATATATAACCCACATGAATCAGATAGAGAGCAGAAACAGATAGAACACGGAAAGGATGGGAGTATAAATTCTTCTGTATTACTTTCCAATTTAGTATTTTTACATCAAAACATCAAAATCCAACCCCTTCAAATGACAAGAGGAAATGCAAGATGATGATGAGGAGCTTCAGTCTCTTGAATATGAAAATACCATCAGACATACTCCTCTTGAAACCATTGACTGTTCAAGAAGGAAAAGGATAATTTGCAGGAAATCATCAACCCAGTTTTGGTCAAAACTAAAGTGTGGTTTGACAAGAAAATGAGAACCTATAGAGATAACAGGGTGAGATCTCCATCCCGGAGGCATCTTCATCTCAAAAGGAGGCCTCAACTTCAACACCAGATATGCCAACCCAAACTCCCCTTCTCCTCCTAGAGCTTCAACATTGGTGTATACTAAGAAGATAAAGGTTGAAAAGATGGAAAGAGTGGAGGAAGTAGTTGAAGAAGAGAACAAGCAAACAAAGACAGTGCTTATGACTGAGAAAATTGTGGATTTATCTGATAGAGAAACAAATGGAGAAGAAGAAGAGGACAATCCTGAAAGTGGAAACACAAAAAGGATAGATGAAGATGACAGACAAAGGACCCCTAAGGTTGAAGGCCGAGACAGATTTACTTACTGCGGAGCCAATTGTCTAAGAAGTTCATGTCAAAGAAATGCTTACTTCTAATGTTGAGGCATCTATCGTTGAAGTATCAGCTGCACAAACCTTGGGATCAATGAGTACTTTGGCTTTGGGTCCTATTATTACCCCTTCTTCCAGTTCCTCTTTTTCCTGGGTCCAACCATTTGTAGACAACAAGAAAAGGAAAGCTTCATCAAAGGTTATAGCTCCCAAATTTGATGTTGTGGCAGCTCTCTTGGGCACAACTCCTACCCCACCTGCTAAGAAGGCCAAAACTACTTCCAAGTTAGTATCTGATGCTAAAGGTCAATAGTTTGTGGAAATTGTAAAACCCAAGGTGGATAAGGATGAGAAAGACTTGGTTTTGAGTGATTTGGAACTGACAAGGATCCCTTTGGGAGAGTCTACCCCTGAGAGTGAAGTGCATAACTTGAAGGAGACAATGTCTAGGGTGATTGAGAGAGTGGAAAAGGGGAAACAATCTCAAGAGCATCTTGAGGAACAGGTACAAACTCTCTTTGATTTCATCAGGTCTTTACTTACAAGTGATAAGGTGATTGACCCAACTCCTTTGAATGCAATGCCTCCTCCTATTGTTCTCACCAATGAAGAAGTTCAAGCAATTAAGGACATCCATAAGCATGTTGCTTATGGAAAAGCTATGGAAGCTATGGTGGAGGAAATGTTGGTCACTGGCCTCAATTTCATTGAGGAAGCCTATAAGGCATATGATCAAGTCATAGGTATACGGTTGAAGTTTTCCACAACACTGAGTAATCTGAAGAGAGAGTTGCAAATGTGGAACAAATGCATTCAGGACGTTAGACTCATGAGTGAGACAGATATGCAGGTCCTCTTGGTTAACAAAGTATTTGATGATCCAAAGAATAATTTGACCAAGCAATGGGTTTTCAACATTTATTGGAAAATGAAGGTTCTGGATGAAGTAATTGATGAACTGAGAAACATGCTTTGCAAAAAGGAGAGTCATTTCAGATTTGCATTATATTTGAATTTCATGATCTTCATTGCCATCTTCATAAGGAAAATTCTGAGGAAAAATACACTATCTAAGAAATCAAGGCTAAATTTAAAACATTTGTCAAGGAATATATGTTCAGGGCAGACACTATTTCAAAGGAGAAAATGGAAGAAATATGTGCTTTATAAACATCAATTAAGGAGGCAAATAAGGGATTCTTGGACAATGCAGGGTTTGGAAAGGATGTGGAGGACTATTTGGCAAGCTGGACTCATGCAACCTCCAACACCACCATTCCTTGGTGAATGGAGATAGCAGAAGCACTAGTGAAGTTCATAAACCAAATCCTGAAAGTGAAGACTACGGCAGCAACCTCCTCAAATGCTCCAACGACTAGCTCTTAGGTTGTCGTTTAATTTGTCTATTTTTATTTAGTTGGCCACCTTTTTGTTATAATCATGTGATATTTAAGTTGGGCCAACTTAATAATGCAAACATTTGATTAGAGTTTAATCTTTGATTAAACAAAAGAAACTGAAAAGACTCTTTTGTAACCACCCAAGAGGCTATTTAAGGGGCTCCTCTTGTCATTTGAAGGGGTTGGATTTTGATGTTTTGATGTAAAGGTATTGAATTGGCAAGTAATACAGAAGAAGTTCTACTCTCATCCTTTCATGTGTTATGTTTGTTTCTACTCTTTATCTCGATTCATTCATGTGGGTTATATGTGCACACACACACACACACACACACACACACACACACACACACACACACACACACACACACACACACACACACACACACACACACACACACACACACACGCACACGCACACGCACACGCACACGCACACGCACACGCACACGCACACGCACACGCACACACGCGCGCCACACGCACGCATAACGCACACACACGCGCACACGCACGCACACACACACACACGCACGCACACACACACACACGCACACACGCACACACACACACACGCACGCACACACACACACACACGCACACACGCACACACACACGCACACACACACACACACGCACGCACGCATTGATGTTATGCTTACGCACACACACACACACACAAGAAACTTTGTGTCTTTCATATATGTCATGCATTCAAATGTGTATGATTCAGACTTTATTACTCATGCATGCATAAGTAAGGTATTATTCTGAGATCTATATATCTAAAAGTGTTGCTTTCTTCATTCCTGAGCTATTAATTCTTCTATATTCTTTTCTTCTGTATTGAAAATCTTATGAGATGAAGACACCTAAAGCATCAAAATACTCATTGATATATTGATAGTTTGTACATTTGTAAATAAGTAGATTTGCTTGTTTGTATGTGTGTTCAATAAGGGAATCTCTCCCATAAAGAGGAGGGATTGTTGTCCCCGATTGTTGCTGGTCCTCAAGTCAGATTTTACAACCAACAGGCATGAACATGGTGGAAAATCCACAAATGCAACTCCACTCTTTCTCTATGAAAATTTATGAAAACCTTCAAAACCAAATCGAAAAAAAAAATGAGGTGAATGAAAACGTATTAGAAGAGTAATAAGGAAAATATAGGGTTTCATAAGATCAATGGTGTGAAATGTCTTGATCCTAGGGCTCTCATAAAACCTAGGTGGAGCCACTTGTCTCATATTTAACTTTTGAAATTTTTAGCGAGTTTTATTTCACTCTTTATTGAAAATGGGTAAATAAATAATTAAAACTAGCACTAAAATTTGGATTTTATTGCTAAGGGTTTATTGTGCTAATGGGTTTTAATAGTTAAATTTGCTTTTAAATTATGCTTCTAGAGTTATGGATTTATTAAACCCAATAGTGGCGTTAAAATTATTCTAAGCTTCACTAAGTAAATCATTACCAAATAAGCAAGCTAAATGCAGACCCTTAGTGAATCGAAATAATTCCCTATTTGATTTGGAAGACCCCACAACAGAAAATATAGTTATCGGTGTTACAATCGATTTGGCATCATACATAAGGTCTTTACTTAGAAATGAATCGAGACCCTTGCTATAATTAAGAACTCAAATTATAATAAACATCTTAAAATAATAATCTAGTTGCTTTTAATATTGTGATCAACTTGGAAGAATCAAAGTCGATTAATAAGTGAAATAAGAGGAAGCTTGAATCAACTCCACTTAGGATACAAAATTTGATTTCTTGTTCAAAATCGAGATGTAAGGAAAGAGTATTAATTTACCATTAAACATTTAACAAAGCGATAAGTAACCAACGTCACTAATGTAAAAGAAAAAAATTTAAAAAAATGTCTCAAATTTTACAAGGTTAACGAGTAACCTAATGGGTATCTTTGTGTCATAAATCTTGTGCATGACACAAAATTCAACATTAATGTGTTAACAATACGTTATGGACTTTGAATTCCTACGAAGAATTGAAGGCCTTAGATAGACAATGAATGGTAATTTTCCAAGAACATATGAGACACAAAATATGTTCACATTGATGAGATGGACTTCATAAGCCCTTAAATGCTCATAAATATAAATGTCACGCCAAGAAAATGGACTCTTCAAACGAATGAATAGAATGTGCAAACCAAAACTTAGTATTCTCATTAGTTAAAATGAATGAAGAAGATTACAAATAAATAAGCCAAGAATGGTTGTTCACTTCACATTCCAAGATGACTCTTCAACTATCTATGAGAACTTGAAGAGTTCCATCTATAAGACAAAAGCTCTCCTAATAAACACCTATGATTATCTAATATTATTTACAATTAAAACTCGATTGAGTGGGGGCTCTCATGAACATAATGACAAATATTTTGGAGGTTATTATGTTATATTTGCAGTGACGTAGGCTAGTTGCTCCCCATTAACGATATATCATAATATGCATGCAAATCATGTAGACACATTATGAAAAACATTTGACACAATTATAATATTAAACACAAATCTTTATCAACAACACATGTAACGTAATTAATGTTAGAAATTTTACAAACCAACATAAAATATATAGAATCGATAAAAATTCGATAAAAAAACACAAGAATCTTCTCATGTCAACAAAACCCAAGATAAAACCCCACTAGTTTCATAAAGCCAACTACCCCGATTGTTTAGAACCAAAAAAGGAAGGTGTGAGACCCAACCCTAAGAATAAGATGTGTGAATGTCTTTGTATAATCCCTATGCACTTCGAGAGCAATTGCTTTGCTTATGAGTATTACAGTAAAGTAGTACCCTTGCTTTTTCACTCTTGTCCTTTTTAAAGGACATGTAAAGAAAAAGGAATTATACGTATTGTTAAAATATGTGGCACATGATCATTCGCTTTGACTTTGGAATAAACAACAAATTGAAATATTGGAAGAATACCCCAAGTGAAGAAGATATTTGTTTTTATGGAAGCGTGCTTTCGGTGGAAAATGGAATTATATTTGTGATACTGATGCTTTTGAAATTGAGGTCAAAGTGTATGCATGTGCCTGTGCTCTTACATTTAATGGGCCCACACCCTCCATAGGAATAATAGATCAATCATCGTTTTGGCAATTGTCTCTGAAATGGCAGCACAGGGCATTTTGACTATTCCTCTCCCACTGCCACTCTCTACTGGACCCCTATGCTTTACTGCATTATATTACATCTAATGCATGTCCAATTTTCAATTATTCAATGTGATCCCAAGTGGGCTTTGTTATGTTTCTAGTTTAGTAGATAAATATTTACGGGTTGTTTAGGTCTTGATCATCGTTTTAGGTGGTTCATAATGTACGTTTAATTGAATCCTAATACATATTATAGGTCTAATATATAGTGCCTAAAAGTTATAGGGGGATTCACTTTGTATTAAAATTTTGCACCTCCGTCTTATATGTTAAGAGTCTAGTATATACTGTCCACAAATTATAAGGGAGTTTGTCAAGTGTTAGAGTTTAACAACATAAACAACCTCAATTTTCTCCTATTACCAAACAAATATATTCATACTTTCTAACAAAACAACATAACATTACAAAAATGTTGCTAAAAATATAAATAAATTTTACCTCATAAATTTGATAATAATTCAAAATTTTAAAAAAATATATAAAATGTGAGAATAATTCCTTTTATATTTCACTTCACAGCTAAATCTAAGCCTACAAAATTTAAATAATAAAGTAGTGGAGTTGGTAATTGAACTCTTCAACTAAATTTAATCACATTTTATGTTCACATCAATCCACAGGAGGTGATAGTGGCAGAATCTTCACATAGATAGAACTACCTTTAATTAATAACTGCTTAAAATAGGTCTCATTCTCATTGACATTGATTTATGGATTTGGTTTAACACAGGTCTAATTCTCATTGACAATTGTCCTAAGTAGGAATTATGTTTCCTGAGTTGACAGGCCAAGATAGAGAGAGATGTAAAACATATTTTAATGGCAGAAACATCCAATCAACCACTTTCACCAAAAATATATATATAAACTTTCTGGACTGTAGTTTAAAAAATTATGAAAATATAAATTTCAACTTGGATTTAGCTGGATTAGAAGTCCCGGAAGATTTGATGTGACTATTTATTTTTTAGTATTTTGTAAATAAATCATTGGGACAAAACACATTCAACTAATCTGACTACGATTGCTTCCAAAATCAACACATACAATAAATTGAAGAGAAAAATAAATAATTCGAGAAGGATGTTAACTCAAATCAATATGAAGAGAAACAGTGTTTTTTAAAATACCATTAAATTCGCAAATCTTTAAACAGTTAAAATTTTCAATGATAATTAAAACCAATTTATTTTATTTCAGCCAACATACCGACCACTGGTCATTATAAAAAGACGTGTGTTAAATTAGAGAAGTGGTTGAAATTTGAAAATGGCAGTGTAGAAAAGTAGAAAAACAGTGTACCATCCTGCCTGTAATGTTAATGAAAGGGCACTGCACACTGAACAACATGTCATGGAAACGCGCAAACGAGCTAAAAAAGAGAGAGTAGATGGGCTCATAACTCGAGGAGGAAGAGCCCAAGACAATTATCTCAATATGGGTGGCCGACAATATCGAATCCATCCCTATCTTTGGCACAAAACATAGAAATTATTGAGTGAGCCTCTTGATTTCTTAAAATCCTAAACAGGCATTCATGATGAAAAAATGGTAAGATGTCCCACCCAAATTCCCAAAGCATGTTGAGATCAATGAAAAACATTATATAAAATTCGAAGAGTAATGTTTTTCGCTGAACACAACTGGGTTTCATAATCTGTAAATTATCCTATATAAGGTAGGTATCCTATGCTGTATGTAAAATTGAATGGCACTCATATATAATTAATAGCATAGGTGGGTTCCAAGAGGAGGATTATACATAAATAAAAATTGAAGAGATCTCAAACTTTTAATCCTCTGTAACTCCTTGGCAACAAAATTCGTCGAGCTTTCTCTTCTTTATCATGGCAGGCGAAATGCAGAGAATGGTGGCAGTGGAGTGGCATGATCCAGGGGTACTCTGTCCACTGTTGCAGCTGAAGGTAACATCCAATACTCCGCTGGGGCTGCAAGGAATAGGGCTGCTGCTGCTGCTTCTACACTTTCTTTTCATGCCCAGACAGAAACTGAAACTGTTCTCCATGGAGGTTTCTGGTGCTATGAGAGCGATGCACCTTTCAAATGCTTCCTGAAACAGGGATTAGAGGGTAACATTATATACAAACCAGTAGCAGAAAAAGAGAGTATGCACAGGCAATTCAGTGCCATGTTCTCACCTTGTTAACATTTAGAACACCCAGCAGGTCATTCTCGTTCTGATTAGCTTCCCTGATTACATACACCATGATAGCGGCCGCCACAACTGATGGAAGAAACCCCAAAAACCTTTTATCTGCATCCAACAATACCACCATGAATGAATGACTTGTAATGGAGAGGTCTCTAAGGGACCTAGAGTCGCAACAAAAAGAAATTTTCAAAACAAAATCAATGTGGAATCTTCTAGTATGCGTGACGTCTACGAGATCAAGTAGTCTAAGGGAACTAGAGCCGCAGCCCTTTTAGATGTCGGATCTTCTACTATGGATGAGAAAACAGGCCGAGATGCAATTATGGGTTAAACTAGATACAGAAAACTGTATTGAATACCTTTCAGAGTAGCTATTAAGAGATCATTGCAACGCATTGTGAAAATCCAGTTGTGGGGAGTCTCGAACCCAAGCATTCGAGTGGCAATTTCAATGAAGGAAAGAATTGTGACAGAAGTCATCCGCCATTGGAGGGAGCTGAGCACAAGGAGCTCCATTCTCTGAATGGTGCAAGATTCAAATATGTACTTGGCTTCCTCAACCTGGGTAGCAAAACACCCACATTATATATATTACAGCTCTGCACTGTCATGAACTGATGAAAAAGCTAAAGGAACTTGGTGAGTCCAATGGCGGCCATACATATCTAAAAACCAAGTCTGAATCACCTGCAGGTCGAGGAGGAGGGGAACCTCAGTCTCTTCCACTTTTGCGGCCAAGGAAAGGCAAGTCACAGCTGCGAGTTGGGTCATCCAGGGCTTATCATCCTGCATTGCATTCGTCCATTTTTCAAACAACAAATGTTAACAAGTTTCCGTTTTGTAGGAATCAGAAGAACCCACACAAGCTTGATTACAATACCTGTAACTGATTTGTGGACAGAAACCGATCAAGATAGTTTATTGACAGCACTGCAGTCGCCAGATTGAAGCCATAATGGGCATGAACCTGAATACATATAAATAAATGCATACATTGTCATCCAAACAGCAACATAAATGAATACAAATCAGTTCATTGTGAACCCATTTGTATTTGAATAATGGGTATGTGACAGAACCTTGAAAATCCAACCAACAGCGTCCTAACGAGCTCCAGCTTCAAAACTATTGGTTTCAAGTGTTTCCATATAGCCATGGCGAGGAACATAAAGCTTTTCCTTTTCTGCAAGAGCCCTGAGCTCTTCACTATTATCCCACAACTGTTGGTCGCCAATGCAGCTAGCAATGTAGCCATGATCATGATCCAGGTTGAGGTGTTCCTGATCTTCACAAAAACTTCCAGTTTCTTCATTATCATCCCAACCCAGAGCATCCTCGGCACAATACAGATTAGAAGCAGAGTCCATGCTGGGTGCCATCCCCCTCTGATATATACCACCGCCCCTGCTGATCTCATTCCTCATCAACGGCCCACCTCACATACCCCACCATTTTTCTGTTATTTTAATGCAGGTTCAATGAAATGAATGCCCTTGTTCAGATATATATGGAGGCCTCCAGACTAGATGGTCTCACTGTATGGAATGACAGAGCGATGGATCAGAAGGAGGTCAAAGGGGCAGGAGAAACAGGAGTAGCAGTAGCAGAGCATGGGCTCAGGCTAATAGAATGCGGTCTTAATAATAAACATGAAGAGGGTTAATTGATTGAGGCCTGGTGAGACTCAGAGCCCATCTTCTCTTCCCTCCTTCCATGACAATTGCCTGCCCTATAAGACCCCCACCACATAAATAAATTAAATGAAAACATTTGCCATCCCAATGTATTATATCATGCCCTCCCTCTCCATCCCAATGTGTATATAGCCCTGTCATGTGTATATATAGCCTGTCGCCTTACTCTCCTACAAACTGTATAAGAAACTGTGCTGCTCAATGATAAAAACATACATATAGGTACACACAAAGAAGACAATATATTTTTGTTAATTAATAATAAAAGATTGTAGGTACCTAGGTACTATCCCTATTCTTCTTTCTTCTGAACACCTTTCGATGTCTACGGGGAAGAGGAAGACTTGAGCGCCTGTTTGGCCGTCGGTCAAAGACATTAACGTCGACTCACATGCAGCCATGAGTAGGTGTTTGAATATGGCAATACATATATTCATTGTATATATCGACAAGTGGGAATCTGTGATTGAGATGGGAATTGGGAATTTCGCGACTCGCTCATTTTGTAGGTATGCAACGCCTCGCACCAAAATCTTGTGCATTGTCAACACGCCTCTGACAAAATTGCCATCTCTTTATGTATTATATACCTTTTTCGCTTTCTCTCTTTTAAATACTTATCTACGGGGTTCTTTTTCTAAAAATAAATCGCATGGAATGACTTATAAGGGGGAACAATTAGGTTTTTAGGCTCTGCGATTTTTGCGCAGTGAATGCTCGGCTTGCCGTACGCCGCCATAGCGTCACACCGCCGATCTTCTGATCCAGGCGGGAATATCTGCATTAATTTTGTATTGATGCCTCCCCCACCCCTTGGGTATATAATGACCACCTCCTCGGGCCATGCATCTATTGATGTTGGTCTTAATGCAGGAGCTCTGGACAACAATGGCGCCGAAAAGAGCGAGGAAATTCATTCTGAAGGTATTCGACGAGGTAAGGATTCTGATACTCCTTCCCCCGATATTGTGCTTGATTTACCTGTGTTTGATAAAGCATGCAACTGGTTTGAATCTTTTTCTCTTGTTGCTTACTTTGTGGGCCGAGTTCCCCCGGAAGGCATCCTCCGTCAATGGATTCATAACCATTGGCAACCCCACGGCGTCAAAGTTGAGGGAGTTCAGAATATGACCAAGGGTTTTTTATTTCATTTCTTTGCTAATGCTGAGCATTGCAAAGTTGTTGTCAACCATGGTCCCTGGTTTATTCGTAATACCCTTGTGGTGTTTTCCCACTGGACTCGGGACTTTCAAGTCTCCGAGCAAGCCAAACTCAAGATTCTTGTTTGGATTGAATTTCCAGGTCTGTCGTTGCCTCTATGGGGTTTTATTGACCAGCTTATCAAACCCTTGGGTCGTCTCATCTACCATGAACAACCCAAATTTTACTCAGCTCGACCCCAAAAATGGGTATGTGTGGAAATTGATCTCTCAAAGGACCTTAAGGATACCCTCGACATCCAGGTGGGGGATACACGCTTTGCACAGAAGGTGCTTTATATTAACCTGACCCAACACCTGTTTCCGGTGCCAATCCGCCGATCATATGATCAAGGATTGTCCCCTCATGACACAAAGCTCACCGGTTGTTGTTGAGAAGCCCCGACCGACCCTAAATCCAACACCCCCTTCTGATGGATGGACCACCATCACTGGCCGTAAACCTTGGCTCATAATAAATCCCAAACTGCCACTTATAAACCGGTGAATGCCTCCGCTTCTGCTCCTGTGAAGCCGTCTACTGCGTCCCTTCCCAAGCCCTCATCTGCCATCTCCCGGACTCCGCAAGCTGCTATTGTCATCAGTTCCCACCCATCGGTGCCTGTTTTTGCACACCCCTCGCTTCCCGAACCCTCAAGCATCATGGATAACACTTGCCGGTGTTTGGTTACTCAGACAGAGAGAAAATCAGCCTTACACGTTCAAGAAGTCCCTCCCCTCCTTCTGATGAGGATTTTTCACAGAGACCTCGCCGACAGTTTGAGCTTGGAGACTATTTGCATGGGAATGCACGGCAAGTCACTTTTTCTAACCGTTTTGGAGCGTTAACAAGCCTCGAGGAGGAAACCATGCACCTTGATAGTTCTCCATGATAGTTTACTCATGGAATGTCAGGGGGCTCACTAATCTGACTCGCAGATATCTTGTCAGAGACAGTTGTAAGTATTTTACAAAGTTTCAGGTTTTGTGTTTACAGGAAGTCAAAATCACTGGCTTCCAAGCTTTCTTCTGCTATGCGTACCATCTGGCCTGGTTCTCTCTGCCAGATGTCAGCGCATGATAATGGTCGGTGGTGTTGTCACTCTTTTAAGTCCTGACCTCACCTCCAATATCATATCATGGGGCTCTGACCCCACCCATCGGGTGGTGTGGACCCTTTTTGATTTTGACGGTCATATTCTTGGGTTGGCAAACATTTATGCTTCCAATGATGCTTCGGAGCGCTCTTCTTTTTGGCGGTGGCTGGCTGATCACTTGCCTTCTACTACCTGGCTTCTCTGTGGTGATTTCAACATGGTGGAATCTCCCGAAGACAAATTGGGCGGCTTCCTATGCGTTGGTGTGCTTTGGGGAGCGTGAAGCCTGGTTTTACTTGTGCAATAAGCTCTGTTTGTTTGATCCCACCACCATGAAGCACTCAAATTTATGCCACTCCATGTGGTTCACATGGTCTAACTTTCGAGTTGGCGATGACAGAGTGTATAAACGCCTTGACAGAGCTCTGCTTTCAGAACAACAATGGTTCTCTTTTGATGCTTCACACACCTCCCGGTCTCGGTTGTGGATATTGCTTTGGTCTCTGACCATAAGCCTATTTTCTTTGGGCTCCAATGGAACTTTCAGTGTCCCAAGCCCAAATCCACTCAGTTCTACTTGAATACGTCTCATCTTTCTCATCCTAAGACTTTGGATTACATCAGACGTATTTGGAATCTTGACCCAAGACCTGTTGATGGGATTGGCTGGATTGATTGGTGGTCTCATGCCATCACTCGCACCACTGCTTTTCTTGGCTTTATGGGAAGCAGGCTACTTTTTTTTTCGAAAAAATGCTCATGAAGCCTCTCATATTGAATACTTGAGAGCTATTCAAGAGCTTAATCTGTCTCCCTTTAACACTCATATTCAAGTGCAAGCTGCTCATTGGAAGCATAAACTTCAGATTGAGGAGCACTATAAGGCTAGAGGAGCTCAAGTTCATGCCAGACTTCACTGGCTCAGAATTGGTGATAGAGTCACTAAGGAGTTTTTGCTTCTCTTAAATCTAATCAAACTCTCACCAAAATCAAAGCAATCAAGGAAGGTAATCAAAGGCTTACCCTTTTACCTGACATTCTGCAAGCTTTTGTGCATCACTACCATGTTGTGTTCGCTTGCCCCGACCTGCTACTCTCGGCTCGTGATGCTTGCTCTCCTCCAATGCATTGAGGTTGTTCCCTGCAAGCTTTCTGAAAGCCAACGTGTTGCCTGTGATCGGCCTCTCACACTTGATGATTTGAAGGAAGCTGCTCTTCAGATGGCTTCTGATAAAGCCCCTGGGGTTGATGGTTTTCCCTGTGAGTTCTACCAGGCTTTGTGGCCTACTGTTGGTCGGATCTCTACCAGGTTTATCTGGAAGCTATGTCCTCCAACACTCTGGGAGCTCTGATCAACCAAGGCAACATCAAATTCATACCTAAGACTGGTGATCCAGAGCTTATCACCAACTGGCGGCCAATCACTCTGCTCAATGTCTCATACAAGATTATTGCCAAAGCTCTTGCTAACAGGCTTACAAACCTATTGCCTTTGATCATCAGGAGTGAACAAACCGGCTTTATTAAAAATAGATATATCTTGGACAACATTATTGCAGTTTGGGAGGGCATGGAATATGCGCGCCAGACTTCTCAGCCAGCTCTTTTTGTCAAAATTGATTTTGAGAAAGCCTATGACAGAGTTGAGTGGCCTTTCATTCTAGCCATGTTGCAGGCTATTGGCTTTGGACCTCGGTTCATCCACTCTGTTAATATGCTCTTCCAAGATGTGGGTGCTTGTATTACTATCAATGGTCAACAGTCTGAGTGTTTCTCTTCATCGTTCCATCCGACAAGGTTGCCCTCTTGCTCCTTCTCTTTATGTCATTGTTGCTGAAGGTCTCAGCTATTTGCTTGCTAATGTTGCTCATGTTGGTTTAGTCCAAGGCATTCATCTGCCTTCTTCTCCTCAGCAGCTGATTAATGGTCATTTCACTGATGATTCTTTTCTCACCTGGCTGAGTCTGAGGCTTCTGTTTCTAATGCTATGCAATGTCTTGATACCTTTTGTCTTGCTTCGGGTTACGCATTCAATGGAAAAAAACCCAGTGCTACAGGCAGGCAGTGGGTCCCAAACCTCCTTGGCTAGAGGGATTTCAATGGCTCTGGATTGAACCTGGCGTTCAGTTTAAATTTCTTGGCATCCCCTTTGCCTTCATGGCTTCCCCTGCTGACCTTTGGGACTATGTGATTCAACGAGTTGAAAAAAAAATCTCCTTTTGGCTCACCAAGCATTTATCTCTTGCTGGAAAATTTCAAGTTTGTTCCAAGGTTCTTGCTGCCACTCATGTCTACTATTCCTCCTGTTGGGCTCCTTCTAAGGCTGCTTACCATCGGTTGGAAAAATTCTGCGTGAATTCCTTTGGGCCAACTCTGAGGGGAACCATGGTTTTCACAGGGTTGCTTGGGATGTTTGTTGTACGCCCAAAAACACTGGCGGTCTTGGCCTTATCAACATACAATTGCAAGGGGTTGCTCTTACCACCAAATGGATAATTCGCAGCCTTGAAGGTGAGGAATCTTGGAAAATTCTGCTCAGGCATTGTATATCTCAAGGGTCTCCTCTTAATCGGAAGGCATGGCAGGGTCTGAACTACTATTCTTTATTGCTTTGCCATGTTCCTCTTAAAATTGGTGGTTCTTTTGTGGCTAAAAGTATTTGGAAATCCTGGGAGCTCCTCAAACCCCACCTGCTTTGGTAGGGTGATGGTTTCCGAAATGGGCTCTCTCTCAACTCTCTCAGCTTATGGTGGAATCCAGTTTTTCAATATTAGGACAAACCTCTTGCTCTTTCAGTGCAGTTTAAGGGTATGCGTCTTTTCAGAAAAGGAGTTAAGTTTATTCAGGACCTTTTTGTCCATGCCACCAGGGATTGGCTTCCATGGATCAGCACAAAGCTAAATTTTCTCTTCATGACAATGATAAACAAGCCATTTTTCTAATTCAAGAGCTCATACCTGGTGATTATTTGCATAAAATTGGGGTTCATATACAGCGCCCGTGGTGGTTTGACTGGCATTGGCCCTTTGCCACCCCTTCAAAAATTACAAACCTCGAGTGGGTTACAAGCTTCTTGCTCAGAATCAGCTCCCTTTCAATAAGCTCAATGCTCGTTGGAGCTTGCATTCCACCCGTTTTGGTTGGAAGCAACGCTTTCAGGTTGTTTGGGCCATTCCTATAGAGCCCAAAGTTGCTCACTTCCTTTGGTGTATTCTCCACCAAGGGCTTCCTGTGGGAAAACGTCTCATTCTTATGGGAGCTCCTCCATTCGCTTGCCCTTTCTGCAACCACATTGAGACTCTTCTTCATCTCTTTTGGTTCTGCCCCCATGCTCAGTCTGCCTGGCTTGCTGGATTCATACCCTTTTTCAACCTTTTTTGCCCACGTTCTTTACGTGGAAAATGGTTCTTCTGGGGGACTCGGCCTTTGTTCCTACAAAATTTTACAACATTTGGCATTCTTTTAGAGCTACTATTTTATATCACATCTGGAAAACTAGAAACTCAACTATTTTTAACAAGGAGACAGTGGATAGAACTTTTGTTATTTCTAACAAACTTGTTGTTATCTCCAATGTCTCGCTTCAGATCCAAGTTCAAGCGGAAAAAGTCCGCATTGAGGTGGAACACTGCAGACCCTGTTGGATCACTGGGGGAGCGCCCCCTGCTTGTCAGTCGTGTTCCGCCTGATTCTCCTCATCGTCGCTCCCGCTCACAAGGTCACCGCTCCCGTTCCCGTGGGCGGCACAATTTTGATCGGGGTCCGGCTCGTGGGTGGCGGAGCGCCTCCCCTCATCGGCGGGGTCCTTCTCCGCCTCCATCTCGGGCTCCTCCCACGCCAGGGGTGTTTGGCCGGCTGGGCGGTGGCGGTTCTAGGTGGCAGGCACTGATCACTCCAAGTTTCCTCGGCTCTCCTTAGCCATATCGCCCAACCAGCGGGGCAATGAGGAGGAGCAACCCAGCTATGATGGCGGTGGGGAGCCGATTACTTAACACCCCCGCCAACCCTCTGGTGGGTGGGGTGATCATCCGAAGAGCCCCCTGCAATCGCCTCCTGCCTCCATGTTCACCGCCACCGCCTAGCTCCATGCCTAGTTTTTTTCTCTTCTGGTTTCTACAAATTTTGCTCCAACTTTTTTTTATTGATAAGCTTATCTTGATATGATTATGTAATATGTGCCACTCGTAGCCTTTTAATGGCTACTTTTACTCTGCATGTGGGGTGTGATCTTTTCCACCCGATTTTGTATGATTAGCATTGTACATTTCATCATTATTATATGGATATTCTATTATGTCATCATCTCACTAAGGATTATAGTATAATAATGTTAATATTATGGGATTTAAAATAGAAACCTAGGACAATGGGGGTTGTAATCCTTTAAGCAAGGTTAAATTTGACAATCTCAAGCACTATGTATGAAAGAATTTTTCTATAATGAATATATATTTAACATTACCCTTCAATTACAATAATAATTCAGTTTTAAAAGAAGGCCAAATGAAATATTAAATAAATATTTAACATTTCCTTTCAAATGTAATATTTCCATGTGTGTGTATATGTATGTGTGTGTGTGTGTGTACATATGTGTATATATATACACATGTATATATATACATATACATATACATATGTATATGTGTGTGTGTGTATATGTATGTGTATATACATACATACATACATACATACATATATATATATATATATATATATATATATATATATATATATATATATATATATATGTATGTATATGTATGTACATATATATATATGTATGTATATGTATGTATGTATATATATGTATGTATATGTATATACATATATATGTATGTATGTATATATATACATATATATGTATATATACACACATATACATATATATATATGTATATGTATGTATGTATATACATATATACACATATATATATGTATATATATATGTGTGTGTGTGTATATATATATATATATATATATATGTATATACACATGTGTATATATACATATATGTATATATGTATGTATGTATATATATACATATATACATATATGTATGTATGTGTGTATATATATATATATATATATATATACATATATACATATACATATACATATGTGTGTGTGTGTGTGTATCTATATATAAAGGAAAGATTGAGAGTCACTTTTCAACGAAGATGATAATTCATAACAAGGTCATATCAAGTTGGCTAAATGTAACATAGTTAACAATAAGGGCGATGAAAATTGGAACTTTGAAGTTGTGATTGTAACAACAATTCAAATGGCAATTGAGGCATGATAAAGAGATAGAAGACAACAAGAATTTCATCATTTTGGAAAAACATAGGACTCTTAAGTCAATGTCTAATAAATTTTTTTATTCTATTAAAAATAAAGAATAATTCTCCTTGGTATAGTAAAGAGTACAAAAATATATATTATAGTAATGGTTATGATTTAACTTGTAACAAATTTATAACATTTGAAGTAAATCTCAAACAAGTTTTATTTTATTTTCCATTAATATGTAATGGTTGATTCTTTTTAATTTTAAAAAGCTAAAAAAAGAAAAACGTGTTTCTTTGCAATTTAATTTTTTGTTTTATTGTAAAAATGCTTTGGCGAAATAATTTGTCGCAAGGGCAAATTAGTGGTTTTCACCAATGGTCACGGGACTATGTCCCTCCTCTTGGGAATGGGGAGACTCTCGTTTATTGAATGCAAGAAAAGGAAAATTCGTGGTGGTCGTTTAGTTGAGGATCACACAAGAATACTCATTAACCTATGAAAAATTGCTTGTAATGAATACAAGGGAGGAATTTTCTTGGGGAGAGGTGAAGGGGAGATAAGAATATAGGGAGAGAGGGTTAAGGTAGTGAATAGGAACTTGCAAACTTCACTAACATTAACCAGAGTAGGTCCACATCCAATAGGAAGAAAACAACCATGTAAGCAATAGTAAGATTAACAAATCAAAGACACAAAAGTTCCATAGATATATTCCTCATGGATACAAAGTTCCTCCTTCGTTGTTCAAGATTACAATGCTTGCAAAGTTGAAAGTAGGAAGTAGAAGAACACAGATAAGAAAATAGAAGAAATAGCTTCTTGCTTGTAGTAGGAGAAAAAAATTATCAACCCCTTTAGAATGGAGAAGTCATCCCAATATATAGCTTTACAATGTGTCTCTTCATCTCCCCCTACATGACTTTTCACATTCCTACCACTTGTGACCTTTCATATTCCTATAGGAATAAAGATGAGTCTTTTTCTTATTAATGAAAAAGAACTCTTACAATGTAAAATTAAAAGGTCACTTAAGTGAATAAGACGAAAAATCCAAAAGTACATTCCCAACAAAGAATTAGAATGTTGAGAGCAAGGAGAGAGAGAGAAGAAGAGAGTGATTAATCTGAGGATGAAGAAGCTTCGATGATGAAGATATAGCTCTTGGAGAACTCTGAGGAAATGCTCCTAGAATGAACTCCTTGCCTTTCACTTCCTTGCTAAAATGAGTCATTGCTGAGTGCCACCTTCTTTTCCTGTGGAATGCAAACACAACCCAAAGCACTGATCCAAGTCTCGGGAATACCACTAATGGTCTTGCATTGTGTGAACCAAACTTGATGATCTCTTGCAATATTAGAGATTGAGCCTCTAATTTCCACGAGGGATTCCAAAGTATCTTCATTGAAAGAGAAATGATATCCTGCCTCTTTTTGGACCAATTCTTGGAAAGACTTTAGGAGCTCTTCCAAGGATGATTGTTCACTGAGTGGAGGTGATCCGAGCTTCGCACACTATTATTGACATCTTCCAAGATTTCATATGCATGTTCTCCATAAGAATCAAGTTCTAAGATAACATCATTTATCATATCACACCTAACACTCATTGTGTGTGACCACACGAGAGACAAATTATCCAAGATAGATGTGAATACATTCTTGCTCACTAAGGAGTGAGAATCAAGACAACTCATCTTGGACACTAATAGGAACACACTATCTCAATGGGAATTTTCTTTCTAAATCGCATACTTTTTCATATTTACCTTAGAAACAAGTGGCAAGGGAAATTTTGAATAAAGAGAGAACCTCAAGCAATAATACCTTTCCTTTTTCCAAAATCTTCTCCACCCATTTGTCATTGGATCTCCCTTGCATGGTGTACCCTTGAGCTCTCTTGATCACTTAAGGATCAAAATTTTTGATGGGAGAGATATCCTCTTTGGAGGAAGTGGTGTTGCATTGGGTTCCGGAATGATTGTACATATGCGGTGAGGGTTCTCACATGCTTCTAGTTGCTCCACAATTTGTATATTTACTTTATTTCTTACAAGCAATCGACTACAGACTCTTTGAATATGTGCACATCTCCCTCATGTGTGGCATATCCCAAGGAAATTATAGTCAACTTATAATCATCTTGTGTCATTTCTACCATAGCTTTAACCACTTTCAAACTTGTAACTTCCACATACTGAGATCTAAAAGCATCGGTGAAGAAACGAGAAGTTGTATGTGCTTTCTTAGTACACTTGGTTTTCATGTAATTTTGAGATGGCCTCAAATTTAGGTGTCATAGCTTGTTGCATTATTCTTGATTCTCCTTTGAGTAATTTGTGTACCTGTGGAAGGTCTCAGGTTGGTGTGGAGATGAATTCAAACACAAAATAACTCTCGTGTGTTTGATAAGGAACCAGAGCTTTTTGAAGATGAGGTTATTCATTGACAAGAAGGAAACACCGGATTACGGGGATGATTAGGAGATTGTGATGGATCAATTTCCCTAATTCAAGTGCCTTAACGAGATCTTATTTTACCTTTTCCTTCTTGTGAAGCCTTCTAGGGGAGAAACTTCAAAGCACTCAACTTCCACAACTGACCTTTTGTTATCCCAAATTTACCTTCCCTCGGGTTAATTTGGATAATTCATTATAAATGGACTTAGCCACTCAAAGTTTGGGACATACGAGATGACCGTCAAATTCAGCCCTAGAGATAAGAGAGAAAGACAACTCAAGATGGCTCGACCGAGTTAATATTAATGTGTGGCGAGCTAGTGAGCCATGGTGAATGGTCGGAGGTTGGATGGGTCACGGGTGGATAGTTGGGTTGGTCGGTAGGGTAGGGCGGAGATGTAGGGTTAGGCGGAAGATAGACTACTTCGGGTTGGTCGGTCAAGTTAGTTGGTTAAGATGGATGGCTCGGGGGTTGGTCGGCGGCGATGTATGAATGAAGTTGGATGGTGTCCAACCCCTAAGGGTCGGATGGCGATGGGTTGGACATTTGGGTTAGTCGGGTCACAGGTTGGACATGTACGGATAGGTTAGACGAGCCACGGTGTAAAGGTGGTGACCATCAGGTTGGGCATCCGCCACAAAATGTATGGCCTACAGGTTGGATGGTTGAGGTCAGGAAACACACAAGGTTAGACAGGTCATGTGGTTGGGCGGTCTGGTTGTTGTCACGCAAGGTTGGACGGCTTATGAGTCTCAGGTAAGGTGAAGGTAGGTGGGTGAATGACAACTCAACAACCATATTTAATGAGGTATGACGCTCATGTCTTCATTTGAGAAAAGTACCCTCAAGAAGTGAATTTGTATGGGTGACCATACCTCTTTAATGAGGGTGGGTTAGAAAATTGCATATATAATGAAATTGACCACCTCATTTTTAAAGAGACATTATGGGAGCTGGGAAACTCTTGCAAAATTTTCCCTCAACTTCATTGAGTTGCGAGCCTTCTCTTGCACCTAACAAGTGTATTTATGCCTTTGTGCATCATATGTAATGGTTTATGCATGTTTTAAAGCAATAAAAATCATGTTTTGTGGTGTTTCTTCAACCCTAGCTCATTTTTATTGTGTTTCTCTTGCCTCTCCATTGTGTTATTGTATTTTGTGCATATATTTCTCACTTGCAGGTTTATGAGGTTGTGCTTTCATGGAGATTTGATGGCGAGTGGGGATTTGGGTTAGTGTCATATTGGGTCTGGCCTCTCCCAACTCCATCTTCCTCCCTCAACAGAGTATCTCGCCCCTTTTCTTAGTGCTATCACCACCCCCTTAGTGTAGGATTTCCCTTTTCATGCACTCTCTCTCTCTCTCTCCTGTCTCCTTGGAATTGTTAGGATAGGTGTAGTTAGGTGTTTTTCTTGCATTAGGAGTAGCTTAGCATTAGGATTAGGTAGAGGAAGTTGGCCTTCTCCAGAGGGTTATCTCAAGTTTGCAAGTCCCACAACTTGAGGGATAACCCCATGTTATGCAGATTACATTGATGGCCCATGCACACACACTTGAGTTATCGGGGTGTTATAATTTTGTAGTAGCACCTTCCTCTTAGAATATTCCTCTAAATGAACAGATCCCATGGCCTTTTTAGGTGCCTTGAGAGAAGAAATGAGATACACTTTCCTGGATAGAGACAATAGACCACTAGATTCAATGAAAGAGTCCTTCTTCCATTTGAACCAATATTTATATCTATGAATTACAGTTACGGTTCTTTATTTGATGTCACCAAACTCTGGAATGTTCCATGGGGTGGGAGGAAGAGGAGAAGATTGCACTACTTAATATTCAGGATCAAATAGGTCGGATCCGGCATTCTTCAATCCTTCTACAAACCATTCAAATCCAAGTATTCCTTATTCTTTGGAGTGTGTTTAGCTACTTCATTTTTATACAATTTATTTACCCCTTTTGCCACAATGCGGATGCGAGGATTCGAACGGGAGAGGTCCCTTTTATGTACTCCTTTTATTCATTTTCTTTTTTTAACTCACAATTACAACTAACGGGTGCAATCGACAAGGACAAAAATGGATTGCTCTTATGTGTGTTGGAGCTCCTTAAAATAGATGTGATGCCTAGTATCTAAGTTCATTCTTACAAAATTATTCATAAGAATCAATCATTTTTAATAATAAAAGAAAGAAACATGGTAATGCACGAATAAATATTGGAGATTATCGAGCCAATCAATCATTATGTTAGTAGTAGGGTCATTTCTACTATGTCATCAACACATTGGCCTAAGGAGCATTGTGAATATTATGGAGATTTAAAATAGAAACCAGGACAATAGGGATTGTACTCCTCTAGTTGAAGTTAAATTTAACTTGATCTCAAACACTACTTGTGAATGAAATTTTCTATAATGGATATATATATTTAACCTTACCCTTGAATTGTAATAATAACTCATTCTAAAAGAAGGCCAAATGAAATATTAAATAGATATTTAACATTTCCCTACAATTGTAATAATTCCTCATTTTGAGAGAAGGGAATATTTTGATCTTTCACACACACACACACACACACACACACACACACACACACACACACACACACACTATATATATATGAAAGATTAAGAGTCACTTCTCAATAAAGATGGTAATTCATGACAAGGCTATATTAAGTTGATTAAATGTGACACAATTGATGATAAAAGTAATGAAAAATTGGACCTTTGAAGTTGTGATTGAGATAATAATATGAATGGCAATTGAGGCATGATAAACAAATGAAAAATAACAAGAATTTCATCATTTTTAAAACAATGTAGGACTCTTAATTTAATGTCTAAATAAACATTCTTATTATATTAATAATAAAGAATAATTCCCTTTGTTCTACTATAGACTACCAAAAAAAAGTATTATAGTTATGGCTGTGATTTAACTTGTGACAAATTTATTAAATTTTAAGTAAATCTCAAGCAAGTTTAATTGTATTTTCCATTAATGTGTAACGGTTGATTCTTTTAAATTTATACGAGGTGCTATAAGGAATAATTATTTCTTTGCAATCTAATTTTTTGTTTTATTGTAAAAGAAATGGCAATTGCTTTATTTTATTTCTTGCCATGGAAAACCTGCCACGTCTCACGATGGTTGTACTTTCCTAGGAAGGTAGAAATTATGTATGGAAGTAGTTTTGGATGGATAATTTTGATTGACCTTTTGCATAAAATATTAGAGGCGAAAACAATATTTATGTCGGTTCTCCTCCTCTAAATTCACTCCGGAATATCCCAATAAATAAGCATTTCGATTTTCCTTCCTCCATATCTAAGGAAATTAGCTGAAATATAAATTATTCACAGAGACGATTAGTTATCCTCTGGTCTCGGGGATGTCTATTGAGCTTGATAGAATTAGAATAATATACGTTTTATTATTCAATTTAGTTAATTTTAATTCATCGTAATTCTCAATAAATCATATGTAATTAGGTGTCAATGTAGTAGTGTTGTACTTGCATAAGGATGTTGTGTCATTTTGTTAAATTTGAATATGTCTCTATACTTCCGATTTTCATTGCTTTATTTTGAGTGATTATTACATTTGTACAATTATTTTAGTGTTGTAAATAGTTTGTAACTCTACTATCCAATATCTATAAATATAATGGTATATATTTGATTAATGTAATATTTAAATTTGTTTTGTAGCTTTGTAAAGTTCTCGTTTTTATTTCATTTGGTATCAAAGCAAGTCTATGCTCCCAAATTTGATATGACATGTGATTAGGGAATTTTAGGGAGATTCAGGGAAGCTTAAAACAACAAAGAATAAGGAGGAGCTTCAAGGAACCCTCACTCTTAGAAACCCCTTCCCTAAGCCCCCGTAATAGTTTTGTAGAAAATTGTCAAGGAAAAAATTATTTTTCTCTTACAAGTAGGAACATTTTGATATGTGTTGACAAGGTTCTTCATCAAGTTTTAGAACAATCTGTAGGAGGCGGGTAAAGCCGCGAGACATAGGAGAAGCCATAGATAGAAGGAAAGCCACCAAAAACACAACATAAAGTCGTAAAAGTCTATCTAGAGCCACAACATGAAGAAGACCAGAATAGAGTGCAACTTGAGCTAACAGAGTCACGACCAAAAGAAGTGTCTTTTGGCTAATTTTGTAAGAAAGGATATTTATTGTACTTAATCATAAAAGTGTAAGGGGATGTGGTGACATAGAAGAGAGATATATGAGTGTACAATATGAAAGTGTATGAGAAGTGTGTGTAAAGCGACTAATGTATCTTAATTTGATATAAATAAAGAGTGATGGTTGATGCAATGTGTATAGTTTGTTATTGTATATTACATTCTTTCTGTTCATCTATTTGAATCTAAGTCATATTTTCCTAACACATCCTTAATGAAAGGGAAAACTTCTTAACCCTCACACTATTGTTGAGGCTTAAGGTCAACATTTTGGTGTTTGAGCCCAAGTTCCTTTTGTTAAGCGGATGTCTGAAAAATTTCACCACTAGGATATTGAAACCAACATTAACAGAGATTGAGGATTGGTGGGAAAAAGAGATTGACATATTCATTAAAGGAGAGGCAAAAATACTTAAAACATCTTATAAAGGAACTGAAGTTGACTATTTGGAGAATACAAAGAAGAATTTTGGTCTCAATTTCCACATCTATTGTGGCCTTGCATTTTAGCACATGCAAAAATAACAGAGTGGTCACGTTTACACTTGAGGGAACCATTTGAGTGGACTCAAAAGAAGTTAGAAATACTCAAAGATCTTGATGAACCTTGGACAAGAGAAATAGACTACTAGTTTGAAACTACATTAGATTCGTATATTATCACTTGGGAAATCCAGGGTTGGACTAGTTTTTATCACAAGAAATCTAAAGTTCTAAGCGGAGCCAGAGGAATATTTCTCAAACAAGTTCCTTTCTTAATCAAGATTTTTCTAGTGGAAAAAGGATTAATTAAAAGTGCAGAAAATTTCCTTTAGGGGAAAGACACCATGGATGGTGTACGTGAAGGGGGCAATCCAAGAGACATAACTAATCAAATATGATGGGGTGATGGTTGGGACAAAAGAAATAGGATGACATGAAGAAAAGAAAAACAAAAAAATTACATAATTGATAAAAAAAATATTAAGAGAATTAGGTGAATTAGTAACTAAAAAAAAAAGTAATAATGATGAGGAATCAAAAGAGAAGGCTAGGATAGCCACAGAGAGAAGAAGGAGTTAGAGAAAAAGAAAAAAACAAAGATTAGCAAGGGAGGAAAGGATAAAGAAATTAAATGAAAGAAAAGAAAAATTAAACAAAGTTCAAAAAAGGAAAGAAAGATAAGCCCACTTCAAGTGGAGGCCATCATATGGCTACCCTAAAAATGGAGGTAGATGCTCAAAGTCTTACTATCATTCCCACACAAGGTGGAGAGACCAACAAGTTTTGGTTACCCATGGATTCCCATGGGACAATGTCCATTAGATAATAGAATACAACACTCATTATCACAACAAAAAGATTAATGAAGGATTTACATGAGTTAGTAGATAGAATGGAACCAAGATTTAAACAAATATTAGGAGTAGAAGAATGGGAAAAAAAAAAAGAAGCTCCATTATTGATTAAAGAAAAAGGTGAAGAAGAAGAAGAGAGTTATTAGAGTGGAAGAATTAGTTAAGGAGTTAGGAGAGAAAATAAAAACATAATAAAAGAAAGGGATAAAAAAAAAAAAATTAGTTTTGAAAAAACAAGATATAAAAAGTATCATAAAAAAAAGTAGAAAAGAAAAATAAGAAAAGGAGAAGTGATGAAGGGTTTGTAGGATTAGAAGAAAATTATAGGTTAAGAGATGTTAAAGGAAGAAAGTTATTTGTGGAAGAGGATAATTATGAAAAGTCACCAATAAAAGATGTGTCCCCCAACCATCGTACTAGCCCAAAGGAGATGACCCAGATCGGTCACCATTCCATGTGTCCACTTCACACACCACTTAGAAAGGTATAAGAGGAAGAAATTTTGATGGACAAATACAACAAATTGCAAGAAGAGAGTAAAGAAAAGAGAAGATATTGTGAGAGAATTCAGAGATTATTAGGAGAACTCTACTTTTGATATTGAACTATCAAGAGATAAAGGAAGAAAAGGAAATATGCAAAAAATATAGTAACCAAAACAAGAAAAAGTAAAACCCCAAAAACAACAACCACCAGTTCAGAATCAACCAAAACCTCAAGCCGTTAGAAGAATGGCCTATAAGATTAAGTTCCAATGTTTGGAAAAGATACAAAGGATGCAAAAGAACATCTGTTCATTCTAGACTCATACTAGAAAAAAATGTGATGTGATAATATTCTATGGCCAAGTTATATGACTTTATAGGAACATTGAGAGAGGATACTTTATGGTACATGAAGAAAAACCTTCAAAACACTAAAGATTGGGATGCAATAGAAAAATAATTCAAGACATATTTTCATTTTCTTAAGCACCTACAAAAAGTGTTAGTAAAATGAGAGAATTAATCAAAAAGAAGATGAATCAATAAAATAATTTAGTTATCGATTCAAGAATGTTACAAGAAGGTTAGAAGAACCTATGATAGATAAACAAAGAATTGAATGGTTCACTTTAGGCCTATTACCTTACCTTAGAGCATCCTTAGATGGAAAAACATTTACAAGTCTTCTCAGATGCCATAGAAATGGCTATAAGGTTAGAAGCACAACCATGGAGAAGAGAAGGAAAAAATTCAATTAAGAAAAGTTAGAGAGGGTATAATTAGAGTTGGCTAAATTAAAATTACAACAAGAGATCCAAAGAAAAGAAGATCTTAGAAACAATTCACCACCAAGAACAACATAAGACCAAAAATTGGTGCACGGTATGTTGTGTAGAAGGACATAGTAAGACAAATTGTCCATACTTAGAAAAATCCAAAAGAGTTGCAACAATTAGACAACACTCTTTAGAAAAATATTCTTCTAGTAACATATCCACAGCTAAAATAACTTGTGTGGTATTTGTAGATTATGGGATCAACATACACAAGATACTTGTCCCACTACTAGAAGTATCCCCTCCCAAATCAATTAATGTATGTATAACAACATGTGGATCTTACAACCATTATCATCATACTTGTCCTGCACATTGATGCCATGGAAGACTTAAAAATATAATACCCGTAGAGCAATGGAATCTAGAAAAAATACAACACCTCCACCCCCACAACAACCAACCCCTACACTAATAGTTTCAACAACCCCCACCAATTTAAGCCCCAAAAATAACTACACCTCCACAATATCAAGGATATCAAGGTGGAAACCACAATATGGAGGAGGATATCAAGGAAACAACTACAACCCTAATTACCAAGGGTATGGTGGAGGATATAGAGGATATAGAGGTGGATACTAGGGGGGGTGGATATAACTTACCAAGGTGGTAGTAGGATATAAGATATCAAGGTGGATAAGATATCAAGGAGATCAAAAAAAAAAAAACTAACTCTAGAGTTGGATTTTAGGATAAAAGACCTATGCATTTCTATAAATGTGGGAAAGATGGACATTTAGCAAGAAATTATACAAAACCATAACCTTGTGGATTTTTCCATGAACATGGACACATGATTCTTTTAGTTTTCCTAAAGTAGCACAATTTTATAGAAATGGGGAACAAAAACATAAGCATTAGGGAGGGATGCTCAAAATAATGTCCAACATATCACTAAAATACCATGGGATGAAGAAGAATCATCTTAGAAGAAAAAAAAAAAGAAAAAAACATCTAGCTCCAACAAGAAAAAACCAGAGAAGGAGAAGAAAAAGGAAGAAGCTAAGGAAAATTATTTTAAGAGGAAAACACATAAGAAAGAAAATAGTGATCAAGAGGAACCAAAATATAGAGCCACTTCACAACAAGAAGTGTTGTAAAGAAAGAACACATATCTGGGAAAAATAAAGTCATTAGATTACCAACAAAAGAAGAATCATCCAACAATGAAGATTAGGATCCAAAAGAGCTTAGACCAAAACTACATGATAAAGAAGTAGAAAAAAGCAAAGGAAGTCACAAAGAAAGAAAATAAAATCATGAGGATACAAAAAAATTTTTTATGGAAGATGAGATAACCACACTCAAATAAATAGCTAGACTAACCATTAAACATGAGGCTAGTAGACAAGCTAAAACAATTATGTAAATATTGGAATAAAGAAGAGAAAAAATTTCATGTTCAATGGATTGAGGCTGCCATAATAAAAGAAAAATAAAAATGTATTCAAAACACAAAATAACATGGCAAAAATCCACCATATATTTGATGTATAAATATTTGATACAACAATTACAAATATCCTCTTGGATCTAGGTGCAGATGTGAACATCATGTCCAAAACTACTTGGGAAAAACTTGGTAGACCCCACTTAGATGCCATGAGATACCATATTTCTGGAAATGGGTCAAAGAAATCCCCCATAGGCATATTGAGAATGTGGAAGTTAACTTCATGGGATCAAGAAAATAGTAAATTTTGAAGTAGTAGAAAATGTAGCCACCTAAAACCTACATATAATGTCATTTTGGCTTTAGAATGGTTTGTTGATTGTAATGGCACATTGAATTCAGAAGAAGAAGAAGTTACACTAGAATCATATGGAATTTGAGTTCACATACCTTTACAAGTAGGGATGAGTGCCACTTGGTTAAGAAGTTTGGCATGACACAAATGAAGAATATTTTGATGATATCAAGGAATATATACCTCTAAATCGGTTGACCAATATTGATAAAAGAATTTGAAACCTAATTTTGATGGAGAAATTTTGGTGAAGAGTGAATCCACCAATGAAAGTTTGGATAATATAGTAGAAGCATGGGTACATGGATTTCCTAAATCTAGAGTAAGGAAACTACATTATGCATGAAGGCTACCATCCCACATAATTACTTTAGATGATGATTATCTGAATCCATGGATGATACAAAGACATTTTTTGGCCCACATAGGAAGAATTCCAAGAAGAAGATGGGTACTACTCTTCTACAAAAGACATTACACTTGAGAAGGATGAGATAAGAATAAATACAATCACAAAAACCAATCAAATGGGTATATAGACTAAGTCCATGAGCTTCCCATCACACCTTACCAAAATATTCAGGGTTTTGGGATCTAGAAGGATATCTAGAACAAATGGTAAGGATATTCCCAATGAAACAACTCATATGGAAGCACTCGATGACACATTAACAATCAATGCCACAATGGTGGGTGAAACTCATAAAACTAATATATCCCATTGGAACTCTCTAGTCACATTATTGAAAACAAGATATCTAGAGAGTGAAGGATACTATGTGGCCATACCTAAATATACAAGAGAAGGAGATCCACAAAAACACATTCAAGATATGTGAAATACATTGGAATATATGTGGAGAAAATTCCCCATAGTTTGGACTCAAATTTTTGTGTGGACACTAGGACCTTTACCTAGGTCATGGTATATGCATCAAGAAACCAAAAAAAAAAAAGATATTGGGACCAAGTGGTAAAATTTTTTTCCACACTTTTAACTTCTAGGATGTGGATCTAAATACACTTCAAGCAACTTCAAAATATAAGAACCTTCTTATTCTTAACTACAAAGATGTCGTAGATCAATTTTCAAAACAAAAATTAGACCCAACAAGATGAACAAAAGTCCTAGAAGAAACAACCAATAAAGAAGATCAAAGAGATGACATATTTCTTTATAATAGAAAAAGAAAGAAAGAGAGGAGAAACCTGAAAACTTGAAATAAAAAAAATGGAAGGAGAAAGAGAAGTAGTAGAAACCAAAATAGAAGAAAGAAAAATACTTCTACCAACCACAAAAATTGAGGAATGAAAACATTGGGATTAATGGAGAAGAAAAATTTAAAAATAGGAGATTATTCTTGGAAGAAGAAGTAGCCAAAGTAGTAGAATTACTCCAAGAATTCAAGATATATTTCCCAAAATATTTTAAGGAGTTACACATAATAAAAGAAGAGGTGGGTACACAATGAAGATCCAAATCAAATATGGAGTTAAACCTCTCAAGAAAATACCCTATAAATTAAATCCCAACTTAAAAGTGAAGGTCAAAACTGAAATAGATAAGATGTTGAACACGGGTATAATCAAACATGTTGATGATGTTGAATGGATAAGCCCTATGGTAGTACAAAACAAGAAAATGGTGAAATTAGAATTTGTGTGGACTACAGAGAATTGAATAAGGCATGTGTACATGACCCATTTCCCACTCCATTCACAAAGAGGTTTTAGAAAATGTAGCAGGAAGAGAAGTTTATTCATTCATTGATGGGTTCTTTGGTTACCATCAAGTCCGGATTACACCTGAAGATCAACCAAAAAAAATTTTTTCTACAGAATGGGGTTCATTTATGTACACAGTAATGCCATTTGGACTAAAGAATGCACCTCATCATTGTTTTCAACAAAATCATGATCAATGCATTTAAAGAGTTTATTCATGAATTTCTAGAAGTTTATTTAGATGATTGGATAGTATATGGCTTATTGAAAAATCACATACAAGTCCTAAGACTTCATGTTCCAAAGATGTAGAGCATTACAATATATCATTGAATTTGAAGAAATGCATTTTCTTGACACCATTTGGCACATTACTGGGTCACATCATTTGCAAAGAAGGATTATTGATAGATCTAGTCAAAACCTCTACAATTGTAACACTCCCACCTCTAAAAACACAAAAAAAGAGGTAAGAAAATCTTGGGATACAAATATTACCATAGATAAAAATTATAAGAAATTATGTAGAGATTAGTGCACCATTGGAAGAAATCCTAAAGAAAAGAAAACAAACAAATAGAATGGTCTAAAGCATGTGTTGATGCTTTTGAAATACTTAAAGATAAAATTCTACATACACTTATCTTGATCTCAGATTGGAAAGTCCCATTCCATGTTCATGTAGATGCATCAAGCATTGCCATTAGGGCAGTATTAGCATAACCAAGGGAAAAATGGATCACCCCATAGCATTTGCAAGCCACAAGTTGGCCAAAGCTGAAAAAATTACTCTACTTAAAAGAAAGCCTTAAGTATGGTGTATGCACTACAAAAATTTAGACATTATCTCTTAGCAACACCATTTGCATTCTATATACATACCACGAGCCTCTCAAGTACCTATTGAATATGCCAATATTACAAGGAAGAATATGTCGATGGTTATGTTATTCTAAGAATTTGATTTTACTATCTCAGTAAAACCAGGGAAATTAAATAATGGGCCAAATTATCTATCTAGAATTGAAATAGGGAAGATGTAGGACCAATTGATGATGAATTTCTAAGAGCACATCTTTTTAGAATTGAGGTCATTCCTAAAGAACTAGATGAGATAGCACAATTATTAACAATTGGATAATTTCCTATGTGGAATACACAAAACAACAAAAGAGAATTTTGTTAAGTCGGGCCTTTCCCTTTACTTTATTCAAGGAAATTATACAAAAAGGGACAAGATGAAGTCCTTAGGAGGGTGGTCCTAGAACATGAAAGAAATAACATCTTAACAAAATCTCATGAAGGGGTAGTAAGGAGGACACAATGGAGGAGAAACAACAACAAAAAAAATAATGATGGCATGGTTATGGTGGCCCACACTATTCAAAGATGCACACAAACATGCTAGATCATGTGATATTTGTCAAGTGGGTAGGAAAACCAAATGCTAGAGATGAAATTCCCTTAAGACTAGTACTAGCATTAGCCCCATTTGAGAAATGGGCTATAGATTTTATTGGACCAATAAAACCTATTGCAAAGACATTCCCAAAAATATTCATCATCACAAGGACAAAATACCTCACAAGATGGGAAGAAGCCACTCCTACAAAATATTACATTGCTAGAATAAACCAAATTCATTTATGATGAAAATATTATCACTATATTTGATGTCCCTTAAGCATTACCAATGATCAAGGAAAACATTTTGTTAATGCTACAATCAAAGAACTGCTAGAACATTTCATGATAAATCATAACATAAGTACACCATACCACCCTCAAGAAAATGGAACAATGAATATTTTAACAAGGTATTGGAGAAATTACTAACAAATATATGTTCATTACAGAAAAGAAGATTGGGACCTAAAAATACCAACAACATTATGGGTGTACCACACTACATATAAAAGGCTCACAAAGTATTCCCCATTTCAATTGTGTATATGACTTGAAGCCATGGTACCCATGGAGTTCATAATTCCAAGTCTTAGGGTGGTCATAGCTTTCAGGATGAATGAATATCCTTCAGTGCATGAAAGGCTCATTGAATTAGAAAAATTAGATGAGAAAATATTCATAGCCACATATAACCAAACACAAGAAAAATGTAGGCAAAAAGCATGGCATGACAGACATATAAATAAAAAATAAAAAGTGATATAGGGGATCAAGTCCTACTTATATGAAAAAAAATGGAAAATACCTGGAAGTTAAAATTTTGATGGTTAGGCCCATATATTATTAAAGACATATTATCATCAGGAGCCACCAAAACTCCAAACTTTAAAAAAAAAGAACTATCGGGACTATGTAAATGGAGAGCGGTTGAAGAAATATCACACTATGGATTAAATTTAAGAATAATTTTAAAAAAATAAATCCTATCTAAAAACTAGAAATTAATAATTGGGATTGGACGAGGAGGAGGGTGAAAACCTGTAAGGGCACTCTCTCTCTACCAAAAAACAAAAAGAAAGGAAGAAAGAAATAGGATACAAGAAGTTGATAAGGAAGTAAAGGAGTAAGGAAAAAAAAAAATAAAAAAAAAGAAAAACATCAAAAAAAAATCTAAAATACAAACAAAAATAAAAATCTTTGGAATAAAAAAAAGAAGAAAAAACCATAGGAAGAAGAAGAAAATTTGTAAGGAAAAACCGCAGAGGGAGGGAATACACTACGCTAATAAAAAAAACCGTGGAGGGAAGAAAATACCCAAGTAAAAAAAAAAAAATCAAACCGTGGAGGGAAGAAGATACCCGCATACAAAGAAAGAAACAAACCATGGAAGGAAGAAGATACCCATGCAAAAGAAGGAAAAACCACGGAGGAAAGAAATAAAAACAAAGAAAATACCCATGAAATAAAGAAAAAATACCACATAAAGAAGAAAACACCCACATAAAAAGTAAATGCCGAAACAAATAAAAACCATAGAATAAAAGTAGAAGATGAAAACCATGAAACATTGAAGAAAGCCATGGAAAGTAGAATAAACCATGGAAATAGAAAAAAACCAAAAAAAGTAAGAGTAGAAAAATCCCATGAGATAAAGGATAAAACAAAACCCACAGAACAAAGAATACACTTTCCCACCTAAAATACAATAAATGTGGTAGGTAACAACATAAAGGTATAAAAGAACAACGCCAAGGAAGGAATGATTCAAAAAGGCAAAACATTTAAGGGAAAAATAAAGTGAGAAATAAGAAAGAAAAGCTGAGCTAGGGCACACAAAGGAAGAACAAAGCAAGTAGTAAAATGGTGACTCACACATTGTTGTTGAAAAAAAGACCTTCCAAAACCAAAATTCCAGAAACATTCACTTAAATCCATGAAGAATGAATCCAATTTTTCACACATTCCATTCAAATCATGCATGCCCAGATATATAAAAAATATATACATTCAAAATTACGTAGAGTATGATCACACTCATCTGGATATTGATAGAAACTACTTCTCCAATAAAAAATCCAACAACAGGGGCCATGGAATACAAGAATAATGCAAAGGTAATATCTGAATTAAAGTTGGATGCTTGGAGAAAAATTCCCTACTTTTCTAGGGTAGACAATGTGGTTAGGGTTCTTCTAAGTCACTTACATAACCAAATTCTATACCTAGAACAACCATATCAAATCAATGTTGTGGTTCTAGAAAGAGTCACTTGGGTTGTTAACAACATGACATTCGGAACTCACTAAGAAGAAGATGTTGATGAAGCAAACAACACGACTAATGGATGTAACTATGTCAAAAATAGGAGTAAGGATCATGACATCAAAAATCATGCTCTCAGGTATGTGGCTAAGGCCATTTGTTTGAAAATTTATCACACTAATAGAGAAGATGGTGCTCATGGGCTAAGTGCACAAATTTCCTAGATATGGTTACCTCCCATTCTGAGTACAACCTATGTGAAGTATTAGCCATCAAATTCCATGAAAACACTAGAAGATTAAGGAAGGAAAACACACATTTTGTTATGGGTCCATCCTACTATGCTTAGCTATGTATTTCACAAACACCTCTCCCAACCAAAATAGAGCTAGTTCAGTGGAGCCAAGACATACCAATTGAGAAAAATTTGAACCACATGAACACCATGAATCAAGTGCAACAAATCACATCCTTAATAGGGTGGAAAAATAACATAAGAAAGATAGTGGCAAATAAATCAAGAATCTCATAACAAATAATAGCCAATTTTGAGAATGAGGTGGTCTTCATTACGAGATATCGACTATATTTTCATAATACCCTTTATTCCACGTGGTACACATGTAGCTCCACTACCCTTATGAAGCATCTAATGATCTAGTAGTTACAACAATTCAGGAAATTAAGAACCTTCTAGTGGACCCTAGCAAACCAGTACCTCCCAACATTGATGATGTGATTATAGAAACATGGAGGAGTTTAAAATAAATACCCAAAAGAGCATGACCAAGGAGAAACAAGGAAAATAGGGCCTAAAACATATAAGATAAGATCCAAAAGTAAAAATCTTCTCCACAACCAATACCAAAAGATAAAAGACAATGGCCATAAGAAAAGTAATAAAGGAACCAAAGACAAGTGAAGAAGGAGAAGAGTCGAAAAACGAAACATGTGGAAATATCATATTCAAGGGAAGAAGAAACTCCATCTTCTCCACTCACTCCTCTAGCAACATCACAGGGAGAAGAATAATCATGTCCCCAATTCATAGAAGATGTTGAATCTTGGGAAGAATCACAACTCTCCCGTACTGCATATAATTTTTACAAGACTTTTCTAACCCCTAACAAAATTTCACAAGTAGCCCAAAATTATGAGGTGGGAAAAAATACAAAACAAGTATCAATAGCAGAATTTATCATTCAATATTTGAAAATATTCTCCTTAGAAATATAAGATATCATACATATACTCCCTCATGATTATTAAAATAAATAGAGGCTCAAGTAGACATGGTGGAAACAAAATCATAAAATCATTTGAGAAGGATTTGAAACAACTCAAAAAAAAAAAAAAAATACTCAAGGATAAAACCCGCATACAAGAACTAGAAGAATTGATACAAATCATACCGAAAAAGAGAACAAACAAATTTAGAAAGAGAGAGAAACAAAAGAAAATATATTTAGAAAGCAAAGCTAAGGCTAAAGAGGTGAGGAGGAAACAAGTAAGAAAGAAAAAGAAAAAAAAAAAGAGAAGAAGAAGGAAAAAAAGATGAAGAAAAGAAAAAACAAGAGGAGGACGAAGAAACAAAAGGAGGAGGATGAGAAAGAAAAGAATAAAAAAAAAGAGGATGAAAGAAGATAGAAGAAGAAGAAGAAGAAGAAGAAGAAAAAGAAGAAGAAAAAGAAGAAGAAAAGAAGAAGAAAGAAGAAGAAAAAAGAAGGAGGAAGAGAAGAAAAAAAGAAAAAAAAGAGAAAGGAAGAGGAGAAAAGAGAAAAGAAAGAAGAAAAGGAGGAAAATCGAGAAGAAGGAAAAGATGAAAAATAAAAAAGGAGGTAATAAGAAAATTAAAGAAAGGAAGAACACCAAAATGAGAAAAAAAAAAGAAGAAGAAGAACAAAAGCAAAAATAGATGGAGGATAAGAAAAAAGAGTTGAAAATACAAGAAAAATCTCATATCACGCTAGAGAAATAATTGAAGCACCTCCGGTTAGCGCCACTCACTCTCCATGGGATTCATTGGCAAAAATTAAACAAGCACTCCAACAGAGAAGACAAAACAAACCATACAACTACAACAAGGTGTAGTAGAGAAAACACATGAAGGGTACACAATACACCTACACAAGCTCTCACCTATACATAAGTCTACATGCAACCAATTACTAGATCAAAGTGTGCAACAAGATTGGATGTAGAGATGTGTAGACATGGAGGAAGCTATGAACAACATAATGACATCTATAAGAACAACCAAGCCTCAAATCAGTATTGACTCAAGCCTTCCAATAGAAAAATCACTTGAATAACCAAAGTGAAGGAACTTCTAGTGAATAATGCTAGATTAGAAGAAAATGAAAAGAAGAAGATTAAGGCCGAGGCAATAAAAGAATATATGTAAAAGATGCTCCAACCTCAAGAAATAAAAATTAGAGGTGGTGGAATGACATGCAAACATTCCTTACAAAGCTAGAGACAGAGGTTGCAAATTCCGAACATACATACTACACCTATGCTACATGGGTTGGTCAGATTAACTTGGGGAGAGGGTTGAATTAGAAAATTGGAGCAACAAGTCAACAAGGAGTCCACAGTAGTATGATATAACCACAAATGCTAATGGCACTCAATGAAGGAAGATCACAAAACTCACAGAGTAATATCATAAAAGAAACAACAACATGCTGGAGAAAATTGTGGATATGCAGGAATATAGCTCAACTATGGACAGGACATCACAAGGATGCAACAAGAGTTGAAAACAACAAAGAAAAGATACAACCAAATCCAATCTAATCAGCCACCTAAATTTATCCTTCTCCTTGCCCAAGAAAATATAGGTATAGATGGATGCAAGAGATTAAAGAGAATTTAGAGAAATGGTACACATTTGAGAAGAATATCACAACTAACTACGCAAAATATATTCCTTAAACTACCATATAAAGGAGAGCACAAAAATTTTTTGGGGGGAAGCCATCGTGTCATGTTAACCCAAATGGGCAAGTCAAGTGAGGGAACACTTCCTTATGCCAAGCATCTAAGTTTTGGCAAGTTAATGCTTTGATAAATTTCAAAGTATAATTTTAAAGACAAAGGATTTCCGAGTGTATAGACACACTTCACATTTTGGAAAGGAAGACAAGGTTCTTCATCTTTCAATTGTCTCAAGGATGAGACAATGTTTGAAGTCTAGGGATGATGTTGATAGGGTTCTTCATCAATTTTGAGAACAATCTAAAGGATGTAGGAAAACCCGTGAGACATAGGAGAAGCCGCAGATAGAAGAAAAGCCTCCGAAATCCGCAAGACACTGTAAAAATCCATAGAACAATAAAAAATCTTCCAAAATTTGCAAGACACTGTAAACATTCATGGAAGAATACAAAAACCACCAAACACAATGTAAATCCACAACACAAAGAAGACCATAACAGAGTGCGGCTTGAGCCAAAAAATTCACGACCAAAAGAAGTGTGTTTTGGCTAATTTTGTAAGAAAGGATACTTGGGTAAGTGCACCAAGTTGGGGGGCCGAAAGGGGGTCTTAAGTGGACACATTTTTCTGAAAAATAAAAAACTTTAACTTGTATGAGTTTTTTTCAATAGTTACATTCAAAATTGGAAGATGTGTAAATATAAATCATAGCATTTTGAGTCTAGTTTTTAAGCTACTAAATTTTATTGAAAATTGATAAGTTTAAGTGGGTAAAATAACTAAAATACCAACAAGTGCTCCTATTTTTGTTAAAAAACATAACAGAGTGACTTTCATGCCCCCAAATTTTTTTGAGCACCATTTAGTAGTTTTGAAAACCCTTTTGTATAAAGATAGCTAGGAGCATCTAGTTTGTGCTAGAATTTTGTTTAGATTTTTTAGCAAATATTTATATTTTTATGATTTTTATAGTACATAAATTTTATGTTTTGAAAATTAACGGAGCTCCAACCGTGCCCCCCCTAACTACCTAAAAATACCTCAAAAAATATCAATTTTTTTTTTTTGAATATGTATAGAATTAGGCCTAGTTTGTGCTAGTATAATGTGTTTTTAATTTCGATGACCCAAAAAAAGATACACGATGAAAGATAAACATATTTAAACTTAAAAAATAGCTATAAAAAGGAATAGTTAGAAAATAAATAATATGGAAACCTTATTAGTCGAAAAATTTGAAAAATTATATTTTTGAAAGAAGAAACTCGATCTACATCGTGGTATAATTTTTTTAAAATGAATTGATTGTTTAATGTTGATTTATCATGGAGGAAGTGACATTTTACATTTTCTTGCAAAAACACGATGTTTGTTGTGTTTGTGTAGGTCCATGCCTCAAGCTTGGGGATCTAAACCAGATCCAAAGCTTGAGGCATGGCTTGGAAAAAGTGAAAACATAAAACATGCACGCATTATAACACGTACACGTTCTTTATATTATAAACATTGTATATGCTTTTGGCATGCTTCTATTTACAAAAATAAATGTTTAAGTATAAGAAATAATAAAATATAAATAATAATAAATGAAAAAAATATAATAATAAATGAAAAACTTATACTTTAAATTTATTTTAGTAAATATAAGAAATTAGGGTCACTCTGCACCTTATGGAACTAGTCTCACAACTCCATTAGTCACGGTTTAGGAGATAGTTTTTAATAGTATAATCTGGTCAATACATAGGTAATTTTTAGGATTTCAGCATTCAACCTAAATCTTTTAGCATTTAAATTCTACAATCGAAACCCTAAACCCTAAACCCTAAACCCTAAACCTAAACCCTAAACCATGATCCATAAACCCTAAAACCTAAACCATAAACCTTAAACCCTAAATCCTAAGCCCTAAACCCTAATCCTTAAATATTCAACCCTTACCCATGATCCCTAAACCCTAAACCTCAAGCCTTAAGCTCTAAACCCTAATCCCTAAACCTTAAACCATAAACCCATAAACCATGAGCCTTAAATGTTAAACCTTAAACATAAAAACCCTAAAAACTAAATCCTAAACCCTAAACCCTAACCCATAAACCCTAAACATTGAATCCTAAACCCTAAAGCCTGAGCCCTAAGCCCTAAATCCTAAACATTAAACCCTAAACCCTGAACTCGTGACCTAAACCCTTAACCCTCAACCATGAGACCTAAACCCTAAACTATAAACCCTAAACCCTAAAACTAAAATAATAAATCCTAAATCCTAAACCCTAAAACCTAAACCTAAGACCTTAGACCCGAGCCCCTAAGCCCAGCCCTAAGCCCTAAGCCCTAAGCCCTAAACCCTAAACACTAAATCTAGAGCCTTGAGATCTAACCCCTAAACCTTAAACCAGTAACTCTAAACCCCGAACCTTAAGCCATAAACCATGAACCATGAACCATGAACCCTAAACCCTAAACCCTAATCCCATAAACCATAAACCCTAAACCTTAAGCCTTGAACCCTACACCCTAATCCTTGAGCCCTAAACCCTAAACCTTAAACCCTAAGCCTTGAGCCCTAAACCCTAAATCTAGAGCCCTGAGCTCTAACCCCTAAACCTTAAACCCGTAACTCAAACCCCGAACCCTGAGCCGTAAACCCTAAACCATGCACCCTAACCACTAAATCCTAAAACCTAAACCCTAAGCCATGAGCCACGAACCATAAATCCTAAACCTTAAGCCCTAAATTTTAAGTCCTAAAGGTCCCAAACCCTAAACTCAAACCATGAGCCCTAAATGCTAAACCCTAAAAACTAAATCATAAACCCTAAACCCTAAACCCTACCCCTAAACCCTAAAATTCATACGCTAAGCACTAAATCCTAAATCCTAAACCCTAAACTCTAAATCCTAAACCCTAAACCCTAAGCCCTAAACCCTAACCCTAAACCCCCTAAACCCTTAACCCTTAACCCTTAACCCTGAGACCTAAACCCTAAATTATAAACCCTAAACCCTAAAATAAAAATAATAAACCTTAAACCTTGAACACTAAATTCAAAACCCTAAACCCTAATCCTTGAACCATGAGCCCTGAGCCCTAAGCCATAAACCCTAAACACTAAATCCAAAATCCTAAGCTCTAACCCCTAAACCTCATATATTTCCAGTAGGTCTCATGAGTGAGCTCATCTTTTTGAATATCTTAGGACCATATTTCCTAGTCTTGTGCCTAGAACCATCATTAAGTTTGCTTTTACAACTATCTTGTTTATGAGAGGTGGGAATTTCCCTCCTTCAAAATATCAACAGATGAAAGACATCAAATTTTGATGAATCTCTTTGAATTTTTTCCTACAAAGTCGATGAACCCTTTTCAGTTGAATACTCTCTGTCAATACTAATAAGAATGGGTAAGACACAGAACATTACAATGAGTGAAATAGTTCGCATGCAATGGGAAAAATAATATATCTATATTGGGTAACATTTATTTGTACCAAATTGTTCTTGGATATATGTAATTTCCCTCTTTAAAATATCAATAGATGAAAGGCATCAAATTGTGATGACTCCTTTGAATGTTCTACCTACGAAGTAGATGAACCCTTTTTAGTTGAATACTCTCTATCAATACTTATAAGAATGGGTAAGACATAAAACATTATAGTGAGTGAATGGGTGAGCCTAATCCACGAGCCTTAAACCCCGAGCCTAAACCCTAACCCCTAAACCCTAAACCCTAAACCCCGAGCCTTAAACCCTAAACCCTGAACCCTTTTCCCTTTTCCCTAAACCCTGACCTTTAAACCTTAAACCCTAATTCCTAAACCCTAAACCATAAACTATAAACCCTCAACCCTAAACATTAAACCATGAGCCATAAACCCTAAACACCGAGTTTTAAACCCTAAACCCTATACCATAAAACGTAATCCTTAAAACCTAAACTATAAGCCCTAAATCCTAAACCATAAACCCTAAAACCTAAACCCTAATCCCTAAACCCTAAACCCTAAACTTGAGCCCTAAACCCTAAAATGTAATCCCGAACCCTAGGCCTTAAGCCCTAAGCACTAAGCCAAAACCTAAACCCTAAACCCTCAAACATAAACCCTCAACCCTAAATCCTAAAAACTAAACCCTAAACCCTAAACTCTCAACCATAAACCTTAAACCCTCAACCCTGATACCTAAACCCTAAACCATAAACCTTGAGCCATAATCCCTAAACCCTCAACCCTGATCCCTAAACCCTGAACCCCGAACCTTGAGCCATAAACCCTAAACCCTCAACCTTGATCCCTAAACCCTAAACCCTGAACCTTGAGCCCTAAACCCCAAACCCTAAATCCTAAACCCTTAACCCTTAACCCCCGATCCATAAACCCTAAATCCTAAACCACGAACCCTAATCCACTGAGCCCTAATCACTAAACCCTAAAATCTAAACTATGAGCCTTAAACACTAAACCTTAAACCCTAAACTCTAAACCTTGAGTCCTAAACCTCGAACCCTAAATCCTAAACCTTGAGCCCCTAGCCCTAAACCCTAAATCATAAACACTTACCCAAAGGAAAGTCCTAATAAGATCATTCAATGCATATTTTGATGTGTAAGGAAGAGTTTCTAAGGTGATCGATCGAATCATTTAGTTTTGATGAGAGACTACTTCCTCTGAAGGCATAAAAGGCATTTTTGGCCATTATGTAGCTAATTGAACACCCTTTAGAATAAGATAAAATGAGCTAGTCATGTCACCAAGGTATCAAGGACCATCATGTGTGAAGTATTAAGGCATTGTTTGTCTCCATAAGAGACATATGAGAAAAAACATGTATGAGAATCATGAATTTGATTCCATGAAAGGATGCTTTTAGAGCTAGGAAAGGTGAGGGGATGATCTTTATATGGAGCACCATGTTTCTAATAATGATAAATCATCTGAGTTCACTTGATGCAATTCACTTGGTACTATTCGTAAAAACTCATTCAACACCTAGTAGTGTTATCACACCTTAAGGAGGAGGCACATTACAATCACCTCATTTTGGCCATAGGACATGAATCCCATTCAGGGAACAATCCTCTATCTACAAAGTGAGGATCTCTTTTTAGTAAGAAGTAGACAAGCATCATAGAGTTGATTCATGGTCACTAAAGTGAATTATGGACCAAATTTAAAAATTGGTACCAATTCAAGTAGTGGTAGGGCCAAAATCCAATTTAGAAGGTCAAAAACCTAAAAAAACTATATGCTTTCCCAAAACAAAGACCGACTACAATATATATGCCCTGAAAGTTTTAGGTCCTTTGTTGAAATCCTGAAAATGAGTAAGTATTGACTAGATTAGATTTTGAAAAACTATATTCCAGATTATAACTTTTGGAGCTATGGGACCACTTCCATCAGGTGCAAAGTGACCCTAATTTCTTATATTTTTATTATTTCTTATACTTAAAAATTTATTTTTGTAAGTATAAGATACCCAATACACATACATAGTCCATACTATACAAAATCATGTACGCATTTTGACTTCTCTAAAATGTGTATGTGTTTTTGCCTTCTTTAAAATGCGTATGCGTTATAGGTTCGGTAATTACCAAACCAAAAAAATTAAAATGCGAGCGCGTTTTAGCAAAATGCGTACGCATTTCGTCTGTTTTTAGGTTTTTGTCCACTTTTTGGCCCCCTAACTTCGTGCACTTAACCATTTATTGTACTTAATCATAAAAGTATAAGGGGGTGTGGTAGACAAGAGGATATATATATGAGAGTATGATATGAAAGTGGATGAGAAGTGTGTGTGAGAGACTAATGCAACATAATTTGATATAAATAAAGAGTGATGGTTGATGTAATGTGTATAGTTTGTTATTTTGTACTACATTCTTTTTGTTCATCTATTTGAATCTAAGACATTTTCCTAACAAACTTCTTAACCCTCACGCTATTGTTGAAGCTGAAGGTCAACAATATGTTGATAAATATATATTTAAAAAAGGTGGGCCCCACCCGAGTCCTTGAGATCTTACAAAGCTCCCGAGTGAGTTACAAAAATGGTGACCTATGTCGGTGAGTCAAGCTGATCTAGGTTCGAGCTCTTTCCTTTACAAATCAAAGCTCTTTGTAGAGCTCTGCACTCTACTCTAGATCACATCAATCCTACTCTAACCCAAGCTCTTATCAACACTCATTATGTGCATTTGACCTAAGACCCCTATTGCATAAGTTAAGCTCCTTACTTTGCATATATACTTGATTCACATACGAGACTCACCATCATGTGAAGTCTCTCTACATACACATTAACTCATCAAAAAGGCTCCATTTGTCTTCAAATACTAGCTTGACTTGATCTCGTACTATTTCAACTAACACCTTTCTCAAATCCACTAATCTCACATCATTTCTACAAATCTATTGAGTCACACTATGGCCTAAGCTACATCGTACATGAAAAAACATTTACACATCGATACCATGAGCTCGTTTACACTCTACAAAGCAAGCAATGATAAACCGGGTATAATAATTATCTAAAGTAGCTTTCCTCAATTAACAAAAGTTTGTATGAGCACAATCTAAATCTTATCAAACAATTCCTTTGGCTATTGACAATTAACATTTGAAGGCACACAAGGAAAAGTGGTGGAAATTTATTTTTGATTATCTCGGTGAAGCAATAACCTCATTTGAATAAGATAAAGTGATGTGCTAATTCTAGCCAACTTGAGCCCCAATCCTTCACTATATGGGTATTTCTTTATTGTTTTAAAAACCCTTTGAAATATTTTAAATTTTAAATATGAATTTGTTTGATTACCTCTCAAACTGCAAGCTTAGCTCTCCTAGCTAGAATTTTCTAAGTCATTATTAAGGGAGAGGTCGTGGGCTTGACTTGGCCTTAATCCTTCCCATTTCCTTTAAAAATGAAACCATCCCCTCAACATTTTTATACCTTAAATAAAAGGCCACTCATCTATAATTATAATGCGATAGATACCAAATGACTATTGAATCCCCAAGCCATTTTCTTAGGTGGAGGTTAGAGGGTCAAGTCTCAACCCCACCCTATTATATTTATTTTTCAAAAAATATTTATGAAGGGTGTCACATCCCACAATTTCATTTTATTTCATTGAAAGGATAAGTGTAAAATGAAGAGTGGTTTGTGAGGGTAGGGTGATAAGCACTGTTGCAGCAAACCGAGTATGCATCTATATATGTGTATGTATGTCCTAAAAAGGATATATGCACTTACGTGTAGTTTCATACCCAACCGTGTAAACATAAATTATCACCAAAAATTTGTAAAGTACTTAACATTTATAACTTATTCTTATTTTTCTATGTTGTAAAATATTACTTTACTTTGTTGTGTGCAATGATTTCATAACACCGATGTGCTATTAGTTGCTTTACTTGTTTATGAGATTTACATATCTTATTATTGAAGTTAATGTGTTTCTAATGATTGGTAATATGTACATGGATTTGATAGTATTCAATCAGTATTGAGATAAAGATATGACTGTATAAATGCTAACCTTATTTTGTTATCATGACAATCAAAGACCATAAAGCATAATAATGGTCCTTAAAGGGGAAGGTAAGATTCAAGACCGTTAAGGTAAAAAGTTCAAGGTCGGTTTAATTATATTGTTATCAACAATTCAAGTGTAATTCCTTGTATTGCAAGAAAATATTAACTTGGTTTATTGATTTTGATTACTTTCTAAACCATTTTAATAAGCTTGATCATAACATATATAATGTTCTATTTATAGATTTATTGATTGCACTATGTACTGGATCAAAACTTGTTTTGTTTAAATCATGTCTTTGACCGATCTTGCTCGTGATTAGGGGATTATTGATTATAAATTATTATATTAATCCATTGACATGGAATTCATGTTAATGATGAATGTTGAATGGTTGAGGGATAGGGTAATAGGCATATTACTGTATGAGTTTTAATAAAGTTTTGACTACACTTCTTAGCATTAGATTATTAAAAAGCGAAGGTCATATTTGGAGGAAATGGTAATGGGTTATTATTATCATTTTACTTTAAAAACTAAGGTCTTAGACCTCATGATGGCGATTAATAAGAATTAAGCCTTCATGGTAAATTTGTATGTTTTATTGTTGTGGACACAATAGCCTTCAATGTAGCATTTGTAAGTAAATACATGAAATATAATGGGTTGGTCCAAGACCACCATGCAAATTTGGATAAGGTTTTAATGTTATGATTGTTTAAATAATTATTAAGTGGTCGTTACATGACCCATGCAAAAATTAGGGCATGAAAATTTGGGTAACATTGTTTTGACTACTTGTTTTAAATTCCGTTAAGTAATTGGATATGAGTTAGGAGATGGCGGTGGTTGGTGGTGAGTTTGGCCTACGTGGAACTATGAACATTAATGTAATTAATTATATCAAGAATCCTAAATCTTCCTCAATATGATACCCAACATGCAAGGAATTCATTTTAATGTTTTCTTTTGATTTATTTGACCTCCTTCGCCATTCAAGCTCAGCATGAGGGTTTTTAGCTATTTTCTATCGAGATTTTAGAGGAGATATAAAGGTCGAATCTAGTTTTCTATAATCTAGTTACGATTTGTTTTGGCGAGGATATTTTTGTAAATGAGGAAATATAGGAAGGGTTTTCTGCTCAAAAAGTTGGAAGTTTGGTGTTTGACCCTTGAGGAAGTTGTGGGAAGAAAATTTCAAAATTCTTCATTATTCCAAGCATGAGTATTTCCCTTTCTTCTAATGTTACATTTTGAGCTAGGTAAAATTAACGAGTTTTCTATTTTAGTTAAACTGGTAATATATATTGTTTTTCCATGAGTTCTAATGAAATTATTTTGGCAAATTTGGAATTTAGCATTAAGGAAAAGAGATCTCATTTTCTTCCCTTGTGAGGTATTCTGTGTTGATCGTGAATTGATTTCTTTATTAAGGTAATTTGTTTGAATTATTTATTCATGTTATTGGTCACCTAATGCATGGGTATTTTTCATTTATATTAGAAACTTACAATAATGTGTTTCAATGATATATGTGATTTATTTTTTTTTTGATTCACCTCCATGACGCACTTGACCAAAACTATTCCTAGTCGTTAAGTAATATTCCGAAATCGGAAGGACAATAAAAGAGGAACCCATGTGTCAAAAGTTTGAAACCTCCTTCCTCTATGATGGCATTTCTAGTGAAGAATTTCTTTAGTGTTTGTGTGGGTCATTGTTCTAATTGTTTAACATAGTACCTTTTGGGTTTTCAGGATCTCTCAAAAATTTTGGTTTAAAAATGTCTTCTTGAGTTGAATCCCATAAAGGTATACCTTGAACCTAGAATATATGTGGTCTCACAGGTCTACATGTTAGAGATTTTAACTTCGGGTATGAACCAATGACTTAGGGGTCACTATTCTTAAATAGAAAGTGGGTTTGATTCAAACCACCAATTATTGATAGAACGTAGTGGGTTAATACAAACTGGAATGGGGAGTTGTGTTGACTATTTTGTTTGGGTACTCTAGTTATAACATTTTGTGACCAACATAGTTATTGGGGATAAGTTCATTAATGACTGCTATTGTGGTTATAATCATTTTTTCTATTAAACATTGATTCGTGTTTACTAATGACTATAAAATTCTTCAATGATTTTGAATTTGGATCATAACTAGTGGAATGTGTCCTCCTCTAAAAGAAACTCATCAATTTTATTAAGCTTGATCCTTTAAAAGGAATTGGGTTTTGCATATAAATGGAAGTTTGGATTTAAACTTTCAAATTCCTTTGTCAATGCATTATAGAGTAGATATCTTTGTATAAGTTTTCTGGATAGATGATACTTATATAATTATAACTATGATCTACTTTTGTGAGATAAGTCTAAGTGCTATGAGGTGGATGTTAGTATCATATTTTGAGTTAACATTTAAGTTATCTGGTATGTGTTGATGTTGGTTGCATGTAAAAAAAAAGGGATTAAATTTATTGACAATTTTTCTTGTAAAGTTTGTCTTGTTGATTTTCATAAATCGAAAAGGAAGATTTATTATAAGTGTATATGACCCCACTTTAGCTTTACCCTCATTAGTTCAAAAAGGAATCCTTTGGTTAGGAAAGAAAGTTTTGATAGTGAACTTTGGTTCAAGTTTTTCTTAGATGAGATTTTTATGAGGAATAAAGTATATTAAAAGTGAAAAAAGGGTAAAAAGAAATTTGGATTATTCTAAATTAACATTGTACAATTTTATTATGTTGTTTATATTTTTATTGTTAAATGGTTCATTTTACTCCAATAGGATCATTTGTAATTATTAAGGAAATTATATAATCTATTAATATTATTAAGTCATTAACTGTAATAGCACCTGAATGAAAGAGAATTAATCATAAGATTTCAGTTATTTTGATCTTTCCCATGTATAAATTATTATTTTAAGATTGTAACTAATGTTTGAAAACGTAATACTTCAAAAGGGTAAAGAGCTTTTACCCCATTACGATGCATAATTGAAACTTGATTGGTTACAATCCTCCTTTTTATATTAATTAACTATTATTAATTAAGCCTTTTTACTTGGTTAAATCAATAAATTATTATCACAATTAAATCCCCCTTTTAAATACTCTAAACTAAAATTTCCCATGTATCTAAATCATATCTTCAAACAAATTTCTAAATATTACTTATTTTAGCCTATTAATTTTGTTAATTCCTCTAATCAAGCTTATTTCTTCTAAATCTACTTTATCCTTTATCCCACATGCACTAGTTTGCAAGCTTCTCCCAAATTGGAAAGCTATATAAAGGACCCTCCTACCTTCTTTCACACCTTACACCACACTTTTTTGATAGTGATTACTATAGGCATATGATAAGAGCCTTCTCCATTGTTGGAATAACTACTTCATCTTTGCATCCATTCTCTCATATTTGAGTAGTAAAGGAAGATCTAAACATGGCTTTGTAGCCATTTTAGTGAGATCCTTTCCTCATCTAGAGACAACACACAAATTGATTTCTTATGATCTAAATAGGTTCATAATTTGATAAGTAATCATACATTTACAAGAGTAGGAATGGTTTAACATTAGATGTTCATTCATGTTTATGCATTAGAATAGTTATTTCCTTTAAGCTCTTATCATGATGTTAATGGTAGATTTACTTTTTTTTGAACTACTAGGTGTTAGTTTCATTTAATTAGCATAGCAAGTTTAAGCATACATACATTTGGCATGCCCGGGGACTTACTCCATTGTCCTTTGCATTAATTTCAAGTTTTTGTAGATTAGTTTCAATTTTGGTTACTAACCCTCTTTTTAGCATTTATAGATAAATCTTGAGTTTCTTAACTAGATTAGTTAAGTTTTCTTGGTTTTAGTGCTCTTTGCAGAATAAAGGAGGTGAGGTGCTGCCAAATTTGAAGCAAATTGGAAAAATTTTGAGATTTTTTGACATTATTTTGTCAAATCCATGTTTTTGTTACACAGTGCTTTACATTTTGCAAGAAAACCCTTGCAATAAGCTTTCAAAGGCTTGTGCTTACTGTGAAAATTTTGCTTATTCTTTATTTGCATTTATTTTACTAGGCTTTACTCATTAGCACTATTGTCACAGGCTTGTTTAGTGATCTCATTTTGTGCTTACTGTTCTATTAGATTGCTTATTTTTGATTGCTTTTCTCTTATGTTGCATTACTTGGCTTGTTTTGCTCTACTTGTCTTTAGGCTTGCACTACTGCTATCTCTTCTATGCTAGCATTACACTGTTTTTTTTTTTTTTCATTTTGTTTGTTTTTGACATTACCTACACTATTATGAGCTTCCTTGCTTAGTGTCATTATCATTTTTGCTACTATGCAAAATTCACATAATGCTACTGCTTATATATATTGCTACTAGCATTCTGTCAATGTCTTTTTTGGCTTTTTTTTGAGGTTTCTAGATTTTATTTTTTTTTTTGTTGTTGTTGTTTTATAGGTTTTCTAACTTTTTTTGTAGGTTTTTACATTTTTAATCAGATTTCTAACATGTTTTCAAGATTTAATGAATGTAATGTTTCCATGCTTTTTTCTTAAGTTAGGATAAAGTTTGTGTATGCTCTTCTCTTGCACCTTTGGGTGATCTTGAGAAAAACAACTTTAGTCTTCATTTTCTAACATTTGGTTAATTTGGAAACTTAATCTTTCATTTTTTTCTTAAGGGAATGAACAATTTATCAAGCATTTCTATGGTTCTTTGATTTAAGTTTTCCTTTGCATTTATCTAGTTAATTAATTATTGTGTATGCTCTTCTCTTGTGTCCTTGGATGATCTTGAGAATCAAAAACCTTTGATCCTCTTTCAAATATTATGATTTTCTTGGAAAATTACTAATCTTTGAGTGAAGGACCATATACACTTTTCAAAGAAGAAGGATCTAAAAAAATACTAATACAATAAACATGTGTTGTAGGTTTCCAATGGTGTGCTAAACCACATTTTTAATCAAAGATAAAAAACACACCATTTATTCAAAACACTATATTTACAGGTTTGATAAGGGCTTAAACCCATCTCTTTAAAATGGGGAAGTATCTTGGCATAAGCCATAAAAATCATTATGAGGATTACCACAGGAACCCCAAAGTAGTCCACACCTTGAGAGAACTGGTGGATGAAACGGGAAGTGCCCCTTACCCACTTGACTAGTTGAAAACCCATGTGAGAAAAGCTTCATGTTACCCATATGAGGCCCCATTCATTAATTTGATTGTGGGGTAATGGTCCATTGTCTAGTTTACTAGAAATGCATACCTCTCTTAGGTAAGAATTGGTGAGTTTGTGAAAAAAATCCTAGGAAACCATTTGGCATTGGGGCCAACTTGACTTTATCCATCATGTTTCTAAAGAGCTCTCACAAAGCAAAAAATTTTTTTGAGAGTCAAAACCTTGTTATTCAAACAAGGGAGAGTTCATTAAAGTTTTTAGCCACATGTTATTCATCATGAAACTTACAAAGCATCATCACTTTGTCTTAGTTTCTACCTTTTCATAAGACAAGGATGAAACTCTACCAAAGTTAGGCTAAGTATTTTTCATCACCACTTGGTCTACTCCTTTGTTTTCTTTGTTTCCCTTTTGGGAAAAAGAGAGCATATATACGTGGTACCAAAATAATCATGTCCACCACTTTTGTATTCTTACTCCTTCCTTATTACATGTCACATTGCAAAGTAAGTGTTGAAAGTGTGTTGGTACATCTTCATGTTTTGGTAGGCCCTTTTCTTGATACCCATGTCAAGACTATTTCATTATAGTTAGGTTGTCTCATCATTGACTTCCTCTTGAGTTGTTACATTGCTCACATCATATCAATATAATTTTTACTTACTTATCTTGTTTCCTTTGTGAAACTTGATTTAAGTCTCTAAGTTGTATTGTTACATTACTGCTTGCATAAACTATCAACTTCTTGATATACTTAGACCTTGTTTTTATTCCAACATTGCCTTGAGTTTTGAAAAGTGTTTTTATTATGTTGTTTGCATCATGTCAACATCATTTTGATACTAATATCTTTCTTTTTCTACAAATCTTGATTAACGTGTCCAAATTGTGTTGTTGTGTTGCTCACATTTGTAGCTTCCATTTTCAAGACTTGGACTTTGTTTGTGTTTAAACTTGTTTAAGTATACCTTGTTTGGAAATCACGTCAACACCATCTTAGTACTTAGGTCTTGTTTATCCCAAAACTTGATCTAAGTATTGATATTGTGTTTGTCATTATTGCACCAAACCTATCTTTGAGAAACATAGGGAGTAGTTATTCTTGTGATTGGATCTTGGTCTTGTACTTGATTGATTTTTCCTAGATACTTCTTACTATATGGTTCCATATCAGTGTGTCATTATTTATTCTTTGGTATCCTTGATTCATATTTCCTTGATTCTTTGATTCTTTTCCATTCATTATTTGACATTCTTTGTGATGATTTGACGTTTTGATTATGTCGTTTTTTCATGGTTTTTTTTCCTAGGGTCCATTTTAATCAACCTTAGTAAAACCTTTCCCATTATGCCTCCTATCACAAGGATGGGGCATCAAATATTAGGGTCAAACCCTTTTTTAATGACAAGTTAAACCCTCTTTTGAAGATAATAACATGGTTGACCATAGTGGTGATGAGGGGAAATCTCCTCGAAATGAATTTGAATTTGATCCCACCCACATGGATAACTTCTTATTTCAAAAAAGAATGAAGTCCTTATGCACGTCATAGAATTAGGGGCTAAATTTCCACCTACATTTGATCCTACTCTCCTCACAAACATGGTTCATGGAGAGGAAGAAGTAGAGTGTCCCCTTTGCAATATTGATGAAATCCTAAACCCAGACATGCTTCTACTTCTAGCCAACAGAATGAGGAAGAAGTGCCTTCTCAAAATAATGGTGGTTATCACATCCCCATTGTTAAATTCATGAGGATCATGAAGAACATAACAATCATGAACAACCCCCTCCTCAGAATCATGAAGAGACACAAAAAACAATGAAGAGGTTACATAGAACAAAAAAATACAAGCTCTTACTCATCAATTGGAAAGTTTAGCTTCACATGTCAAAAAAGAGCCTACGAAGACTCCAAGACAAGAAAAACCTAGAGCTTTGTCATGAGAGTTTTATACCAAAAATCCTCATCAAGAAAAACATAAAGAGGCATATCATGAATTATACACAGATAATAAAGGTGGTGAAACATCTAGACTTAACCATGTATATATATCTACTTCACCTACACATGGTCAAATATTTGACCAGAATGGTTATCTATGAAGAACACCCTCACTTATTTACAAGAAGGCAATGTGGGACATAACAAGAAGTATCAATTTGAAGAGCTATGCCCATATCCCATTTGATAGAGCTATGTTGAGAACACCTTTCCCTCATCACTTTGATTGTCCAAAATTTGATAAATATAAAGGTAAAGGTGATCCATGGGACCATGTCAAAGACTTCTTTATGGCATGTCAAGAGGTCACATATAGTGATAATTATCTCATTCACCTCTTCCCATGAGTCTAGGGGACAAAGCACTCAATGGTTTTACACATACCTAAAGGGTCAATCTTTACATGGCTGGAATTAGCAAAAAAAATTTGTGTCATCACTTTTCCTTTAATATGGAAAATGACATCACCATGATAGACTTGTGTAATGCAAAACAATGAAATAATGAAAAATTCACTAGTTTCTTACAAATATGGTGAGGGTTAGCTAGTCACTTCCCTTGCTCCATACCAAGAAAAAAAATTGTTAGCATTTTTGTGCCTAATCTACACCCTGAGATTGCTTTCCACTTGCAAATGCATTGTGGTAACACCTTTGAGGAGGTTATAGAAAAAGGAAGCCAAATCGAAAAGTTTATTAGCCAAAGGGACCTTAAAACCCTTTTCAAGAGATAACCATGAATCAAAGCCTACAGATAAACCAAAATTCTTTTCAAAATAAGAATAAAAACATCATAGGTGATGGTATAACTGATTCTAAACATGTGTGTAAGTAGTTCAAAATAATAGTCTCCTTTGAAACTTACCAAAGGAACTATTGCACCTAAATTTAAACATCACATGTTTCACCCCTCTAATAGATTCTTTTTCATCTATATTAAAATAGTTAGACATGGTGAACATGGTTAAATTCCCAAACACTATACCTTACGGAGATGATGCATGCCAAAACCAACATGGTTTGAGAAAATGAATATTGGGTTTCATCATGTTAGGGGTCACAATATTGATAAATGTCTGAAGTTAAAACACTTCATACAAGATCTAATCGATAACGGAGATGTGAAATGGATTCCCAGACCTAAAAAGTCTTCCAATCAAAACTTGGGAATTTACAAAGAACCTTTCCCTAAGCATAATAAAGGGAGAAAAATCCATATCAAGGTCAATCTTCCTAAAACAAGAGTACCAACTATGTTTCCAAAACCAATAATCCTTTTGATTCTCTAATTGGTTGTGTTAACCCACCTATTGAACATATCAACACTATTAAGATTAAAGTGAGAGAGTGTGTCATGGAAATGTGACATGCTCACCTCATTATCCCAGAACCTCCTCTACCTACCCCTTAAGATAGTCATTATGATGTTTTAGAACAACTTGAGAAGACCACTACTAAGATTTTGATCTTAGATCTTCTCAAAATATCTAATGTTCACAAAGACATCCTTTGTAAAATGCTACAAGGGTCAAGAGTGTTAGTTGATATTGATCCTACATGCACTTCCAAGCCTTGGTCATGCATAGATTTCTCCTACAGAGCACATAACCTTTAGCCATCAAGAGATTCTTGAAGAGGATCCTACATAATCTACCCTTACATATTGAAGTCATTTTCAATCATAAAAAGATAAAAAGGGTGCTTTTGGATGGGATCGGGCCTAAATATTTGTACTCTAAAATTAGTTCGAAAACTAGGCCACACTTGATGTGATCTAGAACCTAAGGTCATCACCATCAAGGCCTATGATAATGAAGAGTGAAAAATCAGTTGGCATGGTCACTTTTCCTATGGAAGTGGGGCCTACTACTCATGACACCAAGTTCCATGTTTTGGACTTGGAACTTCCTTACAACATGCTCCTCGGTCACCCATGGATTCATGCATGTAGTCATGCCTTCCACATACCATCAATGTCTAAAAGTTATACCATGAAGGAAAACTATTACCATTCAGGGGGATCCTCAACCCTTTTCTCATTATAGAGCATTTTTGGGTTATTTTCCCACCACATTTGAATGTCCTTCTATAGAAATGGTCATTTAAGTTCAATCAAAGGCTCTTGCCTCACATGTTGATCTGATACCTTGTGCTCTCATAAGGATGGTGCTTCTACATCATACTCTCCCTTTTCTTCATGGGAGATGAAATTTATTGCAAATGGATGTGGAGAATATGACCTCCAACATGACCTTTTAGTTTCCAAACTCCCCTATCACCCAAGACATGGTAGGCCTTACTACAAATATCAATGATCCCAGAGATTTGTAACATTGAAAATTTTCTTCCTAGTGGTCTTTTTAGCATGATGAAAATATGTTAGAAAATTCCATATCCTATCACCTAATGATGATGATGGCTCCATGTTATCAATCACCCAAGTATGTTATCCCAAATAAAATGATGTATGTATGGGATATAAAGGATATGGATGTGGCATAAATGAACAAGGTATGTGGGAAGCTCTTTGATACCACATCACAAGGTTTGTAAGTATGGTATTGGTATCTGACCATATGGGTCCAATCCTCCAGAGGTCAAAGCAACCTCTTCTAAATGAGAAGATAGTTCATCCGATTATGAAAGTGAAATAATTCCCGAGTGTAGTCTTTACGAAGACCTTTCCTCCATGAACTTATTTTCTGACATGGAATATCTTAACCATATCCCCTACCATTCCTAAATTAAATCTTTTTTCTCCTTCCCTTGTCCATTGGGACCAACAACAACATGTACCAATCAATTCTTTGAGAATGATGAAGCAATTGGTGAGTTTATGGGTCTCCATGATGACATTCCTATTGGTGACCATAAGAAAGGATTCTCCATTAATCTTGACACATGCATGCACATACTTTGGGGAGGAGGATGAAATTCATGGTCAAAAATCAAAAGAAAATAAGGGAAAGATATCATCAAAGAAGCCTTGTAAAAAGAAAAATTCCAAGTCCTATAGTGAAAACCTCTTTGAGGCACTTGTAGAAAAACAAATGGAAAAATCATTGGACATAAAAATGACCACTCTAAGGGTGAAAATATCATTGAGATGCCCTTAGATGAAGATCTCAATCTCCCCCCCGATCCTACATGCATATGGAGGAAGAATCCAAATTTCTAGTGGAGGAGACCATAGATGTGAACATTGGAATAGAGGAGCAACCTAGAATGGTTAAGTTGGGAGCTTCACTTTCAACACAAGAGAAAAGACCTTTGTCATGCTTTTGTATGAATTTTTAGATATATTTTCTTGGTCCTATGTGGACATGTCTAGGGTTAGATCCCTCATTAGTAGTGCATAACCTAGTTGTGCATGAAGAAGAAAGCCCATCAAGAAAAGCTTAGAAAGATGCATCCTCGTGTCACCCTATTAAAAAAGAACTAGAAAAATTATTGGTGTAGGCTTCATCAAGCCTATTGATTATTCAAAATGGATTTCTAATATAGTCCATATAAAAAAACCCATTGGTATCAGGATCTGTATATTTTAGAGATATTAATAAAGCATGTCCTAAGGATGATTTTCCTCTTCCTAACATCGACATGATTGTCGATTCAACTGCTGGTTATGAAATGCTATCCCTCATGGATGGATTTTTGGATATAATCAGATTAAAATTAGAGGAAGATCAACACAAGACAACTTTTACCACCCCTTGGGGGACATTTTGTTATCAAGTCATGCCCTTTGGCCTCAAGAATGCAAGTGCAACCTATCAAAGGGATATGACTGTAATATTTCATGATATGATAAATGATATAATGGAAGATTATGTGGATGACATCTTGGGAAAATCCAGGACTAGAGAGGACCATCCAAATCTTGTGGTGCATCTTTTAACATCTTAGAGACTATAAGGTTAGACTCTCAAAGAAATGTGTCTTTGGTGTGTTATCAGAAAATTGTTAGGTTTTATTGTTTCAAGAAGAGGAATTGAAGTAGATCCTACAAAGGTTACTTCCATAACAAAATGCCCTCCTCCTAAGAACATCAAACAACTATAGTTTTATAGGGGAAGATCCAAGCTATCAAAATATTTATCTCCCAACTCATAGAACAAGTGTCATTCATTCACACATCTTCTTAAGAAAGATGTTGATTTTCATTGGGGTCTAAACAACAACAAGTTTTTCTTTTCTCAAAGAATATTTATCTAAACCCCTTGTTCTAATGCCACTACTACTAGGTGAACCACCATATTGTTGTACATTTTTTTTCCACTCAATTTGTAATTGGCACACTTTTTGGCTCAATATGATATAAATCAAAATAAAAATCCATCTATTACCTTAGTCACACGTTGATCACTTACGAGCTCAACTATCCACAGATTGAAAAGGCTTTTTGGCCATCATTTTTTCTTTTCAAAAACTTCATCATTATTTGCTAAATAATAAGACCAAGCTCATTTCTAGAGTTGACCCACTGAAGTACTTATTATCTAAACTTGCACTTATAGGAAGGATGGATAATTGGATCATCCTACTTAGTGAGTTTGATATTGAGTACGTCAATCAAAAAATTTAGTCAAAGGGAAGGTATTGGAGGATCAACTAGTTGAAGCCCCTTTCCAGAAATAAACCATTGAGTTTGGAACTTCCAGATGCTTCTATGATGTATCTTGAGGATTCCATTACATGGAAAATGTATTTTGATGGATCCTTTACTTTCCATGGTTCAAGAGCAGGAGTTGTGCTCATCACTCCTCATAGGAGATCTTGATTCCACAAGCATTCAAGCTTGGTTTTCCATGTACAAAAATATATAGAAATATGAAGCTCTCATTGCAGGGTTGAAAATAGCTATACATTGGGATATCAGAAGGTCAATGTAATTGGTGATTCTATGTTAATCATCAAACAAGTAAATGATGAGTACAAAGTTAAGGATGAGAAGCTCATTCCTTATAAGAAAATGGTTGATACTTTGAAGGAATTATTTGTATAAATCATGTTCCAAAAATACCTAGGGGAAAAATCATGCAACAAGATGTTATGGCTATAGTGGGATCTTTATTACACATCCCACCTAGAAATAATGACATGCCTTTCTTTAGGATTTTAACAACACCAACATATGACATGCCAGAGTCTTGTTTGGTATGTGAAGTTGTTGGTCCCTTATCCCCCTGGTATAATGACATTTATAATTACCTTCATGATGGAACCTTCCCTATTGACATTTCCCATCTGAAAAATGAAACCTTATCCATAATGCATATCCCACTACACCCTACTTGGGGGCACATGCTCTATCAGAGGCTATGACAATGGAATCTATTACATTTCCTTAATTTAGAAAGAAATCTACCTTAGCGGTCAAAGAGGTGCATGAAGGCATCTATGGGGCCCATACAAGTGGCATGGTTCTGGCTAAAAAAATTATTAAGAGTAGGCTATTATTGGCCTACCATGGAAACTATTGTTGTTAGTATGTTAAGAAATGCTTGTTGTGCCAAAAGTATGACAACCTGATACATGCCCCAACACATAGTCTTTGCAACCAATCACAACATCATGGCCTTTTTTCAAAGTGGGGACTCATCTCATTGGAAATATTACCCCTACTTCATCTGATGGCCACATGTTCATTATTATTACCACTGAGTATTTCAAAAGTGGGTAGAGGTTGTTCCTCTTACCTATGTCACTAGGTGCATAGATTTCAAAGTTCATCATGAACCACCTCATTTTCATTACAACATTCCCTCTGCCATTGTAGCTGATAATGGTAAGTCATTTCAAGAAAAAACCATGAAGGTGTTGTGTCAAACATTTTCAAATCCAACTAAAATGGTCAACTCCCTATTACCCTCAAGGTAATGGATAAGCTAAAGCCTCAAACAAGACTCTTGTTTGCATATATGGAAAATATGGTTAACAAGACTGGCCATAATTGGCATTTACAGATTCATCCTTCCCTCTAGGCATATCAAACATCCATCCACACCCCTACTGGTGCTACTCCATATTCCTTAGTTTTTGCACAAAATTCATTCCTCCTACCCCTTGAGATCGAGATCCCTTCTTTGTGCATATCTTTGTGAGACTATTTAGACAAAGAGGAGGATTATAGAGTTTCTAGACTCATAGAACTAGAGTTACTAGATGAGAAACACCTTCATGCACTGGATCACCTAAAAGTGTATCAAAATCAAGTGTGTCGAGGATATAAAAAAAGAATCATACCTCACCAGTTTGAGGTAGGAGACCTTGTCTTAAAAGAAAATCAGTTCAATACCACAAAGGATCATGAGAAAAGAAGGGTAAGTTTGAGCCTAATTGGTTAGGACCATATGTTGTGGTTACTAAGTTTGGTTTAGGAGCATATAAACTTGTGATTCTGATGGTGATGAGCTGTGGGAACCTAATGAATGCCATGCATCTCAAGTGGTTCTATGCTTAAGCATGGGGTCCTTCAAATATCAAAAAAAAAAAAAAGTATAAAAATAAAAAAATAAATAAAAAAAAAGTAAAGAGAAATCAATCCATCCAAGTGTGAAAACCACACAATTGTGGCACTTTGGACAAGTCCTTTGGTGAAAACCAGGTTTTCAATGCCATCGAGAGGGTCCATTTTTCACAAACATCTCATATCTAGGAATACGGTGGCTTTATCCTAAGCTAGTTTTTTTCCGTGTCTTGAGATACTTTTGAGCCTATCCTTCATGGCCTTGATCCGGCTTGATCCTACTCATGTATGTGAAGAGTTTTCCTTTGTACATTCCCATCTCACACTTGGGGGAATTTTTTTTCACATCTTCACTTTCTTGCACATATACGTGTGATGTTTTCCCTTGTACATTCCCATCTATCATTGGGGGCATCCACATTTTCTTCATTTTCTTGCACATAGCTTTGGAAAAATGTTTGAAAAAATCTAAAATTCATATAAATTTTCAAAAAATTCAAAAACATTCAAATATGTTTGGTTTGAAAAATCCAAAAATTCAAATATGTTTCATAGAAAACTCAAAAACAATATAACATTGTATCGAGAAAATACATAAACAACGTAAAACATTTCAAAATTGTCCCACAAAAACAAAGTAGTATTTTCTTACTTAGTTGTTTGTTTGTACATAGTTTTGTTGGCTTGCTTTTTCATGTTGTATGATTTTATAGGATTCATTTGTTTTTTCTTTCTTAGATTAAATTTTTCTTTAATCTATTGTGAATTCATTAGATTAGTTCTATTTTTACTTGTACATAGTTGTGTTGTTGTATTAGATTTGATTAACTTTTACTTGTGTTGTTTTTTTGTTTTTTGTACAGTTTTTTTTATCATTTCATCATCCATATCATCTATCATCACATCTAAACATCATCACATATCAATAAATGCTAAGCTACATCATCATACAAATGAAAATTAAACATGTATGCTAAGCTAACATCATATAATATCATCAAATTGGGAAATAGGGATTATCTTTATCCCCCTCATCATAGACCATAATAAAAACATGGGCATAAACATGTTATCTCATAAAACAAAAAAATGTGATAAATAATCAAAAGTCCATCATCATCATATATCCATATCAAATGTCAATGTCCATATACAAAAAGTGTCTCGATGTACATTAGATAAAAATATATGCCATCATGGGCATGGATAAAAATGTGCCTTCATCTCAAGGCATAATAAAAATAATACATATACATATATATACAAAATGATAAAATGCCTTCATCACGAGGCATGTGTGTTGCCTCACCTTGATGCTACTATAAAATCATATACCAAATCTGGAGATCCATCTCTGTAATGTTTCATGATAAAGAGCATCACGCTTTCCTATAATGTGAGTCTATATCCACATCCATGTCTATGTCTTGAGTCCTCTCAACTCACCATGGCTATCTCTCTCTCTCTTTCGAGTTGGTCTCACTCTCTGGTCACACTAGCTCTACTCATCATCATATAAGGTCTATACCATAATAAAACTATATGTTAACATCCCAAGATCCATGGCTCTCTCAGTTGTAATGTGGCCACTGATGGCCCACCTGCTCCTGGAATAAGCCTATGTCTAGGCATCTATCTGTGATCCTCTTGGGTGACCTAGGTGGTGATCCCCAACCCCCACCTACTGCAATCTATCTCTGGGGGTGATCCCCATCCATCCCATCCATCCCCACCCACCGTACAATATGGACTCACTTCTCGAGGTGAGTGATAATGGAACCTATTGCACAACTTGTTATATCATACCATGGCTATAGTTATGGCTATAGAGAGAATGGCTGTGGGGGCAAACCCTATGGTGGTATATGTACCTATGGGAGGAGCTTGTTGAGTGACACTTGTACTGTGGACCTTGGCCCTTGGATTTTAAATCTGTCTTAGCCTCTCCTCAAAGGTATCCTACTATGACCCTATCTCTCGTCAGAGCTCATCCATGTAAACCCTATGTCATTGTGGCTATACATACCTCTATCATATCACATCCTACGGGATCATAATACAAAGAGATAATAATGTCACATACCAAGGCCCATAATCTGGCATGGTCCCATAATCTATCACCTGTGGGTCTAACCCATTTCTGCAACCCATACCGTAGCTATCTCGAGATTTCCATTTATCTAATGCATGACCCAAAATAAAATGTCTCATGCATTTTGTGCGTGTACCACATTTCATCTCCCGACATACCTTAGATGTGGCCTAGCTTTCTTTGTACCCAATCAACATGGTACCACTCTATGATATGGATATGGATAGAAATAATGAAATGATCAACCTCTGTAATGTTGAGCTCTATGCCATCATCATGCCATTGATATATTAGACGCATCGTCCTCAAACATCAAAATTTTTCCTACAAAATATCTTTCTTTGGTCCTCAATTGTTCTCGCAAACAACTCACGGATCATTTGGATCTACCTCCATTAACAAATCTGGTTTACTTATTATGTTTGTACTCCCTTACATAATGAGTTGTTTAGTCTTGTGTCATAATACCCGATGGCCTTTTCATATGACCCCTATGTACTCGATATATTCACCTCGCAATATTCTTTTTTGGGCTGCCATTTTTAACGCTTGTCGTTAACTCGAACATTTGTGAATCTCAAGCTTAATAAAAACATTGGTGCAACTGTCTTGAATGTTTTTTTTTGAGTATGTGTGTTTTTACTTGTTTCCTATTAGGTTAGCTTGTTTACTTTCTCGTATTGCATTATGTTATATATGTTGCATTGAGTTAGTGTTTTAGCAATGAAAAATGTTAGTATTATATATTTTCATGTTATTTTACACTTTTTTGTATGCTTATATTATAATAAAGGACCGGTGACGTAGATCATAAGAAAAATGATGAAACAAAGTTGCTCTTGAGCTAATATGGATGAAAGCTATTTCCATTCTCTTCATCTTCATTCTTCTTCCTTATCATTTTCTTCATTATTATTTTCTTCTTCAATAACACCTAGGGAAATAGGGATTATTTTTATCCCCCTTCCCCCTTATTTATTTTATCCATCAAAACACCGGCTTTTCTTTCCTCATTCATATTTGCACACTCACCTACCAGTTTTGTTGACCCTTCTTTCACATTCTTCTTTTTGATCATCGATCAACCTCTTTCATCACCCCATCGACACTCGAGGGGGCATATTTCATTCTAATATTTTTTTATCCATTCAAAATTTATTTGTCTATACTTGTCTACTATCTTTGAAGTGGCATCACTTACACCACACCAAAAAGGGGCAAACGTAGACACCTAAAATCCACCTACATAGTTTTAATACTAAGATTGCACTAATTACCCTCTTTTCCATCATTTCTATTATAAATTAGTGATTTCCCACTAATTAACTAACGTTTCCCTCCATTTTAGTCAATTAACGACACTTCGTTAATTAAATAGCCTTTATTCCATTCTGGATGTCAATTAACGACACTTCATTAGTTATAATCCTCGTTCAGTAAGTTAATTAACTATTATTAGTTAATTAATCCTTTTTAATCTTACATTTAATCAATAAGCCTTGTTATTGGTTAAATCCCCCTTTCAAATCCTCTAAATCATGCCTATTTCCCTCTAAATCATATCGAAACAACTTTCTAATCTTATTATATCCTATTAATTAATCATAATTGATTAATTAAATCATCTCTAACTCCCATGAGTTGCTAACCACTTGTTAATTCCTCTAATCAAGCTTATTTCTTCTAAATCTAATTTATCCTTTATCCCACATGCACTAGTTTGTAAGCTTCTCCCAAATTGGAAAGCTATATAAAGGACCTACTACCTTCCTTCACACCTTACACCTTTACAAAATTTCTCATTTCTACAAGCTTATGATAAGAGCCTTCTCCATTGTTGGAATAACTACTTCATCTTTGCATCCATTCTCTCATATTTGAGTAGTAAAGGAAGATCTAAACATGACTTTGCATCCGTTTTAGTGAGAAAAAACAAAAATGATTACTTATGATCTGAATAGGTTAATAATTTGATAGCAATCATACATTTACAAGAGTAGGAATGGTTTAACATTAGATGTTGCTTCATGCTTATGCATTATAATAGTTATTTACTTTAAGCTCTCATCATGATGTTAATGGTAGATTTAGCTTTTCCTTGAGACTACTAGGTGTTAGTTTCATTTCAATAGAATATCAAGTTAAGCATAACGACATTATGAATACAATGATTGCTATTCAAATCATATGATTGTGTTGTAAGATATGTGTGTATCACCGATTGAAAATGAAGTGTTCATTGTGAATTGATGTTTAATATGTTATTAAAATTGTTTAAGATGTCTATATTATTTAATAATGAAAATAATACGATAACAAGGACGTACAACATGACACTTAAAAGAGATATGTAGAAATATATATCTATTAATCATTGATGAACTTGAAGGTATAAACCAGTTTATAAGTAAGAATTAATTTGAGACATACTGCTGCCTTTTTAATAACATCAACTTACACTTTTATGATTGAGTTGTATCATTGTAAGATCATACCTAATACCACTATAATTCAGGTGAGAAAATTGTTATGATAATATGGAACAAAGTACGAAGGTATGTTGTGAATACACGAAATAGTACTGATGTTCATATTTGACTTATGAAAAACTAAAATTTATAAGTGTCTATTAATGAGAATTAATAACGTTTTGTTAATGCTATGGTATGGTTTAAAGTATTATACTTGACTAAACCTAAATAATGATCTTAGATCGATATAGTTTGACTTAAACATGAAAGAAGGCACATACATTATTCAATGACTCGAGAAGAACACTATATACCTCTATTGTGATTTGGATGTCATCATGAAACTTAGTTAACCTATCCATAGGATGAAAGCATACATTATTGGAAATGAATAAATTAAAATGGTTAATCAGTAAACTTAATACTAAAACAACGGAAAATAATCTTGATACTATGTTGAGATGGTTGTGCGGTGAAAGGAAGACAAGTTTTGAGTGGCTTATGTGTAGTCATGAAACTAGGCTTGCTAGTACAATGCCAAAAACTATGGTCAGTGGTAGTGCAAAAGATTGATTTCATTATTTTTCACTATTTTTTTCTTTCAATTGTGTTTTGGGATGAAGTATTTGTATACTTTATCAAGCTAACACTAAGAATATGCACAAGATCTTTGTACCTACAAAAAGGTCTAACCAAAGATATACAATGTATATCAGCTCATATAGAGCGTTGAAGGGGATCGGGAAGGATTTGGAACCCATGTGCAATTGCACATGGTTATCATAGGTTGTCAAGATGGATTCTGGAATATTAATTAATGTTGGATTACTTAGTGTTGATCTAAGTAATAATGTTAATCATTGCAACATAAAAATAATTAAGGGATTTTGTAAACTTAATTAGTATGCTTTGGATTTATTTGCTTTGCATGTCGAAAATCAATGAAGACATAACAATGTAATTAATGGTTTACAATTTCCCCCCCTAGTTTGTTGAAGCATAATTAGGGTGTTACAAAGTGGGTTTTTCTCACCAATGGAAAGGGGATATTTTAATCTATTTTTTGAAAAGTATCAAATGTAAAAACCACAAATAGGGGGTTCAATTTCTCAAGATTATGAAACAAAATTTAAATGAGGGAAAATTATTTATTGTTGCAAAATGATAGAAAAATAAAAAAAAACCACAATGGGTGTATTTTTATGGAAAAACATATTTCTCTAAAAAAATCACACCACCTTTCTTCTTATCCAAAAAAATTGAAAAATATTTTTGGAAACTAAATTATGTGACCTTCTTAGAAAATATAGTTTAGAGAAAATTTGTTGCATATTATTTCTCAAAACTTATTGAAGACTAAAAATGGCTTATATTTTTATTTTTTGTTTTAGTCAAAGGGGGAAGCAAAATAGTTCTTCTAAAATTTTAATTTTAATTTTTTATTTTCCACATTTTTTCATTTTGAATGGTTAACTATGCATGATCGACTCAAAAATTCAAACAAACAAAAACTAAAGAAATTTTTTATCGTAGTAGTGTTTGATATTAATGGTGTTTCTAGATCATACTTATGAGTAAAATTTTCATGCTTTTGTCTATTGCATCCAATGCCTAATATAGACACAAATATTTTTATGGCATTATCCCTATAAATCATCATGGAGAATAAAGTTACCTTTGTTTTCCAAACCATCCCTCATTACCCATTTGGTGTAATCATTAGGCATAAATATTGAAAATGGTAAAATAAAAATCTATAGAGCTAACACCCATATAGGAGGATTCCCTTTTAAGAAGGTTTATTTGATCATATCATGTACCATTCCACTCACATGTGTGTTAACATCTCTCTCATGTATGTACACAAATATCGAGAGGATATGATTCTTCCAACAAGAAACTCCATATTTGTGGAAAAGGGAATGATATAAAGGATTATTGTTATAATGGTTTGACCCAAGGATTTTCAAGTAAGGATCCTAACCAATAGAATTCATATATAAAAAAACATGTCGTGAATAGAAAAAAGGAAACTTGAAGAAGAAATAACACCACCAAGGGAATATTATTGATCAAGTAGAAGAAATTTCTAACAAGGATGTTATCTATAGTTCCCAATCAAGTGAAGAGTCATCCTCATCCAAATCAATCGAGTATATTGATTTAGGAGCCACATGACATATGACTAGAAAATGGATTAGTTCATGAGATTAGCTCCTTCACCCACCAAGAATAATGTTTCATTTACTAATGATACATCTTACCAAATATAAAGAAAGAGTAATATCAAGTTACCTTTTGGAAAGATTGACTATAGTATCTTAGGAGTCCTATATGTTCCTAAACTCACTAAGAACCTTCTATAACTTAATTAGCTATTAGATCATGATTCGAAAGTTGAATTTGGTTACATAAGTGGTAAGAACACGTTCTTAGTAAGGGATAAAAATAAAAATAATCAAATTTTTAATCATGCATCAAGTATTACCAATATGTTTTGGATTGACTTTCTTCCACATAACAATCAAGCACTCATTGTAAGGGATATAAACTTATTTTTTTTTTTGTCATCAATTATATGAGCACGTGAGTTTTGTATATCTTGTTTCACTCAGCCAACATAATATGGTTAGATTATTTCCATAATTAAAGAAGAAAACATACCTATACTCAGTTTGTCTAGTAGGAAAAAAACATAGGGCACCGTTGTCATGCAAATGTGCAACAAGGAAATTGACAATTTTCTAGCATGACAATGATACCCATGTACCAAAATTTTCATGTTCTATCCTTCTGAGATACCTCGGGTCTTCCCAGTCAGTCCAATAACCTCTCAATTCATTTTAACTCATTCCCCTAGGTGATTTAGGAAAGTCAATTCAAAACCCCTAGGTGATTTTAGGAGTTCTTGGAAAATACAAATTTCAGCAATCATGGGAAGGGCTATCGTTGGCCTTCCCAGAACGAGCACAATCCCCTAGAGCAGATAATCAAATAAAAATCTATATGGAGGTGAATCAAAGGCCTAGGAAAATCATGTAATTGATTTAGGAAGATTCAGGAAGGATCCAGAGAAGTTGGGACAATTTCACTAAAGTTAGGGTTCACAGGCCTAGCCGGCACAAAGCCAAAGTAATCAAGTTGAGATTCAAAAGGTGATCATGGGAGATCCAAATGAAGCTAGGAGAAAAAATAAACATGTTCAAAAATTTAATTACAATACCTAAAAGATGGTGAAATTATAATTTTCACATCACTTTGGTGTAATGGGTTTGCAAGTAATTTCTCTCATGCACAAATGGAGTACCATATCAAAAATATGATTTTTTAGGGATAAAATGGAGGCATCAAGACCTAAGATTCCAACCATTGGATTAAAAATTACATTTCAAGTCAAGATCATGTAAAATTTCATCAAAAACACCCATCAAGAGCTCAAGTTATTGCTGTTTCAAGTTGCCATCTTGGAGCGAGTTTAGCAGTTAGCCAAATTTTGATGAGGACACATGTCAGCTCTAGGATCTTGGTGCAATTTTGTGTCCCTTACATCCCTAAAGGTTAGGGAAATAAAGGTTAATAAAATGTTCCTAGCCCCATAATCCCTCTGGACCCTCATGCAACCTCTAGGATCTCCATTTCAGCTCTCAGGTGCTTGCAGGAGCTCAAAGCCTTCACCGTTGGATTGCTACCACATGTCATTGCCTGGCGCACCATACAAACTAATGTCACTCATGTATCTTTGAGGAAAGGGAAAGAAAGGATGAAAAAATGTTCCCAGCCCTCATGATGCCTCAAGGTTCCTCATGCGACCGCTTCTCAACCCTTCTAATGCTTTAAAGCTATTTTTAGCTTTAATCCCCTACCGTTGGATCTCTCGCCACATGTCAAGCTGAGGCACGCAGGTGAAAATTGATGTCCCTCATGTCCCTTTGAGGTGAGGGACATCAGGGACATGAAAATTTTCCTCTCTCCATGCCTTTGAAAATTTTCAAATTTTAAAAATCCCTCCTGCTTCTAACATCTAACATCTAACCTTCCCGTGCACAACTTGCTCTGCAAACTCCTCTGCAACTTCCTATCACCCCTCCACCATTGTTGAACCTTGAACCAGATCCATCACAACAAATTATCCACCACTATATGATGGAGTACAATTTTTAGAAGAATATTTCATCAAACTGAGAAGAAAAGACGAAGAACAAAGAAGAAGAAAGCCTGAAAAACTCCATTGACATAGAACGAAGAATCAAAGAGATATTACAAACCACTACACGGAAAAATGAACCATATTTTTTTGTTAGTTCCTCTATAAAAAAACATTAAAAATCACCTTCAAACCTCCCATTCACAAAAAGTAATGTTCATATAAAACAAATTTCACTTCCGGCTCCACAAAGAACAAAGCTCAATTTCCCGTCAAACCGACAACCGAATCGAAGAGAAATTTCACTAGTGAGACAAGAAACAAACCTATCATAATGAAGTTGATTTCATTGTGAACGGAGACAAAAAAAGACCTGCAAATTTCAAGCTCCATTAATGGCTGCCATGACATAGTAGTGGAAAAAATCAGTGAGCTACCTCTCCACTTCTTAGGGTTCTAGTAGGAAAAATCACGCAAAAATTAGAGGGAATGATCACTGAAAATGTAGTTTCATGTGAACTAGTTTTTGTGCCATGAAGTCCCTATTTTTTAGGGATATGGAGGACTGAATTTTCATCAGAGTTCTACCTTGTCACATGAAGAACATCTGTGAGAAAGACACCGAGCTACCTCTTCACTTCTCGTGGATCTAGTGGGTGAAATCACATGAAAATTGGAGGGAATGATCATTGAAAAATCTAGTTTTACGTAAACTTGTTGTCTTGCCAAGAAGTCCCTATTTTTTAGGGATATGGAGAGCTGTATTTTTTGTTAGTATTCTACCCCTAAAAATGAAAATCTCATTTTCCCACTTGTTCAGATGGAGGAGTTACTTAAAATGCAGAGCGTGGAACCTTGAAATAAAACCCAAAGTTTCAAGACTTATTTTGTTGCAATCCGACATCAGCGGTGCACTTACTAAAAATAGCATGCCTTTCTACATAGGAGTATGTTACTTTGGGTTAGCCACCATTTGAAGATACTACGAAGAAGGAGGCGAACATAGAGGGAGTATCGTAGGCAAAGTGATTAAAAAGGTCATCTCGGTTCACAATTGACACTTACTAAAAGTAGTAAGTGGTTCCACAAGCCAATGCTATAACTAGGTAGTTGGTTGAAAAGGTGAGAGGAACATAGTAAGAAGAAATAATTCAAGCTACCATAGCCGGTTGAGGTTGGGAAAAACTAACTACAATACTTACTAAAAATTGTAAGTTGCCCCATGTGTACTTACTAAAAATAGTAGGTTGTTCTCAAAGGGAAAGTTTCACACAATGGGACATTGAGGGATAATCATTTAGTTTGATATCACAATTTGGGGTCCAGAAAGGAAAAATACGACACTTATGAAAAATAGTAAGTTGTCTTTTCCACATATATTAATCTGTCAAGGAAACATAAATTTCAAGTGAAAAATGGTGAAATTCAGCTTTGTGTAGATTTCAAAGACCTAAATAGAGAATCCCTAAAGGATCACTATCCTTTACCCTCCATGGAGCAGATATTACAAATAGTTGTAGGCTCAGAAAGGTTCTCTCTGTTGGATGGTTTTTCAGGCTATAACCAGATATGGCTTGTGGAAGGAGACCAACATAAGACCACTTTCACGACAAAGTGGGGAACCTTTGCATACACAAAAATGCCATTTGGACTCACAAATGCTGGAGCTACCTTTCAAAGAGCCATGGATGCTGCATTTGGAGCACTGATCAATAAGGTAATTCTTATATACCTAGATGATATCACAATATTCACCAAAATGGTGAGGATCATTTCGACCCCTTGAGGTCAGTATTCAAGAAGTTCCAAGAATTTGGGATCTCTCTGAACCCAAGGAAATGTGTTTTGGAGTACCCCAGGAAAATCCTGGGACACATTGTTTCAAAGGAAGGAATCTCCATTGATATAGAAAAAGTTGAATCCATCTTGGGATTATCCTTACCGGTCAACAAGAAAGCGGTCCAATATTTCTTAGGAAAGATCAATTTTGTCAAAGAAATTCATTTTAGACTTTGCTCGGGACAATCTACCCGATCATGCTAATGCTCAAGAAGGACCTTAACTTCAAATGGAATGCTGAAGGCCATCAGGCCTTTGAGGTAATTAAGGGGGCTATCGCATCTTCCCTGGTGTTGCGTAACCCTAAATTCTCAAAGGATTTCATCATGTCTCAGTATAAAAGAGTGATAATAACATAAAATCCATGTTGACACAGAAGGGAGAGCCTCAAGGAGAGGAACATCTAGTCACCTTCTTCTCAAAACTCTCCATGACTATGAAACTAGGTATAACTTTGTAGAAAGACAAGCTTACACTATAGTCAAGGGTCTAAAGAAATTCAGGCACCTTGTCACCCATAGTAGAATCAAGGTTATGGTGGCACACTCTAGTGTCAAGGAATATATAACAGAGGGTGAGATAATAGATAAAAGAGTGGATCACTAAGATATTTGAATATGAAATTGAGATAAAGCCTACAAAGTTGGTATAGGGAAGAGGCCTATGCCAATATCTTACGCAAGGGCTCAATCCCGACTAATGATGAGCTCAATAATATACTTGACATCCAAGAAAGGGACTTTAATAGTTGTGTCTTAGACATGATCCGCTTCATGCAGACATGAAGTGCCCAAGCCATCTCCCCCTAAACAAAAGAATATACTATAGGCAACATGGATCCAAGTTCACCATGATTGATAATTTCCTTTTCAAAAAAAACTTTTACGGGATCTTGCTCAGGTGCTTAGAGAAAGAAGAAGCTGAAAGAATTTTATGTGAGTTGCACCATGGGAGCTCCGGAGTCCACTTTTCCACCCAAACCACATCTATGAAAATCCCGTAGGTTTGGCACTTTTAGCCAAGCCTATTCGATAATCATTAGGAAGAAATAAACAGATGTATAATTTGTCAAGTTTATATGGCCTTCTTCTAGAGGAATGTGGCATTACCTCTTAACCCCATCTTAATTGAGGAACCATTTGCACAATGGGGTTTAGACTTCATCGGTATGGTCAACCCAACTTTGAGTGTTAGACACAAATGGATCCTCATTATAACCGATTACTTCACCTGATGGGCAGAAGTAGTTCCACTAAAAGAGGCCACCAAGAACATGATTCTGTAACTCCTACAAGATATCACTACTTGCTTTGGACCCTCCCGCACTATTATATCAGATAATGCTAAGGAATTTTTGGGGGCCAAAGTATCTGACTTTGCTGTAAGGCATGGGATCTATCTCGAAAACATCCTCCAACTATTACCCACAAGGAAACAGTTTGGAAGAATCCACTAACAAAAATATGATCAGGCTCGTAAAAAGGATGGGAAATGAGCATAAGAGGTTATGACATGAACACATCAAAAAAACCTTATGGGTTGATCAAATCATGCCTAAAAAGATCTTGAAATCCTTGCCATATGAGATAGTTTATGTGAAAAGTGTCTTTGTAATGCTGATCACAATAGAAATCCCTCTATTACAACTACTAAAACAAATTTAGATAGAATAAAATGGGGTGATGCAAGTAAGATTCACTGAGCTAGTAGCTTCAAGAGAAGCGAGAGGCCACTCATGAAGCCATGCTCGGTCGCGCCAAAGCAGTGGTGAAAACTTAGTTTGATAAAAAATGTTAGAACTAGAATTCTGAGTTGGTACTATGGTTTTGAAATGGGATGCAAGGGCTGCCAAGCTTAGAAATCATGGAAAGTTTGACCCCTTATGGATAGGACCCTTCAAAATCAGTGCATGCAAGCAACACAATGTTTTCAAAATCAAGACCATGGAAGGTGATCCCTTGGTGATTCCAGTGAACAAGATCCAATTAAAGCCTCTCTATTGAGTCTCTTTGTTTGAAGTATTGTATCATATGTATAGGTTTTACTTTCCTCGCTTTTGCATTTTTTGTTTTTTTCCCCTTTCAATAAGTGTCTTGGACACGTGTCTCTCACGAGATTCCCTTGCCTATTTTTAAAGTTTTGTAGGAAGCGTTCCTTCCTAGTTTTCTCTGATATTAATGATCCAACGTCTCTCTAATATATTTGGGGAAAAATATCAAGGAATTAATGCAAAATATCTCAGAAAACATAAAGTTCAGCGCTAAGGGTCACTAAGCCAAAAGGGCCATTATATGATGTGACTCTATATACGTGTGAGCCATTACTCTACATAGGTTATGATGGTTATTTAAGAGAAATATTGGAGCTCCCAAAAGATTCATTTCAAACGCTAAGAGTTTTTTAGCCCAATCTCCGATTCTTGAGTAGAGAAAAATCAGAGCCTTCTCCTAATTTTTAAATTTTCCATGGTGACTTCAAGCTCCACACCATAAGAAAAGTATTATGTAGGGAAACCTGTGCCCACACACTATATTCAACCAATATTAAGGTTCCCTAATGGGGGATCACTGTTAAGTGACCTTTCCATGGTTACCGACATTCTTGACGATTTCTTTGAAACCATTCTAAAAAAAAGCCCATTGCTTTGAGGGAGGTAGCCCACACTAGGTTCCTTAACCAAAGGGATTCCAAGTCTTTCGGTTCAAGAATCTAGAGTACAATTTTTTTTGAATATATGGTGGCTCTCATGCACCCATGCCCATAACTCTTATAGATGTGCATGATTTGTTTCAATACTGACACCAACATTATCTAGGGTAGGAGCATAAAGGTGGTAATCACACCTCAAGCTATTAGAGACATGTTGGCCCTAGTCTATGACCCAACGACTAGTTTCTATAACATGGCCAAGATCCAAAGTGTTTGGGTTCAATGCTAGAACAAATCTTTGATCCTTAATAGGGAGTTCAAACAGATAGACTCAGGTGGTTCGAGAACCACATGATTCCCCATTCCCCTGAAGTCACTAATGGTGGACTATCAAGATGCCTAATCCATGCTAACATTCATTTTTGGCCAATATTTAGATAGAAATGTCCATGATTAGCAGATGGTGGCCATGTTCAGAATGAGGTCCGTGAAGAAAGAGTAGACATACCACTTTGACTTCACCGAAGTCATTTCAGAGTCCATCTGCGAGCAGCTAACCATGTTCCTGGTGAAATTACCTTCACAAATTCCTCATATTTATTCCACCTCATTTTAGATCAGAACACCTAATACCTTAGCTAGTATATGGCTCTAATGCTTTGGGATGAGGAGGTGGACCCCCAAAATATCATTCCAGTGTCTACTTAGACTCATGTGTTGTCCTTCGTTGGACGTATATAAGTTTTTTAAATCTTTTGTGGAGCCCCTCCTTTTAATTTAACCTTAAGGGGTAAAAATAGAATGAATAGAAATATCTAGTCCTTCCTTGCAAATCCCATGCACCCTTGCAATTTTTTTGTGTTAGGAAATTCTATGATTTGACTGTATGGTTTCGACAATGAATCCTTCATGCTCTCGAGGGTCCCGACAACACGGTGGTGGGTCTAGAGATAATCAAGAAGCTAGTGCTCTTGGATGTTGAATTTGGCTTTGGTCAAAAGAAGAAGGAACTCTTTGACCTCCCCTTGAGAAAGGGAGGAATTACTGTAATTAAACATAAAATGGAGCATTTTCTCACACAAAAGCTAGCTCGCTATGAATTCTCCCTAATTTAGAACTCGTGGAGATATGACCCAGACAGGATGATGGCCTCCACTTTAGTTCAGAACAAGGTTTCGAATCCTACCAAAGACGAATCCAAATTTTTTTTTTTGAGGACATGCGGTTTCCCGGTAGAGTCACCCGACATGTTCATCGAGCTCAGTGACATTCCAATTCCAAAGTGGGATTCATTCCACCTAGTCCATCATAGGTATGACCCCAACCTCACAGTGACGCGAGAACTCAGATCGATCCTATGTAACAAGGACTGGAGTATAGAAAAAATTAAAGCCTATTAGAAGTATAGGCAAGAGATCAGACAAACCACCCTCGTTTTGAGGGTGTATCTAGTGACAAACAATGGGAGGAGTTTTGGGATGCGAATCATGGGTCTGATGCAAAGAGTGAGGAGACAGTGACAATCACCAAGGTACATCCTATGAGAAATAATGCGTAATCCTCTAGGCCCTCTCAACTAAAATTTATAGAACATCCCATGCCATCCACTTCTCAGTAAGATCCTTTGGTTTGGAAACCCACGCTGCAACTCACGCTGAATTTCCCGTAGGAAATTAGTGGAGGAATCGGTGTTGAGCCCCTTACACAAAAATTTGAAGTTGGTTAAGACCCCTATATCTGCTCCCCTCTCCCTCCTCTTGGGGATCCCTTCCAATATCCTCTTCCACCACCATTTTCCCCTTCAAGGGGTATCCACTTATTAGTCACTCCATCCCCACTCACTCCTTTTAGATCCTCTCTTCTACCTCAACTACCTTCTACCATCCCAACTTTCTCCCCTCGTGTGGTGACAAGCCCTTCTTTGGCTCGGTATCCTCACATCCTCAACCACATATTACAATCCCATATAGTCTGCGCACACCGAGTTCCTATTCATGTGCGAGTCATCTCTTCTCCCTCGATTTTTTTGAGTTAATGCTGTAAAGGCAACTCGAGATAGCAGGAGGGTGAAGCAAAATAATAAAGAAATGTCAATTTGAATGATGAATCGATACAATCATTATATGACCATTAGCAAAGATCCTTTACCATCTCATGGTTAGTACCCCAAGCATCCAAACCCATAGAGCAAATGCAACTCCGACGATTATTCTATCGGTGGTGTCATGGTTGACCTCACGAGTTCCGGCCTCAATATAAGGTTGAAATGATGAGCGAAATGACCGATGTAGTCACAACAGACTACCTCAAGCTTAGAAACTAGCTCAAAAATTTCTATTGGGCTGAAAGCATTATGACTAGCCGTAAATATGAGATTAAAGGCAAAGGCAAAGAGATTGAACAACTCCGTAAGGAGTTAAAGGAAGCACCATCACAAGTAGTCCTTACACTTCTCGTGGATGCTAAGAATCTAGAGGCTAAACTCACCACATCCAAAGCCTCGATGGTTTACTCTCTCAGAGAAAGGAATCCTCCAACAAGAGGTTGATTCAAGAAAGGAAGAGGTGGCTACACTCCAGAGAGAAGTTGTGTCATCAAGGAATATAAGGGAAACCTCTGACAAGGTTGAAATCATCCAAGGATGTGGTCAAGGACTTGACCCGTAAATTGGGACAATAGGCCCATAAAGGTGGAATTATAACATATGTGTAGGATCTATATGCCTCTTTGTGACATAATTTCCACCGCAGAAACAAATCTTTCCCCCAAACTTAGATTTATATCTGATGTATAGGGCTATGCTCAAATGTAGGGACCATGACTTCCACCATTAGCAATGCCATATCCACTAAGGTCCTTGAATCACTACTTTTGGTTTAGAAACTTTATGATTCTTCGACACCACCCTACAAGGGTCCTAATCATAAATAGGTAGATAGTTGTTGCAAATATCAATGAGATTATGAGTTGTAACAAAACATCCATCAAATGCCAGAATCTCTTGACCCAACTCCAACAAGGGATCAAAGAGTGGAAGTAGAGTATCAATGAATTGGTTCAATTAGGCTTCCCCTCCCCCTTCCTTGATGACTCTATAGTCCTATCAAAGGACCAAATTCAATAGCTCTTGACTACCAAATGACAAGATAAGATTGTATTTCAGTCTTTAAAATATATCTCCAATGTCACCGAGGTGGAAGCCATCCTGAACCCAATCATACAGTTGGAGTTCTGTTTTCACACAATAGTGTAGAGTCTCCAAACCTTTTCTCACAAGGAGATAATCAAGTTATATCGAGCTTTCCAAGCCTTGTAGCGAAGAACCTACCCAACAAAGGCAGAATGGCTCAGATATCAGGTTGCCTTGCAATATCTTTGAGTGGAATTTTGAAGCCAAATTTTGAATTTTGAGGCAAGGAGGAGTGTCGGATCCTACCATGACTTACATGGAGTCCCTTGGTGAGTCACCATAATCGTAAAAGATTTCGCTTGAGGCTCTTTTACCAACCATTTTCTTTATTTTCCCCGACCCTAGTTATTTTTGTTTTGTTTGTTTGAGCCCAAATTTGGCTAAGTATGGAGCTAAATGTGGAAGATATCCACATGTCCCTTTGGCACACTCGAGGCATAATGTGGAGAAAGGAACATTCTCAAACTTGCACCACACCGCCCACATGTCTCAGGCATGATAAAGTTACCCAGGAAGATTAAAAAGTCAAAGATATAGTAAAAATGCACAGGGTCTCCATATGTTGCCCGAGTGTAATTTCAAATAAAGAGGGGAAAATAACATTCTCAAATAAGTGCATGACCTCCATGCATCACCTAGGTGCTGGTTTGAAGTCAAAACCCTAGGAAAGGGCCTCAAGCTAGCACACGATCTCCACATGGCAAGGAAGAGCCATCAACATTAGGGACCAATCAAAGGAACAAACGGATGGGTAGTTGGAAGAATTAAATATGATCAAAAATACTGCAGATACATAGTTGAGATATTTCCCAAAAGATGAAAGATTTTGCAGGAAAATTGAATGTGGGCAGTGGAAGATCTGATTATGGACATTGAACCTAGAGCCAAGGGGGTATATAAAGAAATGTTTTGATCCGGACATAAGGAGAAGGAACAATAAAGCAAAGGAGAAAAAGAGACCATAACTGTAAAGATATATTTAGGCTTAGATATTGTGTTTGCTAGCCTTAATGTGGCTCTATTATAGAAGAAAGTTGTAATCTATGCCATTATTGGCCTTATGTATTAGTTTCTCTATAAATGAAGGGCTCTTGTTATGTGCATTTTATCTCTCAATAGTCTATGTCCTCCCTGCATTATGTCTAGTAGTTTTTAAATAAATATTGAATATCTATCGTGATATATGCCCTTGGGTCTTCTATATGCATCTATTGATCTAATTTTTTTTATGTTTTGGGACCTTCTCTCGACTTTTATAGTACAAGGTATTTTAAGAATAGTAGATCATGATAAACGCTCTTCAACTCTTTCAACAATTATTTCATAATATATCTCTATACCCTTTTAGTATAATTTTCGGTATATCACCTTAGTTAGTTTTGCATGTTTTTTTATTTTCCTCTAAACCCTTATCTCACACCAAGAGAAGAGCCATCTTCTATAAAACTTGGAGGTTATCTTAAGGGGCACCTCTCATATCCTTAAGGTAGCCCATGACTCGATGGTTCATACGCAAAGATAGTTGTCAACATGACCTTAGAAGAGACAAATTAAGTACCTCTCTTATAATTTTGAGAGGGTAATTTTACAATATTTGTTACAAATATTGTCACTTAAAAAAATAGAAAAAAATTCCATGATTACATACAATGAAGAATTAGAAGAAAGGGAGAGAAGATGATAAGGGAAAAGGATTTCCTGATCCGTTGAAGAAAATCCTGATGTATAACTTGCTGATATGAGACACGGTGGTTGTAATATCCCCCTTTTTCTAGATGCATAGACACCTTGGACCGCCGAGTGAGTGTTTAGAAACACTTTGTTGAAATACCTCCCATTGTGAGCTTGGAATGAACATAGAAATCACCCATGATGATGCATTCTTAACCTCACAATAAGAGTGAGGATCACTCTCTTATTCTTTAGGATTTCATAGTTGTCATTTAAGATTCTCAAACCTCTTGATTCTTATGTCCCCGTCCTGCAAACTACGCTCCAACATTGAAAATTTTGCTTTTACTATTATGCAAGATGTGAAATCCTTAAAAATAAAAATTCTCTCTTTCCTAGCTCACTTGGGTTTGCTAGCTCAATCTGCTCACCTAGATTATTTGACTCATCTCAACCAACTATCTTGGCTCACCCAACTAACCCAACGCACCCAAATCACATAGCTCAACTCAACCTACTCACCGAGCTCACTTCAAAAACTCTATCAAATCACCAAAATCACCCTAATGAGATTATGATGGCTTCAAGACCTAATGATGAGTTAGGATGACCTCTTTAGTTTGAATTACAATGGAGATTTTGAATCCTTTCTAACCACACAATGTCTCTAGCTCTCACCTACTGTGCCTTGAGATGTTTTTCCTTCTAGATATAATTAAGCACAATATGATGCTTTAGGGTTCTTGTGAAGAGTGAATTTACTTTTTTGAGATATGAAACCACCTTACATTCCTATGAAGATGTAAAAAAATAGGAAGAAGAGTGAAATCAGATCCGATTGTAACTTTTTGCATACAAAACAGAGACTTTCTATTTTTAGTAGGTAGGACCAAGACCTGCTATTTTGGGATACTTCACATATATTGCTCAAATTTTAAATTCTAAATACATTGGCCTAATTAATTTAACTCCATTGATGATTATTTACCGTAGTAGATTTTTTTCTATTTTTAGCGCTTATTTTTTTGCTTTTTTTCCTGAAAATTGTCAATTTTATGCAATTTGTTATTTTACACTGTTTCCAAATGAGCTGAATGATCAAAACATGAAATTTGAAGGAATTACTATTTTTAGCATGTGGATGGGCATGAAATATGCTATTTTTAGTAATTAGTAATTTTCTCCTAGTTTCTATCGAAACATTATTTTTGAATTCAACTCCTCTTTACGATCTCGTGCTCCAAATTTCACTATGTTTCACCCGCTGAAACTCATGGAAATTGAAAAATAAATTTAATAGGGTAATGGTTTCAGGCCTAAAGCTATCATAACAACCACTAATTGATTCAATAATATTTAGTTATCACAGGGATGATTTGGAGAAGAAAACTCAACTCAAACCCTTAATACGATCAGTTTCCTGGTTCGCTGGCAGTGAGAAAAACTTCATTCTTGCAATTATAGATGCTCTGGGAAAATTTTGATAGATTGATGGCTATTTTTTAGGTTATTAGAGGTATTTAATCATAAACCATGGATTCCACCTCAAACTCTATGAAGAAATAAGGTGAGTATAACTTTTAAATTTTCTAGCTTCCCGATGCGTTGTCTTTGAGTGCATGGATGAGGTACAAGTAGTTAGGTTAAAAGATAGGGTTTTAAATATTTGTATTGGGGTGAATTTTTATTGTCCCCTCAGTCCCCTTGGTATAAGTATAAGAGGGACAGAAAATGGTTCCCTCTCCTTTTCTTGACATGCATCACTTCGTGATTGGATGATGGGGGAATGGAGAAAAACACATTTTAGCACCATGAGGGCTGAGTCTATGCGTATGAGGAAAATTGACACGGATGAGAGGGGAATATTTTTTTCCCATATCTCATTATGAAAAGGATAGGATGGAAAAAAATTCACTCTCAATTGGTGATGACAAGTGGTGGTGTATGATTCGGTGAAGAGGAAAAGCTAGTTTTACCACTAAGGGGCTCAAACTTGGTCACATTGAAAACCATGGCAAGGGAAAGCGAGGGTACATTTTATTGCCCCTATTTCCCATTAGGATAGGAAAAAGGGATTTTTTTTTTCCATCACATCTACTTCACAAGTGGCATAACTTCATTGCATGTCGGGAGGGGTTGGATGGGTAGATACGCCTTCAAAAGTGCTTAGCATGGTCATGTGAGGAACCTAGAGAAAAAGATGGGGTGGGGATCATTTTCTTATCCCCCTTTTCCCCTTGAGATAGGGATAAGAGGGATATAAAAATGTGCCACAACCTAGAGGTGATAAGTGTCCTCTTGCAAACTTGACTAACTACGGGAAGCGTACTTGTGAGAGAGAGAAAGCTTGAAAACAAGGTTATTGAAGCTCCAAGAGGTAGTTTTGGGTGAAGTATTATATGATTTTGACTCCCAATAGCCTTAAAAATCAATGGGATGGGTCTAATACTTAAATTATTCCTAAAATTCCATAAAATATCTCCTTTTTCCTATGGAAAATAGGATTTGTCTACACAATTTGAGATTCCGTGAGAGATAATTGAGTTTTGTGAAAGATTTAAAATTATCATCATGTAGATCATCATAATATATTTATAATGAGTAGTTTTTGGCTTATAACTCCTTATGTATCTTCTAGAATCATCCATAGAAGATTAGCTACTGATTTTTACCGCCTACTCCTTACCCCTCAAAAATCGATGTTGCACTGTTTGTCCTTAAAACTCCAAAAATTTCCAAAAATTCCTAAATCAATTCTAAAATATTCATATCTCTTAAATACCACCTTTTGATGACTTTGATCCTTTTTTTCCATCTCAAAGGATGCACACCACTTGAGAAGGTGAAAATTGGCCTTTTTAGGCCTGTTGAGAAAATAGCCGTTAGAAGTACTTCACCGAATGGAAATGATGACCTTTTCACACCTTTCAAAACACATGTAATTAACTTTTAATCATTCTAAAAGTAACTTAAAGGTAAATATGGACATGACATGATATATAAAGTAACCGGAAAGGGTTTCGGGAAGACTAGGGAACAAAAAATTCAAATTTGGCTAAGTTGTCATGCTTGAAAGTTTGAAAATTTTATGCAACACATTTGCATGACAAATGGATCTAGCTTGGGTACTTGTACTAGATCAAGTAAAGTGAGGAAAGTTAAAATAGGAACCCTGAATCTCAAGACAACTGCGTGGACTAGTGCCTTGTCTATTGGGGTTATGAAGTCATCACAGAGAGACACAACACAACTTCCCGATTTATCCAAAAAATAGAATTTAAGCTAAACCATAATATTATAGAGTCACGTATGATAAATAAATGCTAAGGTATATATTTGACACAAGAAATAAGATAGATAAATATGAAATCCTAAGTGCAAGAGAGGGAAAACATGACTTAGCTAATTTTGCGCTTTACAGGAACTATTTTAGACTAAAAACTAATAAATAGAAAGGGCGGACCATCCATTGTATCGTGCAATGTTAAATCTGGAACTATCATATAAGGCCTAACCAGGGTGCTTGGACTAGGTCAGGGGTGCCTAGGCATTAGAGTTTACCTTTGGAGGCTGTGACTAAGAAAGTGGTTGGAATATGATATTTTTGATGTCACACAAGTGTCATTGATATTTGTTTTTGGTTACTTGTATGTCACAATATGATTACTTCATGTGCATGTAGCCTATAAAGAGATGTCCACATAGAAAACCCTTAAACTACATCAAATCCCAAAAATAAAGATGTAATATGGGGAGTTAGACTAACCCCGGTGGTCACCCGATTGAGTGAACTTACGACCGAGCGTTGCACTACATCTTAGACTCCATGTAGTTCTTGTGTGTGTGTGAGAGAATCATGCCCTAGGAAGTCCTTGTGTAAGTGCTCTTGATAGCGGGCGATAACTAGATGTACCAATTTAAATAGATGTGTATATGGAATAAAAAGCTTCCCCTTCCTATGAAGTGTATTTAGAAAATCCAGTCCCTTGTCCCTTGAATGAAAGTTAGATGAATGCATTTAATGCTCTTAGATTCCTTTGGATGCTAGCTTAGGTGATGATAATAGATGCTTAGAGCTTGGTCCTTTATTTTGGTCACATAGCTTTGTATTTATATGATTCCCTTGGTTGAATTTCACAATTGAAAAATTGAAGGCCGACCCATAAGAAAATAAGATGCCTAAATGATAAAAGAGACCCAAAAGAAGCAAGTAAGATAAAAATGGGTCAAGGGCACATAGAGGGGATGGGTGTGCACGGCATCGGTGTCCTAGATGGGTGCTTTGTGTCTAAAGCCATAAAATATAAACAAGTAAATATCTGATCAGGGTAGGGGTGTAAAAGGTCAAAAAGAAGAAAAGAAATAAAGAAAAGTGGCCAAAGATAGATGCTAATTACTAGTTTTATCACTTAAGAGTAATACAAATGCAATTATGCTTTTAGGAACTAGAAATTTACTCAAGTATGTGATTTTGTATCTAAAATTTCTCCCACTTTATGTTGATGATTGAATAATTGATAACATAAAGTAGATAAGAGATGAATACTGATAACTATGTATAATGTGATGGAAATAGCGTGCAAAGGAGACAAGTGAAAGTGTGAAGCGATGAAAGTGAAGTGTGGAAGTTAATAAAGAGGAAGAGACCCTAGGGGTGAAGTGTATTGTGTTGTACTTGTTAGTGCAAAATTACAACACCCTCTAAATGCTTGCAAGTGAGTTGTCTGGGCAATCAATGCAATTTGCTAACATGGGATTGTCTCAAGGTGTGGGACCTTGCAATTGAGACAAACCTCCAAAGAAGGCTGGTTCCTCTACCTATTCTAATGCTAAAACTACTCCTAGAAAGGGAAATGCAACTATTCTAATGCTAACCTAGAATTCCAAGGGACTAGGGAGAGAGAAAGATGCATAAAATGAAAGTCCTAAACTAAGGAGGTGATAACACCAAGAAAAGGAAGTGGATAGATTCCAAGTGAGTGAAAATGGGGAGCGAACAAAGTGGGAGAGGGAAGAAAAAAGTGCCATCTGAAACAACATTCGCATCTCCATCCTCATGGAGCACAATGAATTTTGATCCTACAAAAGAACATGATATGCACAATATACATGTAAGTATAATGGAAGGTAAAGAACACAATACAACTTAAGTTAGGGTGAGAAAATCCATAAAACACTGATTTTATTGCTTAAAATGATGCACAATTCATTACAATATAGGCACAAGGAAAAAATCCTTTACAAAATGTATAAATTTGAGGCTTGCAGCTCACGAAAGTTTTGGAAAAATTTTTATAGAGTTCCTTTATATTTCGAATGTCTTCCCTCAAAATGAGGTGAATTTTACAATATATAGAAGAAGAGCCGAAAATTGCCTCACCAATCGAAAGATTTCATTAAATAGGTATGGGAGGCCATACAAATTTGGTACTTTATTTGCATAGGCAATCATGAGCACCATACCTTATTAAACTAGTGGTTGAACCAATTTATACTGCTTCTATTAATGCTTAGTTCATACTTGCATTCGGCCGAGTTTATAATTTTCCATGGTGTCGGCCGGTTGCATAAATACAACCGATCGGTAACATGCTTTCCCCACTACCCCAATGATAGCTTAAAATATGCTATTGGTTGGTAACATCCATACAAATTATAGCAGCTACCCTTAACCATCCATTGATGATGCCACCGTTATTGTCCCATTACAAATTGCATCAGCATCCATACATGCTACCGGCTAGTAACATTTTGAGTGTTGCTACTGCAGAAGCATCTAAAGATGCTACCAGCCCCTCTGTGGCTAGCTTACCTACTACCAACTGGTAGCATATGTTACTACTACCCTCGGTAGCATATAAATGCTACTACTAAGTAATAGCATATAAAATGCTACTTCTAGTAAAGCATATAAAATGCTACCGGCGGCTTTTTACCACCACTTTTTCTTCTTGAACTAAATGGATCAAACCTTCGCCGCGGCTCACCGATCACTATGAAAACAGATCAAATTTCCAACCAAGTGTTACGTTTCAAAGTTTTGCACCCATTAACCTCCAACGCTTGGACCTATTAAGTTGTCCATTTTGTAGGGGTGCAAAAATGGATAATAATTGGTGACTTGTAGGGTGATATGCCTACTAGATCTGAAATACCGGTGACCCTAGAGGATTGATTGGACATGGAGTCATCCTAATTATTGAAAATGATCTAACACTTAAGAATTCACCCCTTTAAACCTCTCGAATCACTACTAGGGTCTATTATTTCTAAAACCTTGGGTGGAGGCCGGATGTTCCATCATAAGACCCTGTATGAAACTAGAAAGTGCAATCAGTAGTCATTTTTATGTATTCTTAATACAAATTTCTAATCTCATGCACACTAGCCTATCACCTAGCGGGTGTTGAGAACTCACTCGAGGAACATGTGGGCACCGAGCCCCTCCTTTATGTGAGCATTGTGAGAAGATATTGCCATTGTTAGAGGATTAGTTGCATATGAGTGAATATTCATGTAAAAGCACAACATTAAAAACCTTATACCCAAGATTTTAATAATAAGAGAAACATCATGGCATGAAATAAAAAGAACAGATCTATCATAAAATATAAGGAAATAACACTAGGGTTTGTACCCTTGAACCAGATATTCAGAATAGAGCCATATATTCATATTGATCACAGTATCAATAACCACATTACATTAAAAAGGGTCATAACAGACCATACATAACAAAAGACTTTAGACTTATCTCCTACAGATCCTCCCTGGTGTGATATTCTAACTAAGCCCTCCCAGTTCATCCCTTATTACATATTCTAACGCCATACAGAGGCCTATTACATCCATTATACCCCTTAGCACTAATGCTCTAAATCCTAGCCTTACTGCAACATCATACTCTTGATGCATTCCCTTATGATCTCACACCTTTTGTCTGTTGGAGCTTCTTCTCCATTCAGGTGTGTCTTCCTTTCTCTAGAGCATCTCTATAAATAGGTTTAGCACCCACCGCCATGCCTTCCTCCAGGAGCAGATTGATGCCAAGTGTCTAGGTGGTCCTCCAATGGAGCATGCCAATCCTGCTTGGACTTTCTACAATGACGTGTTTTGGGAACCTTCCATGTGTGGAATATTATTTTCTTGAGCTCCCACTTTTTTCCTCAATGATGTGTTTTTAGGGAACCTTCCATGTGTGGAATATTATTCTTCTTGACCATGCACCCTTTGTCTCCAATATTTTGAGGCCCAACAACAACAACAACAAGGCACCTTATCAATTCAAAAAAATCATACACATCCCAAATGGAACTGAAGTAATGCACACACATTTTTACTCAAGTCAACTCTAGAATGCCACTTAGAGGAATTATAATATAATGTAATATGTACTAAGTCCTTTTTTTTAGGTCCATTTTCCTTCCTTGCACGGAAAATACTCAAAAAAGTTCCTCATATAACCCTTCTTAAAAGAAGAGTCAATCAACAAAGAACACAACAAGAAATAAACACCTACTTGTCTTGTGTACTTAATGGAGAAAACCATCACAACCCTTATTCCAACAAAAGCAAACCAATTTGGCCAACAACACAAAATATGCTCATGCACCAAAATGTAGCAATGATACTTAGCAATATTTCCGAGATTTGCATTACCATCCACCAATTCCCGATTTTCCACAACAAAAACTGCAATAGGTTTGATGGGGACAACTTTATATACAAAAGAATAATTTGGAGGCAAAAAAAATCATATGGGTGAGTTAGCTTGCAGGGGCATCCCAAAAGTCGATCCTGTAAGATGTTCATGAAGATCCCTCACACACACTTATTACATGAAATCAACCCTATCTAAGGCAAGTATATCTATCCTCTGCAGAGCTAATGATGATTTACAAACACTTAGAGGAATTATAAATATAATCTAATATGTACATGAGCCTAGACATAGCAATGAGACAAGATCTCGTAGGTAGACACTTTACTTTAGTAACAATGCTTTAGGTAGATTCCATTGACCGGAATCTGTAATTATTCTCCATCTAACTTGGATAGTTGGAAAGCATTGTTACTCTTGCATCCTGAAATCATGTAAGGGCTAATCCATATTGCATCAAACTTGGAGTGTTTTCTTTGTTTGGCCTTGTCTGCATCCCATTTTAGGACCAAGTCTCCCTCTTAGAAGGTTCTATTTCTGGCCTTCTTATCAAAGCACCTCTTGATCAAAGCTTGATCCTTCTCCATGATTTGCACTGCTTGATCCCTCATCCCTCTAAGTCCATGAGCTCGGTGTATCTAGCTTCTACGCACTCAAATTTTGATAGTTCTAACTGCTTGATAAGTTTCAAGGCTAGAAAATCTAGTGATATTGATAGCCTTTCTTCCTTGTAATAAACCAACCTATAAGGGGAGTTTCCTGTTGACCTCTTGCAAGTAATCCTATCAACCCACAAGGATGATTTCAACTTAGTGTGCATGTTCTTTGGTTCTCATCTAGAGTCCTCCTTATGATTTTCAAAATATTTTTGTTGGTGGACTCAGCCTTCCCATTACCCTGAGGGTAATAATTTGAGGAAGTTCTCAAATAGATGCCATTTTTCACTACCCATTCAGATATTTTTGTCCCAAGAAAATCTAAGGCATTATCTGATATTATAGTGGAAGGAATGCAAAATTTTGCCACTATACCTCATAAAAATCTAGGATGCTAGTCTCATTTTCCTCCTTGAGTACAACTGCCTCCGTCCACTTAGTGAAGTAATCTGTGGCTGTAAGGATCCATTTGTGACCCAAGCTAGAGTTTGGATTAATCACTCCAATAAAGTCCAACCCCCATTACATGAATGACTCATTTATAGAAATGGGGTGGAGTGGAAGGGTTGCTAGCTTTTCTTTACCTATGAAGAAGGCACACTTCTTACATTTTTGATCCATGCATAACAATCATTAAAGAGATTAGGCCAATAGTACCCTACCTTCATAATTTTAAGAGTTTTCACCCTTGGGGAAAAATGGCCACATGTTTCTCCATCATGAAACTCATGCAATATTCTCTCCATCTGATCTATTTTAATGCATCTAAGGAGGACACCATTCACATCCCTCTTGAATAAAACACCATCAACCAACACAAATAGGATATAATGAAACCTGAAATACCTTCTTTTGGCCTTACTCAATTCTTGAGGACATTGACCTATTTGAAGGAAGTGGACTATATCATGAGTCCAACAAGGATTGGGTAAGGCATTTGCTGATTGCTCTTGATCATCTTGAACCACAAGGGTGGCCTCTTCATCTGCATGCTGAATTGAAACTAGCTGTTCACACAACCCTTTTCCCCAAACTAGTTTAGTCACATTGATATCAATGTCATACTCCATGACCTTGGTTATCCAAATAAACTTTTTCATTAAGGTCCTTATTCAAAAGAAATTCTTTAACACCCGCATGTGAAACTAGTAAATGAATTCTATTATTTGGCACTATATGTTTGATTTTCTTTACAATTCTAATGATAGCAAGGAAATATTTCTCAATGAATGAATACCTCACCTCATAATCTTCAAGGCCCTAGCTGAAGAATGTAGTAGGTTTCTCTAGACCTTCGTGACTCATATGTACCAATATTATGGATATTGCATATGTGTTTTACAAAAGCATATAGAGTGAATTCCTTCAATAAATATGGATTTATGAGGATTGGGCCTGTGCAATGGCCTGCTTTATGACTTCAAAGATTTTATTTCCTTCAACAGTCCATTTGAAATCCATTTTCTTCTTCAACATAAATGTTAGTGGCTTGAAAAAAGTAGCAAAGTTAGGAACAAACCTCCAAAGAAAGTTGATTTTCCCAAGAAGCTTTGGAGAGCCTTCTTATGACTTGGCAATGGCAATGCACAAATAGCTTCTACCCTCTCTAGATCAATTGCTAACCCCTCTTTAGAAATAATGTGGCCTAATATTTTTCCTTCATGAGCTAGGAATATGCATTTCTTTAGATTTAGAGACACTCCAAATCTCATGCATCTTTGAAATACTTACCTGAGATGGTGGAGGTGAATTGCTGTGATCTTGGAAAAAACTATGATATCATCAAGGTAAACAAGCACTATCTTGTTTATCATCCCTTGAATGCCATGTCCATAGCTCTATAGAATGTAGCTCTAGCATTTGATAATTCAAATGGAATATTCCTTTAGACGTAAGTTCCCCATTTTTGGTGAAGGTTGTTTTGAATTGGTCTTCCTCTTTCACCATAATCTGATTGTATCCTGAGTAGCCATCTAGGAGAGAGAACCTTTCTGATCCAACTACTACCTATAAGATCTTGATCCATGGAGGGAAGTGGATAGTGATCCTTGAGAGAGGCCATGTTCAAGTCTCGAAAATCCACACACAACCTAATTGCTCCATTTTTTTCCTAACCGGTACCAGATTAGCAACCCGTGAAGAGTGCTTGATTGGAAAGATTATACTTGCCTCTATGAATCTGTTCAATTACTTCCTCATGAGAGTCTCAATATGAGAGTTCACATACCTTTGATTCTATCTAATAGGCTTAGCTTCGGATCCAATTCTATGGTGTGTTGTGATAACTTTGGATTAAATCCCCTTAAATATTCATAGCTCCAAGCAAAGACATCAGGGAATTCTTAGCAAAGCTGTATGAAATCAAATTTCTCTTGATCAGTACTTACCTTGCCAATCTGTATTATTTTAACCTATCCAACTAAAATGGGCTCTGAATCCTCTCATTTGATTGTGATGTTTGTTTTCTCTTTCTAAAACTGATCATTAGGACTAAATATTGACTCTAGAATCACCAAGCCCTTTGGTAGCTTATTTGTTTTTCAGCTAGACTACTTGATCATCATATTGCTTTGCTTAATTTTCTTGATTCTTTGTGGAGAACTCAACTTCCTCTTGTAAGAAATTTATGATCTATTGGTCACTCTCAAACACTTGCAAGTTAGAAATGTTGTCTAGAACTCAAGTCTCATGACCACCTTGATATGAGGCTGAGCATGATCTCTCTTAATAATTTCAACCACATCAAATGCTTCTCCAATTGCTGCAATCCTGTCTGCAAATTTGTTCTTCTTCCTTAGGATGGAAATAATGTCAAAGGCGTTGAAGTCCTCAATGAGATCCCATACCCTATTTTTTAGATCCTTAGGAGATCATTCTTAGCAACATTCTACCCTCTAACTTGATTGAAAATTAACTCACTATCTCTAAATACCTACAAGTTCTTGATACCTCTTTTCCTTGCCCAATACAATCTATGGATGAATGCTTCATACTCAGATATCTTGTTTGAGAAACTGAATTGAAAGAGGAAAGTTGAGTAGTATTTTATACCTTGAGGTGACACATGTATTAATCCTCCTCTAACACACTTACCTACTCTTTGAGCCATCATAGAATAGCTATCATAACTTCATTATCGTCTATCTCTTGGTTTGATAATGCTAGGAGAGGTGGATTTTCTTCATGCAAGCAATAAATTCCTAACTCATCTTCTTCCATTTCTTTGTATGGATCAAAGCCATGTCTTTTTTTTTCCCATTCATCAAGTGTTAAGTCTGGAATGCCCTCAACTTTAGAACTGATTTCTAAAACATTTAAACACTCTTCTTGATCAAAATCTGAGCAATTTACATTGATCAGACTTGGGACATGAGGCTCAATGTGAAAGTTTGCAATTGGTTACGACCTGATTGTGTCTTTGGCTCCATATCTTATTCTAAAAATCATATGTGACTAATCAAGTGATAGGTACCGCCAATTTTAGCCGTGAAATCCCTAGAAAAACATAGGGCAAAGAGTGGAGGAAAATCGATCACTGATATATCTTGTTGAACCATGACATTGGGGCATGCATGTAGTGTTAAATTTAGATCCTTGATGATTCCAACCATTCCCACTGCTTTCCTATCTAACTACACCATTCCTTTATAAATAGGCTCATCTTTGAGACCCAATTGATCTGCCATCTACTTGGACATCACCGAGCTACTTTCTCTCGAATCAATCATGAAATTATGCACAAGGTTGTTCCTAATGATTAAAGATATATAAAAAGGAAGAGGTTTCATGTTTTTACCTTGTTGGCCTCCTTTTTTCCTTCTTGTGGAGCTGTATTGGTGAGCACCTTTTCTTGATCTTTGGGTGACTCATTTGAGATGGGAAAGTTAGCTATGGTTGCTTGTAAAAGATCCCTTTATCCCGAAATTTTCAAAGATTCCCACATAGAGATACTTACATTTATTTTCTTCATGTGGTCAATAATGTTGAATGAATATGGGCCTTCTTTCTACTACCCTTTTCTTGGCACTACCTTCTCTTGAACATGAGCTGCTACAATAGGTATTCTAGGTGACTTTGTACATTTAGAGCTGCACTTGGATTGTTATCTCCTCGGGGTGTGGTAAAAGGTTGAGAAACACCTATATTTGATGATTGTACTCCTGCTATATTTTTTTCTTAGACCTTGTGTTGGATACTACCCCCTGAGAAGGAGATTAATTTATACCATATAAATCCTTAGCTTACCAGTTCACAAGTGTAGTCTCACTCGGAGGTGCTTCTTGAGTAACTACCTGTTGCTGATTTTCTTCTCAAGTTATTTCTTGAGACACACCAACTATTTGTACCATCAAGGACCAATTTAACATACCATTGAAACATGTTGTCTGATTATGAGGTTGAACACAAGGAAAACACCATTCATATTCCTATGTAAGATTATTTTGTACTAGAACCAAGGCCTGGGATGTTGAAGTGTATTAGGATTGTATGGCTGAAATGGTTTAACAACTGGGGTTCGTCCTTGATTTTTATTTGCAGCTTGAACATGAGGTATATTAGAATGATATGGATGCCTATTTTGTTGAGCTTGAGGATGATAAGGTCTAAAATTTTGAGCTTGTTGTCTCTTGAGAGTTACCAACTCGTTCCTAGGTTCTACAATTGCTTCATAACTTCTTGGAGTTTAGTTGAGGTACTAGAAGAAGAGGTGGAAGCCTCATTAGAACTTTGATTTCTAGGGGCAGGAATAGGGGATAATGTAGGAGTTTTTCTAGAACTAGGATTCCCCATTTTGGATAAATAGGCATAGGTGGCCTAGGTACAAGTTTACTAACTTGAATTAGGAAATTCTCAGCTCTAATGGCTATGACATAAGCTCTGATAAGGTTATCCCTCCCATAGATTGTATCATAATAGATATATTAGAATTTAAAGCTTTAAGGAAATAGAGAAATGCACCTTCAATAGCTGACCTTATGGAAATTATAATCCTATCCCTTCTTCTTTGGAATATGAAATTGAATTCATCCATCTACTCATTTGGTGCCCTCTTTATAGTTGTTAGTTGTTCTAGTAAAGAGATATTATCTACCTTCTCTCTAAATTGATTGCAGAGCTATGCATAGTGCATTCCAATTTGCAATTGAACATGTTGCCAGAATCCTAAACCATTGAAAAGATCTTCCTTTAAATGAAGAAGCTAAAAACCTAATAGCCACATATTGTTTAATGATTTGGTGGATAGTGCAAACATTGGCAATATCCTGAATGTGGTCAACTAGGAGTAGTCTGATTTTTCCTAATGAAGAAAGGGATGAGCTTGAGAGTTGATGCTGGATTGAGATTATTGGCATTAAGAGAAAGAGGATTGTTGTTGGTAAAATAAAAAATAAAAATTCTATTGTGATGCCATTGTAATAGGCTTCGAGAACTCTAGTAGGCTACAAAAATGCCTACTAGGAGGTGGAGTGGAAAGTGTCATGTTTGGTGGTGAAGGTGACCTTTAGACGATCTTCCACCTCTTCTCTGCTCTAGGTGATAAATGCACGTACTCAAAAGATCCTTCCTTTGTTGTTTTGACCTTGTATGAATTCTTCTCATGAAATTGAACCACCAACACTACTTAAACCAATTGATTTTATGATTAGAGTCACTAGATGTGTTGTTGCAGAGCCTCCAAAGGCTAGAATCTCACCAAGATACACATCCAAACTTGATTAAATTGGAAATATTGACTTCTTGGTCCCACCGAGCATGCCAAAACTATTAGTGTAAAATTATAGCACCCTCTAAATGCTTGCAAGTGAGTTTTTTGGGAAATAAGTACAATTTTTTAACATGGGAATGTCTCAAGGTGTGGGACCCTGTGATTGAGACAAACCTCTAGAGAACACTGGTTCCTCTACCTATTCTAATGCTAAAACTACTCCTAGCAAGGGGAATGCAACTATTCTAACGTTAACCTAGAATTCCAAGGTACTAGGGAGAGAGAAAGATGCATAAAATGAAATTCCTAACTAAGGGAGGTGATAACACCAAGAACAAGGAAGTGGAGAGATTCTAAGTGAAGGAAAATGGGGAGCAAACAAAGTAGTAAAAGGAAAGTGTGAACCTAATGAAAATTAATGTAAAAGGATAAAATATGTTCTGAAATGCTATATAAGAGTGAGTGTTTTGGGTGATTTCATGCTAAGAACGTGTTTTTAGGTGATCTCATGCCAAGTGTGATTTTTTTGGGTGATTTCACGCCACGACAGAAGAGTGTTGGAGAGAGAGAGAGGTTTAGTGTTACTCCTTTTCCATAAATGATTACCAATTATACACCACTTGTAGATGGTGTGATCATGTGTTTAGTTCTTATTTTTATGTTATTGTTTTGTGTAGAAAATGGAGAAAGAATGCTTTCTGCTTATTAGAGTACTTTGCCTGTCTTGTGAAAGATGCTCAGTAGAATTTTGTGAATTATGACGATATGAAAAAGTAGTGTATCTTCCCTCGGAAATAAGCACCTAGGAGAGCTCAAGATCGCAAAGGCGCTAATGTATATATCTAGGTGCGGAATCTGTGTTGAACTATGGACCTAAGTCGATTCTCGGGGCCGCTTTCGTGATGTAGCCTATGTTGATTCTATACTAAACTATTTTGTACTATTGTATGGGGTGACTGACTCACCCAATGTATGCCCCATCTCATTAGGGGTGCATTCAACATTGCTAGGAGAATATGGCCCAAAGAGAGGACCTTATGCTTTGATATGAACTGTACCCTTCGGGGGAGGGAATGTGCATGGTAGAAATCAAGGCACATGCAAACAAGATGGATAATATCATTTGTAGGTAGAAAAGTAGCAAACATGTAATAGAAAAATAGTTTAATAAACAATTGTGCATATAACAAAGAGATGCGAAAATTTGGTTTCATATATAGGAAGTCACTCATAATGTCATAAGACAATCATGGTGAAGTGGCCAAAAGCATACAATGTACATACAAGACAAAGGGAATATCCCAAAAACAATGACATATAATATCAAAAATGGAAAACAATAACAAGAAAACTATTAGATAGCCATGGTGGTAAATATTTCTGCAAGAAAAATGCACACATGAAGCACCCGTTAGCATTTTAAAAAGATAAGAAGTTTGTAAAAGCGTGTATATATAAATGGAAAGTAGTGTTGTAGTAAGAATAATAATAGTAAATAATGGAACAATATCACATGTGATGTGCACGAGTAGAAATGTAGATGCCCCTTAGAGCCACTATGGGACAAGTAATAGGTACAATACTTGTAGACACCCTAAAAATACATAAATATTTCTATCCTGTTTCTATCTAATTAGAATTCATTAAATTAATTCTATTTTGCCATAACACACCCCTTTAGATTTTATTAACTTAGTTCCATTAATTAAATCCCCTATCTATAATTAATTAAATTAATTCTATTTCCTAAGTCACATTCCCACCTCTTAGAATTAAATAATTTAATTCTATTATGTCTTTGAAATTAATTAAATTAATTCTTACACCCTTCTAGCTAATATATACTTAAACATTTAATTAAATAAATGGTTAATTATTCCCTCACTCTAGAATTTATTAAATTAATTTTATTTCCTAAGTCACATTCCCACCTCTTAGAATTAAATAATTTAATTCTATTATGTCTTTGGAATTAATTAAATTAATTCCTACATCCTTCTAGCTAATATAATTAAACATTTAATTAAATAAATGGTTAATTATTCCCTCACAATTAAATACTAATTAATTTAGTTATTTAATTAATTCCTTTTATCCACTCATACTCCACTTCACTCCACTTCCAGAAGCCTACAATGGTGGAAGAAACAATAATTACAGTGCAACCACTTCTCAGATGAATTTAAAGATAATGATTGCCCCTATAAAGCTCTAACTGTATAGACATGGCCATCTTACTATTTCAGGTAATTATAATTATTACTTGTGGAGCCAATTCAACTCAAGATCCACTTCTCATGGCCTCACCCTCAACTATAAAAAGTTTCCAATTCCTTTACAAATCCATCTTTGGAAGCTTTATGCAAATTGTAGCCAACATCTTGCTGAATTTGTTTTCCGCATCCTTGTGTACGTAAGCTCGTAGCATCTCGCACTCTTCATTTGGAGAATTGATCAAGAGTACTCACAATCAAACCAATATCAAGATTTCACAAGCTTAAGTACCAAACTAAGCACAAAAACCCCTTAAGAAAAACTCAAATGAAATCGATACCTGATAGATAAGACAAGATGCGAAGATGTAGATAGAAAGGAAAGCCGTAGAAAAACCTAAGATGGCACACACGAGTGATCCTGTAAGGTAGATCCGAAAAACTCGTGAGAGACACAATACTTGACAAAAAAAGACAACGTTAAAAGATATTTGGGTGGACTCCCCCAAAAGTGGGTCCGGGAAGCGATAAGCTCCTCGGATGTCACCCACATTTTCAATTAGAAGAAGAAGCATACATGATAAAAGAATGTAAATAAATGTCTAGATTTTCTGATCAAAAGTGACAAACAAATGTAAACAAAGATAAAAAGCAACAAAAAAAAAAGAAACTCGAAAAACAATGTTGGATTTGTGTTACCTGAATTCTTTTACCTTGCTGCAGTGTCGATCGGTGTCGATTGGGTGAATCGGCGATTAGAAAATCGGCGTCGATCGAGATAGGTCGGTGTCGATTAGAGAAAATCGGTCGCATTGGTCGGCGTCGATCGAGACATCGGGGATGGTCATCAGTCGACTAGGGAAAAATTACAGAAGATTGAGAAACGGACAATGAAAGCTAGATCACCAATGTCCACTGGATCTATAGGAGCCTTTGGGATGCTAACAAAGCTCCACCTTCGCTAGATAGGAGCAGAGTCACCAAGAGATCAATGGAGGCTCACGATGTCGATGTGGTAGGAGCAGAGTAATGGTACTCTCTCAGGGATTGATTTGGATGGAATTAGCTTTCACTCGATAGATAATGCTCAAGCTTGATGCTCAAAACTCTCTGTCATTCTTTCTGTCTAACCAGAACTAAATTCTGCCCTGTATTTGTAATCGCGCCGACCGAGATGTAATCGTGCCGCTCCAAAAATCAAGCGTCGACCGAGTACTACCGGCGCCGATCATCAGAACAGACTCAAAATGGCCAAAAAGGATGATTTTGAAGGATGCAAGTGATCCCTCTGACTCAAATACGGGAAATATCCCACTACATGGTTTGGGGGAGGAGAAATAGGGGGGATAGATGGATAAAATTGATATGGGAGGTTAGGAATTGATATGGGGTAGATAAGCGGTTAAGATATATGTAAAAAGTGTAATTAAATAGTTAATATTTAATTATCTATGGGTAAAACATAATGGGGTGAAATAAACTTAGGATAGATGTTTAAATCAAATATTAAATAATACCCTAAGGGAGAAGTGGTGATATAAACGTGCCCCAGGTTACCCGAGAAGGCAAACACACGCGGGGGACACTAAATTGGGTAACCAATTTTAGGTGTCTACATTTTGCCCCTTTTTGTCGAGTAACTTGCGATAAGCAAAGTTGCAAGACAAAAACAAGGAGTTGGAAGAAAGGAAGAAAAAGTGATGATGTGATCCCCCTCAAACTAGGGATGGGATGGGCCCCAAAAGAGCAACCGATCCCAAGTTTGAAAAAGGTAGATGAAAACACAGGATGCCCCAGCTAGATGCCTGGAGTAGATCTGATCATTAATGATGCACAAAAATAATAAAAAGGCAGCAACCTAAGGAACTCACATTGGTAGGGCAGACTAGATGGTCTTCACATGAGATGACGTTAGTACCTACAGACCCGTGAGTGTAAGGAGGGCTGCAAAATAGTAGCACCTAAAGAGAGACACATTGGTAGGGACAACCAGATGGTCTGCGAAGCAGATGACGTTAGTGCCTACAGACCCATTATCTTTAAGCTGCCAAAAATGTGAGTGCCCCATGTACAGGGAACAGACTCGAAATGGGTGAGAATATCAAAAGTATGTGCCAAAAGGCAACACTCAGGGCATAATAATGACCAGATAAATAAGCCAAGCATCAACACTATGGCAAAAAGATTAGGAGATGGAAGAAAGCGATGTGAAGAAGCAAAAGTGCAACCAATCGGCAACGATAGGCCTAAATCGACGTCGATCAAGCTAAAGTCAATGTTGACTAAATAAATCGGTGATGACCACACAAATCGGTGCTGACCATAAAAATCAGCGCCGACCGTACCGAGCCCATATAAATATGCGAAAGGAAAACGTGAACGATTTATTTAGACCACGACGATTGATTTAGAGAGAGTCAAAAACTGATTTTGAGCAACATGGAAGCCCCTGGGAGCAGTCAGAAGTGGAAGAGGACACGACCTGGGGTAAGTGGATCCTCCTTAATCTCATGTACATGTTTACCATTAAATAGCACACTAGAATGCCAGTTTTTAGAGAAAAAGGGAATAAGTGGGAAGCCAGAGTGTTTTTGACACTCTGCCTCCCAATCGGCGTCGATTGGAAAAATCAACGCCGATTAGATGAAATCGGCCCGATTTAATTCAATCGACGCCGACTAGGTTGGATCGACGCCGATTTAACTAAATCGACGCCGATTGGACCGAATAGACTGATAAGATGATAGAATGTGTTTTTGATGTTCTGATTTGATAAATGGGAAGCTAACATTGCTCTTGACATCATGGATGCAGGCACGAGAGGCATTACACATGCGGATGCTATTCCCGAGCTTCTGAGACCATTCTCCCTGATGTGACTGACGCAGATTGGCATCACCTAGAGCTAGCCGGCTCGGGGGCTTCCGGTACTACCGACGGGTGCCTCGAGATGTAGAGCTGATGCGAGCACTAGTGCGGCGATGGGATAGCAGGACATGCACTTTCTGGTTCAGACGGTGAGATGACCATCACCCACGAGGATATATATAGGATCCTAAGGTTGCCGATCACCGGGACCCGATTGAGATTACTCCACGAGAGCAGCAGCAGAGGGCCCTAGGACGATTATATGGAGACAGGGTAGATGATTCAGAGATAGTGTCCTGGTGGTGAGGATAGCCTCACATTATAGATAGGGTGATGTCAGGAGTAGATGGATAGCACTGATTCAGATGGCGATCTCCTATTTTTCTCTACTAGATTCAGGAGGTGGGAGATTTCCATTGCTGTTACTAGACTATGTGTGTGACATCCTATAGTTCAGACAGGTGTTCACATTTTCCGATGCCCTGATAGCTCAGATATACTATGAGTTATGGATGTACACCACCGGTAGGTGGACAGGTATCGATGTTAGCTTTGTGCTCCATTACTGGGCATATGAGCACATAGCAGTGATCGGCCATCCGGCTTCCATGGATGCCAGCAGCAGGGGGGCCCTCGATTATGGATTTCGCGATGGCGGGCCGACATGGCCCCGGGAGATACAGGGAGATCTACGGAGTGGTATGCTGAGCGTTTCAGGACGCTGACACTAGAGCAGGTGATTTGGAGACCATATCGGGTCTATCCGACATGGGCCGGTCAGGAGGCTCACCTGGTGGGGCTGAGATGGAGCAGGGTGATTAGGGGCCATAGGCCAGATATGTGGGAGCGCGTCCCATTTATATGGGTATTGAGGTAGTTCGGCCTAGTTCGATAGTTCCAACCACTTACAGCCATACAGGTGGGATAAAGCAGAGAGACCGATCTACCAATTTTGATCCCGATAGATCCATTGAGGGAGGCCCCACCTTCCACAAATAGTGATGATGACACTGGGTAGATGATGGCTATGTGGCATGGTATTCTATAGAGCTACCACGACACCTACCAACATCTCTATAGACAGCATTTAGAGGAGGACATAGCCAGCCACAGTGGTGGAGAGGCTGGAGGGAGAGCATGCTACCCTGGTGCAGACACACCAGGCTGCCCTCGAGGAGATTAGAGCTCTGACGGAGGAGAGGGATGCACTGATACTAGAGAGAGACACAACACATCAGGAGTGAGATACAACGATCCAGCAGAGGGATCACTACCATCGACACAGAGAGGCCCTCAGGGCCAAATACGGTGATACAGCACTATTTCAGAGTCTGGGTCACAGGTGTGACATTAGGAGGGCCACCACCACCAGCAGCAACAAGCGCCATTACGAGCACCTGGTATGGTGAGTCTGAGCACTTATCAGTCTCTCCTCGCCGAGGTGAGATACTATGAGGACGCCCTAGCACAACATGCCCCTGATGTGCCTCATTATGGTGCGAGGAGGAGATCAACGACAGTCCACAAATAGTGGTGCATCGAGGGAGAGGAGCACCGGAGAGATCGAGGTGGCGCAGCCCCCAAAGAAGTGGTGCTTCTAGCTCGATAGGTGGTGGCCAGAGAGACAACCTGGACCAGAGGAGGGTGGAGGAGATAGTGTCTTCCACCTATCGGATTTTACGATATAGATATGTTATATTTTTTTTTATCGATATATTGATGTAGCCTCGATTTGAAGGCATTTTTGATGTATGATATAGATGGCTTGATTGAAATCCATCCATTCTTTGTTGTATAGACACTCATGTATATATATATATATATATATATATATTCATCATTTTCTGTGTTATGTGATTGTACTCATGTATTTAATTTTGATAGATATGGATAGATGTAGCGTAATTGTGATGGATACAGACATATGCTGATAGAGGATAAATAGATGTGATTTGATGGGCATAGACATAGAGGATAGATAAATGTGATGTGATGTGATTTGATTGATATGTTTAAGATGTTAATTTAATTTAATTTTGATGAAAATAGATATAGATAGATGTAGTGTAAGTTTGATGGTCATAGACATGTGCTAATAGAGGATAGATAGATGTGATGTGGTTTGATGTGATTGATTAGATTTGATATGTTTAGGAAGCTAACTTAATTTTGATGAAATAGATATAGATGGATGTGTATTTAGACAAAGTAGATAAGATGAGTATAGATAGATGGTAGATTTTGACTAAATTAACATGTTAAGTGGAAATGCTTTTTGTGACAACAAAGGATGTAATGATATTATCTTAGTTTAGAAGATAAAAAGCAATACACTTAGATAGAAAAAGAATGATAAGTTAGGCTCCTAACCGACCATACATAGAGACTTTGATAGAACACCAACAAATGATGCATACAAGGCCATGTATGAGGTTAAAATAAACCTGACACAAGTGAGTCGCAAACCAGATCGAGGAGGTAAATGGAATGAGAAGTAAGTATGTATCCCATCAAAACATACAAAGGACATAATACGTGCTCATATTGGGAAAATAGGGTCTCCATATGATCGAAAAAGGTCTAATATCTCAGCTTCATGATTTCTTTTGATAGAGAGAAAACTGATCAATGCGGGAAGTTTGCTAGAGAAAGACTGATCGATACGGGAAGTCTTTCAATGATGCTAAAAAGTGAACAAACTAGCCAAGAGGAAGTCTGTTACTGCAAAGGCTGATGGATATGAGAAGCCTTGAAAATTCCATGAAATAAACAGCCATCCTTCAAGGGAGCGGTCTGTATTTTGAATTTGATGATAGCCATCCTTCAAGGGAATGGTCTATACTTTTTAATTTTTGATAAAGCATGAATAGCTGTCCTTCGAGGGATCAGTCTATCTTTTGGAATTTTGGATAGCATCTTCTTCTTTTTTTTTTTTTGAGCTTTTGAAAGAAGCTGAGTTTAGACCTAGATAGATCAGAGAGAGAGGAAAGAAAACGTATACAAACACGTACTCCTGCCCTAAGTAGATCCGATTAAGATAGAAACTTAGGACAGATGAACTAGTGACTAAGGTGTTCCTACCATGAGGAGGAACATATCCATAAGAAAAATGCCATGAGTAGAGCCATGATACTCATATTTTAAGGTAGAAAAGACATAACGTGGAGAACCACATAGTTCCAATCACTACAAAAATATATGACTGGTTGTAGATGGATGATAGATCTGTTTTGCGACTAAGATCATGTAAGATAGACTTTAACAGTAGAAGGGCCTTAGATGCAAGGCATTAAGAGGTTCCATTTCAGGTACACCATCCATGGAAGATAGATGATAAGCCCCAGACCCATATTTATGAGTGATTACGTACGGACCCATCCAGTTAGGAGCAACTTACCACGCTGACTCCTTTCTAGTGTAGTGACATTTTGGTTTTCTTTAAGAACAAGATCACCAACTTTGAAGTCACGGTGCTGCAAGTGCTTGTTATAAGCACATTTGACATGCTCAAGATAGACTTGATGATGCTCAAGAGCATTGAGATGCCACTCATCGAGCAATTCAAGTCTGTGCTAGATGATTTTGACGATAGTCCTCATCGAGACAAATTCTCTGAGAGAGACACGAAGAGATGGGATCTAGACTTCCAAAGGAAGAACAACCTCAAACCCATAGATGAGAGAGAAGGGAGTAGCACCAATAGGAGTATGAATGCTAGTCCGATAAGCCCAAAGAGCAAAAGGGATATGTAAATGCCAATCCCTACCAGCTCGACTTGTTACCTTTGCGAGGATATTACGCAAAGTTTTATTGAAGCCTCGGCCTGGCCATTAGCTTGGGGATAGTATGGAGAAGAAAAGCTGAGTTTGATATTGAAAGCATCACAGAGGTTCTACAAATCGATGTTTTTGAAAGATTTACCATTGTCTGTGATGAGTTTGTGTGGGACACCAAAGCGACAAATGATGTGTTGATAGACAAAATCAACAATGGGTTTAGCTTTGGTTGAAGAAAGAGGAATAGCTTCCACCCACTTAGTAAAGTATTCTATGGCAGTAATGATGGAATGATGACACTGTGAAGAGTGGGATTGATGAGACCGATGAGATCAAGACCCCATTGTGAGAAAGGCCACAAATCTGCTGCAGTTGAAAAGCCTGGCTAGGGATATGTGTAAGATTAGAATGTTGTTGACACTTGACACATTTCTTAGTGTATTCACAACAATCTCGATTAAGAGAAGGCCAATAATAGCCTAAACGTAAGATGCATTTAGCTACATGGCCAAGCCACTAAAATTTCCACCACAGATACCATCATGGACCTCCTGGATAGCTTTAGATGATTCAGGGGTTTTGAGGCACCGAAGCAAAATACCATCAAAACCACGTTTGTAGAGGATTCCACCTAGAATAGTATAGCGATTAGCGCGTAGGATAAAATATCTTCTACCATTGGAAGTCAGATCTGAGGAAGCACTGAATGGGATAGATAATCAAAATGTGATGATACCACTCATCTTGAGCGTTGGTTACGATGACGTTAATTGAAGTCAACTACTTGAGATGAGATGGCTGGTCTAAATGCTACACAACCACAGAAAGTCACGAGTCTTCGGTAAAAGGTGGAATAAGTGAGGCTAAAGAAGCCATTGTATCTCGAATCGATTCAGCAAAGCAGGAAATAGCTTGATAGTAAATTTATCAAAAGATCAAGTCAAAAGAGCACAATATCACGATATTTTTGAAGGATATCATTTTTGCATTGATAGACACCAGTGACTTGATTAACAATGAGCTCAGAATCACCAAAGATGTCGATATGGTGAGCACCAAGATTAATGGCATTTTGAAGACCTAAAACAAGAGCTTCATATTCAGCCATATTATTGGTACACTCAAAGTTAAGTTTGTGTGTGACAGGGATAGGTGCACCCCAAGAAGGAATCATGATGAAGCCCGCACCTCCCCTCACGACATTTGATCCATCAAAGAAGAGTTTTACTTTAAATGGAGAAAGACCGAAATCAATTTGTTGGATATACTCATCGGGAATTGAGCAAGGGGGATTTGAGTGTCCGGAAGAGGAGTATCAGCTAATTGATCTGCAATGACCTGACCCTTGATAGATTTTTGTGGGATAAACTCGAGATCAAATTATGTCATGAGCATGAGCCAACGAGTAATACGATCATTGTGATAAGGCTTTGCATGCATTGTCTTGAGTGGATTGATACTTGTGACAATGTAAGTTTTGTGATTAAGGAGGTAGTGACGAAGCTTAGAAGTTGCGAAGAAGAGAGCACAACACAGTTTTTCAGCTTCAATAAAGCGTGTTTCATACTCATGAAGAGTGCGACTGATGTAATATATGGCTTGTTCTTTACCGTTAGCATCCCGATGCGAGATCATGGCTCCCAGAGCATGGTCACCATGTAAAATATAAAGATAGAATGGCTCCCTCTCGTGGAGGTGTAAGCACAGTGTGGAGAAAGAAGATAAGCTTTGAGATCATCAAAGGCCTTTTGGCAATGCTCATCCCATTCAAAATGAACATTCTTACGAGGAGATGATGAAAAGGTTGACAATGGTCCGATAGTTGTGAGATAAAATGACGCTTGATCAAGGCATCCTTGAAGACCACGCGGAGCTACTTTAAAGTTAAAGGGGAGGCATCTCAAGGATAGCCTTTATTTTTGTGGGATCAACTTCAATGCCCCTAATAGAAATGATAAAGCCTAGGAGTTTACTAGTGAGAACGCCAAACACGCATTTAGATGGATTTAGGAAAGACAAAAATGAATGAGCCTCTCAAAGAGAGGTGCAAGAATGAAAAGATGATCCTGATGGCATTTGGATTTACCGAGGAGATCATCGACATAATCCTCCACCATTTTGTGTAAGAGATCATGGAAGATGTAGGTCATGGCTCATTGATAGGTTGCTCCCGCATTCTTAAGACCGAAAGGCATGACACGATAACAAAAAGTCCCCCAAGGGGTTATGAAGGAAGTCTTATGTTGGTCCTCTGGTGTGATAAGAATTTGATTATATCCAGAGAAACCATCCATAAGAGAAAGCATCTCATGACCCGCAGTTAAATCCACGAGTTGATCGATATTAGGTAGAGGAAAATCATCTTTTGGACATGCAAGATTAAGATCCCGAAGTCGGTACAAATTCAAATTTTCCCAATAGCTTTGGTTACTGGTATGACATTTGAAACCCATTGTGGATAGTCAATAGGTTGGATAAAGTTAGCGGAAAGCAAGTACTGCAACTCTTCTTTAACAAGAAGGGCTATACGAGGGTGCATTTTACGTAATTTTTGTTTAACCGGTTTGATGTCTGGAAGAGTAACGATATTGGACCACGATATCGGGATCGAGTCCTGGCATATCCTCATATGACCAAGCAAAGGCTTGATGATGGTTGGAAAGAAAAGTGGTGAAGTCTCCTAACTCCTGTGGATTAAGAGATTGGCCGACCTTAATGATGCGAGGGTTTTTAGAAGTCCCTATATTAAGGTCAATAGTGGCTTCATTGAGAAGTGTAGACGTATCAGAAGGAATGGTTTTAGGAAGATAGGAATCCTCTACCCCCAGATAGGTGAGGACAGAATCATCATCCGCACACAATGGATAGTGTTGATAGTAGGAGAGTCGTCTCCAACTATTTCAGGAAGACTAATGGTATGGAAGTGGATTTGTCATTAGTTTTATAGGTCAATGGCCCTAAGGAAATGGTATTGACTAAAAAAAAAAGTTAGACGGGATGGAAATGGCATCATCCACATCAAATGATGCTTCTGACCTGGTGGGAGAAGATGGTTCCTCAATGGAAAGAGGCTCATCGAGAATAGTGATGGTGGCTTTTGAGAGAGGTTTAAATCCTAAACCAAATTTTTGATGTGGTTTAAGAGTTGGAATGGACGTGAGGTCATGCACACCCTGTTCATACTTTCCCAGGCCAAAACCCTTCCACGCGCATCGATATAAATAAGTTTTTGCAAACGTGGGATTCTGTAGACAATCAAACCCTCACTTGAATAGGGTTTGGCCCTAGGGGAGAATCCAGGTGATAATGAGGTGTATCAAGACCACCGTAAATGAAGTTAGTCCATTGATTGGGTAGACCAATGGTGACGACGTGACCGAGACCTGGCTGATATTCAGGTTGTTTTTCTGGTCTACCATACTCATTAGGTTTGAGATGGGCATCAAAAGAGAGAAGAGGAAGCTCTCCTAGTGAGAAATCGCTGCAACGTCTCTTCTAGATTTTGTAAATCTGGTTTTGTTTTCAGCAGGTATGGAAGAGGATGAAGCCTCATCAGAGAACAAAGCATTCTCCTTTAGAGGGGCAGACCCTGTGGTCATGTCGCATTGTGCGCGAAGGAAAAGGATCTCCTGATGAGTATAGATTTTTCCTCATACCGATATTTTAAGCATCGATGGAGGGTCATGGGACGCAATGCATTGTATGAATCTAGAGAGTCCGAGGATCATATTGTAGTGGAATTTCCTTCAACAATGTAAAAGAGCTCGTGAAGCAACTTCTTACCTACTCGAATGGGCAGGACCACAGTTCCTAAAGTAACTGCCAACTGATCGTTAAATGATCAAAGGGAAAAAGGTGGGGGTGACACTACGTTTTTTGGTAACTTAAGTTGCTCGAATGTGTGTGAGGAAATGATGTTGAGTGCAGCACCACTGTCAATCATAGTGCATTTTAACGTAGTGTTGTTGATTTGAACTGTGATAAAGAGGGGAGCCTCCAAATCCTCGAAGAAAGGGAAGGAATTTCTGAATCTTCAAAGGAAATGGCGGTTGATGGTTTATTCAATCCAACAATCATCTCAAAAGGTTGGGGCTCATCTGAATTCACTGCGATATGGTAGATTATCAATCAAAGCCTGGCGATGCTGTGGAGATGATTGAATGAGGTCAAAAAGAGACATTTTGACCGGAGCATGGGTAAGTTGTTTCATAACACTCTCCTCTACTGACACGGGAATCTGAGCCCGAGGTGAAGCACGAATAGAGACCCGAGGTCTCGAGGCTGATGTGGAAGGAGGAATTCCTTCAGGGGCTGCAGAAATGACAACCCGTGGCCGAGATGTAGATGATGATAGATTATCATATTGTTGTGTTCTAGTGGCGATATGAATCGTGTCGATTTGAGAAGGTGGAAGACCATCCGAGTGGAATTAATAGAACTAGAGGCCTGAGTAGATCGTTGAGGCTCAGATGTGGTTGAGATGACAGGAGATACTTGTTCCTCCTCTTCTTCCAGCAGAAGATCACTTTCTTCCAAAAGACTTAACGATAGATTGAAGGGCTTTACATCCCTCGTGTCATGTCCTGAGAGTGGTGGTAAGCACAAATCAAATCAGAGTTGAACCAGGAAGGTTTTACTCCTTTAGGATTATAGGGTTTGATCAGAGGAAGGGATATGGATGAAGATTGGATAAGTTGGTGAAGAATTTCAGTATAGAATCCAGTAGACAAAGATGAGGACAGAGATGACGAAGGCACCTCTTTTGCCTCAACAGACTGACCGAGGTAAAAGAACCTGCATGTCTAGTTTGACAGTCTTTTTAGGGATCATTTTACTTTTTCAGACATCGAGAGGAGCAGCCTTGGGCACTTGAGATGGAAGTAAGTGAGGCAGGATTGATTTCTGTGGAGGAGGAGCTCCTAAGATAGATTTTGAAGATGATGAAGATGTGACAAGTGTTGTGGTCTTCAGAGATAAAGAAGGCTGCTTGGTCGAAACAGATGATGATTTAGATAATGCCATTTAGATGAGGGAGGAGCTCCCAAAATAGGTCTGATCGGAGGAACAAAGGGTGCCTTGGCTTTTGGTGATGAAGATGATGGTCCTGATAAAAGAGGTGATGCCTTTCTAGTGGGTAAATTCACTTTACAAGGCACCAGCGAAGAAGGTGTTGTAGAAGAAGAAGATGATGGTTCTGATGGTATTGTAGAAGAAGATGCCTTCTCAGTGGATAAATCCAATCTTTTATGAGGCACAGAGAGATTTTTGAGGGAAAGCACCAAGAGTCTTAATAGTCCAAAATATGGGTTTTCCTTTTTCAGGGATGGTGACAACTTCAACCGCATAAGGTGATTGTAACCTTTTCGGGGAAGGAGATGGGAGGTACTGATGATGTAACGTTAGACTTTAGTTGTCTCGGTTTAAGTTCAGGAACCGAGAGTGTAGGTGCCGGTGCTATTTCTTTAGATTTTCCCTTAATAGGCAAAATAGTATCGGTGATGGAAGAAGTGGATGATGAAGAAGCAGTTCCTTGTGAGGGAGATACTTCTGGTACAATAATTGTGGGTGTAACTACTATAGGAAAGGAAATAGGAAGAGTCAAAATCGAAGATGCTTCCATCAAAGTTGGTACAACTATAGGTATGTTTACCAATGGCATAGTCACAACAAAAATGGGAGAAACAGAAGTAGATGTATTTGTAGTGGAAACTCGAAGGGATGTAAATGCCTCGAGCATCGAAAGAATATCTGACGATGAGACAGATGAGGATGACACTGTCTCTGGGCATGGATGGAAGATCAGATAAAGAGGCAGAGAGAGATGAATCCATCTCTAATAATGTGGGAATATTCAAAGATGGATTGTCTGAAGATGGTGGAATCCCAGTGATTAGCGGAGCGGAAGGAGGTTCTGATTCAGTCGATGTGTTCATAGATGGCTTAGTTTTAGAAGAAGATTGTTCAGTAGAAATGAAGCTGATAGTATGAGTGTTTGGTTTTTGAGACTCTGAAGCATCATTGTTTGGGGAATGATTGGGAAAAGGTTGTTTAAAAACATCAAGCACCTGATTTGGGGGAGCATTTGGGTTATCCAGAATGAGCTCACCTTTATCAATGAATTTTTGGACAAGATTTTTGAAGGTCTGACATCATTCAATGTCATGGCCTTTGGTTCTATGATAATGACAGAAGTCATTTTCCCTATACTAGAATGGTCGTTCTTGCTTTCATCAAAATTTCTAATAGGGGGAAGTTCGATCATGTGAACTTCCAACATTTTTTCTAAGATGGACGCATATGATTCCCCCAACGAAGTGAAAGATCAAGTTGATGAGGGTCCTTTTCGAGAAGATGAGGAGTCTCTCCATGGTGTTTGATTAGAAGTGTTATCGGCTCGTGATGTTTTTAATACAATAGCATTGGTAGACCCCTGATTCTTGTCTTTGTTAGAAGCGGAAGGGTTTGTTTTTGTAAACCGAGAAAAATCTGGTTTAGATTTAGAGTGAAGTTTTAACTTCCCTTGTTCAATGGCGTGGATTCAAGTTTGCATGCCATCGTAAAGGCTTCTTCAAATGTATGAAAGGTTTGGATCCTTAAAGTGGAAGAAATATGATTAGCACAAGATCGAGTAAACAACTCGATCTGTTGAGATTGAGGGAGGGAGAAAGATAATTGATTTATTATACCTCTCCAACGAGCGACAAAGTCTACAATAGACTCATCATCGAATTGATGAATGTTATAAAGATCTGTAATCGAGATCTTATGTGTGATATTTATTGAAAAGTTTTCAACAAACATCTGGGCCAATTGAGAGAAAGAAAACAGGGAATGTTGGGGAATATTATTATACCAGTCTAAAGCAGGCCCTAGAGACATAGGGAAAGTACGGAGCATAAGCTCCTGATCCTGACTATCAGGTAGCAAGCGTGTTTGAATGCTCGCAGGTGCTGTTGAGGATCCTCCCGACTATGAAATTTTGAGAACTTAGGAAGTTCCCATTGGGGAGGATAAGGCTTAAAAGCCACTGATGGATGAATGGGTTCATTACACACTTCTTCAAAAGAGTATGAAGGGCGAGCCCCTTTGGTGGAGGCTTCTAGGTCTATGATTTTCTTGAAAAGAACTTGGACAACGTCAGATTGAGGAGGAGGTATGTTAGTATGTCCTGTATAAGAAGTGAATGGTGGATTTTGTTGAGGTGTTAATGGGGGATTCATCTACTGATTAACAAGATGATAAGAGGAATAACCAGGTGTTCTAGGTGATGCCTGGTGAGGTATTTGTTGTGAAGGAGCCTGCGTATGAACAGGCTGTGAAATGATAAGTGGTTGAGAAAAAGGTGGTTGGATGAAAGACGGAGCCTGTGATTGGTAGGCTCCTACACTTGTCGACTGAATCGGAATGGATCGAGGAATATAGGTGTTGATTTGATTGGACATGGTGGGGAACAAAGTCTGAATGAGGCTTTTGACTACCGGATTGGTTATTAAGGGCACTGACGCCAGAGGATGGGTAAAGGACATTGTCACTGGAGCATTGGAAGAAAGACCAACTAGAGGATGAGAAGAAGGAACCAACTGACTCGTAGAAGGGGGTTGATTCATAAAGAGGTACTGACCCTGGGACGTAATGGACAACATAGAAGAATTAATAACGAACTTGTGGGTGCAGATGCACCCATTATAGCTAAAGAAGAGGACTTCTCAGAAGTAGGTTGTGGAGTAGCCGAGGTAGCCACGACGCTAGGAATAGGCAAGACTATTTGAGAACCAGTCAACATGGTCGGTGGAAGAGAAAAAGGAGGCACAGGTGCACCACCCTCTTCCGTGGTTCGAGGTGAGAAAAAGTATGCTAACTATTCTATAAAAGCCTGGATGGTTCACGAGGATAATCGTAAACTTGCTGGATTGGTGGTCCCTGATCAGATATTCAAACAGACTTATGTACTAGATAGTCCATAAGGGCTACCGGATTGCGATCAAGGAGCACCTGAAATTCAGGATCCCCGTGAGGAACATACTCTATATCAGAAGCAGATGATATTTCTGAAGGACTGGGGGAAGCTGGACGATGGGATTGCTTTAGGATGATAGAAAGGATTATATGACCAAGATGGGGAACCAACTAATAAAGGGTCCCGAGGAAGACCTGGGGGGTGCCGAAACATCCACATTAGTGGTGATCTCGAGGAAGAAGGGGCCAGTTGAGCCATTTTCTAGATTGTAACCGAGTGATGACCGTCATAAACAAGCAAAAATATAGAAAAAGAAGATTGACCTAACTAATGCACAGATAATTCAAGCAGCGTAGGTGATTATCTCTTTTAAGTTTTCATGCTTTTAAGAAAGAAAATATTAGGGAAGGCTTTTTAGAACAGGAACTACTCAGATAGCCAAACTAAGGATGGTTTGGGGAATGTTTTAGTGAGGAGTCCCGAAGGCACTTCAGTAAAAGACCAATACGTGGCTTGATATAGGGGCCTACCCCCGCACTTCACACACCACTGCGATAAGGGAGTCGGGTGCTTTGCCAATATATACCAAAACTTCCGTGAATTTATAGCGCGGCCCGAGTACCGCGTAGGCTCTTCCTCTTGGATGTCACTTCCAAGTAGGTGAGGCCAGGGGAGGAATTTTTGTTTAGATGCTTTATACCTAGTGATTTTGGCTTTGTGTGCAAGGGTGAAAAATAAAAATCAAATAGTGTCACTACCGATTTTGATCAATTTTTCCAGCCTATTTAGAAAACTAGATGAAGAACATACAACAGAAATGACAAAGGAAAAGTTCTTTTTAAGCACTAAGAACGAAGTGTTGGATTTCGATGAAGACAAGTCAAACAAATTCTTTCCCAAATGCGATTAAATTCTTTTTAAGCACCAAAATCAAAATGTTTGAATGTGATAGAAAAAAACAAACAAGTTCTTTTTAAGTTCTTAAAAAGGAGAAAACACCGTAAAAGAGAAATACCTATAGATTTAGCTCTCCAAGGTGTGTGGACTTCAAAAAGCACATTGTTGAGCTCTTCCCCTCGAAACAATCCCATGAACAAGCAAAGTGCTCCACAAGAAAAGGTTAAGCAAACACACAAACAAATCCAGAAAGATATATCCAGATAATAGTAGAATGAAAATTTCTATTTAAGGAACTAGAAAACTTTCAAGAAAATAACAATTTTGCATAAAGAGATGGATCAAAAATGCAATTTTGAAATCAAATGAAAGATTTATTAATCTTTGAAATAGGAATTGGAATTTAGTTTTGCAAGAAAGAAGAAACTTTAACTTTGCAAATTATAAGTGAAAGAAGCAAGACCAAAATGAAGGAAGGAAATGCTTAAGGAGAACTGATGAAAAAGCAATGAAGAAACAAACAAAAGCTCAAAACTGAAAAAGAAATGAACTTACCAATAAGGGACTTTGGTTGGGTCCCACCGGCATGCCAGAATGTAGATCAAGAATTTCCGCGCTTGTTACCTGTCCAAGTTAATGTACCAAACTAAGCACAAAAACCCTAAAAAACTCAAATGAAATCGATACCTGATAGATAAGACAAGATCCGAAGATGTAGATAGAAAGGAAAGCCGATGTAGACAAGATGGGTGCACACGAGCGATCCTGTAAGGCAGATCCGAGAAACCTACGAGACATAGGTACTTGACAGAAAAAGACAACGTTAAAAGATATTTGGGTGGACTGCCTGAAAAGTGGGTCCGGGAAGTGATAAGCTCCCTTGGTGGATGTCAGTCCACGTTTTCAATTAGAAGAAGAAGCATACATGATAAAAGAATGTAAATAAATGTCTAGATTTTCTGATCAAAAGTGACAAACAGAATGTAAACAATGGACAAAAAGCAACAAAAAAAGAAACTGTGAAAACAATGTTGGATTTGTGTTACCTGAATTTTTACCTATCTATAGCATCGATCGGCGCGATTAGGAAAAATCGGCGTCGATTAGAAAATCAGCGCGACTAGGATAAAATCGGCATCGATTAGAGAAAGTCGGGGCGACTCGACTAGGGGAAAATTGCAGGAAGATTGAGAAATGGACAATGAAAGCTAGATCATCAATGTCCGCTAGATCTGCAGGAGCCTTAGGATGCTGACAAAGCTCCACCTTCACTAGATGCAGGAGCAGAGTCACCAAGAGATCAATGGAGGCTCACGATGTCGATGTGGTAGGAGCAGAGTAACGGTACTCCTCTCAGGGATTGATTTGGATGGAATTAGCTTTCGCTTGATAGATAATGCTCAGGCTTGATGTTCAAAACTCTCTGTCATTCTTTCTGTCTAACCAGAACTAATTTTGGCCTTGTATTTGTAATCGGCGCACCGACCGAGATGTAATCGGCGCCGCTCCAAAAAATCGGCATCGACCGAGTACCGGTCGGCACCGATCAGGGAACAGACTCCCAAAATGGCCAAAAAGGATGATTTTGGAAGGATGCAAGTGATCCTCTCGACTCAAATATGGGAAATATCCCACTGCATGGTTTGGGGGGAGGAGAAATAGGGGGATAGATGGATAAAATTGATATGGGAGGTTAGGAATTGATATGGGGTAGATAAGCGGTTAAGATATATGTAAAAAGTGTAATTAAATAGTTAATATTTAATTATCTATGGGTAAAACATAATGGGGTGAAATAAACTTAGGATAGATGTTTAAATCAAATATTAAATAATACCCTAAGGGAGAAGTGGTGATATATACTCTTAAGAAGGTTGATAAAACACTCAAAACTACTAATTGTGCGTTGCTTTTGATCATGAGCTAAGAAAGCTAATACTTTGTGTGCAACAAATATCTTTAAACAAGATAAAATGAACATTTTTACACACTGTATTTATAGGTTCGGATAAGGGTTTAAACCCATCTAATATAACTATGGGAAATATCTTGGCTTAATCCATAAAAATCATTATGAGGATTACCATAGGAACCCCAAAGTAGTCAACACATTGAGGGAACTAGATGACAAAATGGGTACCCCCATCCCAACTAACTAGTAAAACCTGTGAGATTAGAGTCATGGATATCTAGTAGTGGTGACCCTAATGCAATTCATTCTGAGAAAGATATTTTCTTAGGGTTTTAAAGGGTGTAAAGTAAAGCTAACAATTAGTAAAGTACCACTCTCACTTGGGTATATTGTTGACACCTAGTTGAGAGAGCCACCCAGAAGCCAAACATTGTCCAAGCCAATCTAAGGTAAGAGGTTGTAAACAAACAAAAAAACAAAAATATTTCTTTTTTATTTTTTCTTTCTTTTTATAATAGTGTTTCACACTCACTTATGCCAAAACACTCCTTGTTTGGGATCCATATTTCATGACCATATCTCATTTTATTTTCCCCAAACACTCCTTGTTTAAATTCATTTTCATCTTCTTTCGATATTTATAAGTAATATTTACACAAATTCTCTTTTCATTTCCTCTTCGTTATCCCAAATACTCCTTATTTGGGCTCATTTTCATTTTCTTTTTAAAATCTCCAAATTTATCCTTATTTGGACTTGTTTTTCACTTCTTTCTTGTCATCCTTTTTTGAATTTTCATTCATTCACTACCTCTCTTTTTACTCCTAAAAATCCATTTTTAGAGATTTTGTCTCTTTTCCATCATCTCACTATTTTCCTTCATTTGGAGCTTCTCTTTCACAATTCTCATTTGAGGCTTCCTTCTTTAGGATCATCGAATCATCTTATCTTTCAGATTTGTCTCATATTGAGCTTATCCCCATTTTATTCTAAGCCTTCAAACTTTGGATCACATTCCCCAAAATTTTAGGATTTCATTCCTTATTTCACATTAAGTCTTGAGTTGCGGATATCCACATCCTCACTCAAGCATTATTTCCCCCTCTTCTCACATCCCTTAGTTCAATACAATCTTTGTTGAACTAATACACGTCTTTTTATCTCACATCTTTAATTTGATAACTCCTTTGTTAAATTCTAGATATTATCGTCCTTTAGTTCAACACCATAATTGTTGAACTATATGCACCCATTTATCTCACGTATCTAATTTGACAAACCCTTTGTCAAATTTTTAGACAATTTCATCATCTTTTCATTATCAATGTTCATGTCATTGATAGACCTCTTCCTTCTTAACTATTCCTTGTTAAGGGTCGAGCACGTCGCTTACGATTTGAATCCTTTTTATACACTCTTCTATTCTAGCATTCACGTTGCTAGAGGTTGAGTTCAATAAAAATCTCTTAATCACCAAATCCTCTCCCCATCTAGCATTCACTGTTACTAGAGGTAGAGTACATTCGTAAATCATTTTATCATTGTCAAAATCCTCCTCCCATCTAGCATTCACTTTGTTAGAGGATGAGAACTTTCAATCAAACCCCTATTCAACCTTAGCATTCAAATTTCTAAGGGTTGAGTTTAATATCACTTTCGCACACTTCTATGTTGACATTCACTTTGTTAAGGAATGAGTCCTTTGAAAAGAATGTCTCTTCCACCTTGAAATTCTTTTGTTAAGGGTTGAGCAACTTTGTCAAATTAATTCTTCCATATTTAACTTCACATTGTAAAGTTTTGAGTAGTATATCATCATTTCACACTTCATCCATCTTAACATTCACATTGTTAAGGTTTGAACAAATCAAATATTTTTAATCTCACTTCCATCTTAACATTCACTTTGTTAAGGGTCACATTGTTTAATATTTTTCATCATCTTTTCCATTCTAGTTATCACTTTGCTAGAGGTTAAGTACGTTTCAAATCCTTTTCACCTCTTCCATATTACCATTCAATTTTCTAAGGGAAAATATTTCAAACCTTTTTGCCTCTTCCATATTAGCATTCATTTAATTAAGGGTCGAGATTTTAAATCCTTTTCACCTCTTCCATTTTAGCATTCACTTTGCTTTGGGGACAAGCTTTCAAACTTTTTGCCTCTTCCATCTTAGCATTTATTTTTCTAAGGGTATAGTTATTCATCACACCTTTCTTATTTTTCCATGTAGAATTTACACAATTCATCATTTACTCAGAATGACAAGTGATGAAGGACACCATTTTGGGTATGCGAGATACAACACAAACAATTCAACTCGATAAAATTGTGTCCTTACACTTTCAGCATGGATATATTACACACACTCTTTCCAAAATATTTTGAGATGCCAAAATTTGACAAATACAAGAGAAAAATAGATCATATAAAGTATATTGAATAATTTTCCATCATATGCCACAAAGTGGCATATAATGATATCTTTCTCTTGTGAATTTTTCTCGAAGTCTAGGAGCACAAGCTTTGGACTAGTTATTACACATTCTAAAGGGATATAGTTCCACCTTTATAGACCTATCAGAGAAGTTCATTAAACATTTCTATTTCAATCTCAATCATAACAATATTAACAATCACAACACTAGTACTCATTATGATAAATATTGGTACATCAATCACAACCACAATGCCATCAATGATGGTATCATGGATAATCATAATGTTCTCAACATACATCACCAATCAATAAAAAATCCAATCATATAACCTAGCGAAGACCCTACTTCGTGAAAATTTAAACATAATCTTACACCCCTCTGCGAAAGTCTCTGTAGGGTATTTCATCAACTCAAATAGGCTATGATGATAAAATATCCGTTTATAAGACCTTGGTTTGAAGGAGAAACTAAGAAATATTGGTACAAACCTCATACATACTTGTAACTTCCATCACATTGATGTCCACCCAACATATAAATGCATGTGATTTAAGATTTATGTCCAAGACGTAATTGGTGACGGAGACATATTTATAGAGCTTGATGATAAAACTATCACACCCAAAAAAACGTCAACTACCATAACTTCTACAAAAGAGTTGAGTGTTTCCCAAAATCATGTACATACTAACACTCCATAAGATCATGATGATGAAATTCAAGTATCTCTTAATCAAAACAATAAATATCTCTTGATTTCATTCCTACAGTTCAAATAGACATTGAACATGTTTGAAAAACAATATTATAACAAAAAAAAAACAAGAGCTTGACCTTGATTTAAGGCTCCATTTCAACCCTTGATATACCTGTATACACTACGAAGAGGTTCCATCATCAAGCACATCTAGCTTGATTCTATTCTTTCACTCTTTGGTTCCTAGGCGTGACATTGCTAGTCTTATTATAGAAACATAATCACAACAAGCTTTGACACTTGAAAAAACGTAGCCTTGCGTGTCCGCATCCCTCAAATGATAAATCTTTTAGGCATATCATCAATGATGACACTTACATGTCAAGACATCTACATGCGTACACTCCATGAGTTACATATACCCAGGAATATCCTTATACACCTTTTCAACCTTTCATTACACATATTTTGTCAAATTAACTGATCTATAGCCTCAAAATAGAAACATCGAATATTTTCTCTATATGGCCTATAAGTATCCTCGGGTGTATATCTAGAGATCAATCCTCCTATTCTAACTTTCACACAAAGGTAATATAAATATTAACATATTCCTTTCCTCAACAATCCTCTAATATCACATAGTTCTTCCGATCCCATTGAGGATTTATCTCTTCATAGTTCCTTTGACTTGGCCGTTGTCCACCCAAGTCTCGTATCTCAGGACTCATTGAATCTTCTAATTCCTTCCTTATCTTTGGGCCCTTCTCCACCAAAGTCTCATATCTCATAACTCATTAAATCTTAATTTTCCCTCCTTTGACTTGGACCTTGTCTTCCTAACTCTCGTGCTTCACAACTCGTCAAATCATTTGATTATCTTCATAGACTCAGCTCTTGTCCTCCCAAGTCTTATAAATTAGGACTTATTAAATCTTAGGATTCTTTGCTTTAACTTGAACCCCATCTGTCTAAGTCTCATAAATTCAAACTACTTCCATCTATCATTCATCAAAAATATTTTGATCATCTCCTTTGACTTGGACCTCATCTGCCCAAGTCTTATAAGTTAGGACCATTCCATTTTCATAAAAATGGACCTCTTTCCTAATGAGTCCATAAAAATATTTCATTTGTCAAAATTTAGAAAAATTCTAACACATAAAAGAAAATAAAAAAATTGTATTAAACCTTTCTTTGGCATCTTTAGTTTGAAAATAAAAAGTGGAAAAACAAGTGAAAATAACGTTAATCATTCCATCTATTGGAAAATATCTTAATCATACCATTATCATATCTTCTCATTCTTCACCTATCACAATACAGGTTAACCTTATTCCTATTGGGCATAGCGTGTCTCATCCATGATAGGGTTTCTACGATTTCAGATCTTTTTACCTAAGGTTTTATCTCAAATATTACTAATGGAAAATCCTCCTTTTAAACAAGATCACTCTTTAACTAAAAACACCTAACTTCTTTTCTCGGACCTTTTTGATCGTCCATCTTAGTCTGCAAGGCTTTGAATCCTTGCATCCTACTAGTCACATGTGGCTGTGACTTAGGGGTAGAATGTTCATTCCCAACAAGCACATAATTGACATAAAAGGAAAAATTAAATCATAAAATAAAAAAATATAAAATCAATCATTACACCTTTCTTCCTTCACAATCTTCGGTGATAAGTGGTACTTCTCATGAGTAGTATGATACTAAGAATGGAGGAATATTCCCTTACTTGCCTACATTTTATCTTTGGTGTTGAGCCCTTATCTCTTATTAATGACATGGGGAAACATGTAGGGGTTCCTTAAAAATTCAATAAAAAAATAAATCCTTTATCAAATATGAATCAAAAGTTGTGTTGTCATGTAAATGTGCAACAGGGAAATTGTTAATTTCCAAGCACAAATACGATACCCCAATGTTAATTTTTTCAAGTCCCATCATTCCAAGAAACCATGGGTCTATCCAATTAGTCCAAATGACCTCCTAAATAATGTAATCTCATCCCCTAGGTGATTTTAGGGAGTTCTAAAAAGATACTATCTTCTGGCAGTATTGGGAAGGGCTATCACTGGCCTTCCCAGGACGGATCAACAACCATGGAGTAGAAAGGAAGGGCCAAATTCAACATGGAGGTGAATTGAAGACATTATAACATCATGGAAACAATTTTGGAAGGTTTAGGGAAATTTTGAAAGATTTGGAGCGGAGAATCGCAGTGAAAATAGGGTTCACAAGCCTAGGTAGTACATAGGCCTAAAACAACCATTGGGCTTCAAAAGAAGATTACGGGAGCTCTGGATGGAGTTAGGAGTAAAAAAAAATCACCAAAAAGAGGATTTAAAGACCTACATTATGGTAAAATAATATTTTTCACAACACCTTGACGCATAGGATTGGTAGGCATTTTTTATCAAGTATAAGTGGAGTCTCAAATAACAAATCAATTTTTTCAGGGATCATATGGTTGAATCAAGACTTGAGAAAAAAATTGGATTTAAATATTCATTTCCAATCAGGATAATATAAAATTTCACCAATAAATTCCACCGAGAGATCACGTTATCTTCATTCCAAGTTACCCTCTCAAAGGCAGTTCAAGACTTAGTCATTTTTCGAGAGGACACATGTTAGCACCAGGACCCTGGCAGGATTTCATGTCCTTGAAGCTCTCGAGGTCAGATAAATAAGACCTTAAAAAATTCTCCTAGCCCCCATGTGACCACTTGGACTCTCATATGACCTCTAGACTCGACACTTGAGCCCCCAAGTGCATTTTTGGAGCATCCATTCCTTGCCGTTGGATCGGACGCCACGTGTCACCTCCAGGACCACCGTGGAAACTGATGTACCTTAAGTACATGAGGTGGGGGACATAAGACATGGAAAAATGAGCTCATCTCCCATATGGGAAGTCATTTGGACACCCACGTGACCAATTTTCAGCTCCTGTGCATTTTTGGAGCATTCATTCCCGTCGTCGTCGGATCAAGTGCCACATGTCACCTCTAAGACCACTGTGAAAATTTATGTCCCTTATGTACTTGAGGTGGGAGAAATAAGACATGGAAAAATATTCCTAGACCCTATGGGGAGTCATTTGGAAACCCACATGACCTACTTTCAGCTCCTAGGTGCATTTTTCAAGCAAATCCCCTACCGTCGGATCGAGGACACATGACATCACCTTGACCATCGCGGAAATTGATTTCCCTCAAGTCCCAGCGAGGTCAGGGGACATCAGGGATTTAAAAATTCACCTAGACCCTCCATCTATAAGTTTTGAATATTCAAATATGACACTTAGCCATTTCTTTCCCCTCATTTCTCCTTCACAGCTTCATACCTTGCCATGGCTCAATGTGCATGTTTGTCCAGGACACTGGTCCACCATTTGTTGCTCATAACCATATCTACCATGGCCACATAAAGTATCCAACCATGAATACATAGAAATATGCATGCCTTAGAGAAAAATGGAGTGAAATGATGAAGAACGGGAAGAAAATGAAGGTTTTTTTGCCTAGATAACCATGAAGTCACCCGATCGAAAAATCTTCATATCTCACAAGATACAAGTCAGATGGAGATGCCATATTTTGAAGAATTCCTCATTTTTAAAGGTGATCAAGATGTTAAAAACAAGAGGTCAAATGGTGCCCAGAATAATTTTCTCAAAGAAAATCCTCTCTTTGTGCACCGACTCACATTTGTCAGATTTCCTGTCATTCCGCCTTGAATGAAACGAGCTAAAAACTTACACACGAGGTCCAAATAAAAACCTATCAAAATGGAGCTATTTTCATTGAAAATGGAGACAAAAACCATACCAAAAAATTTTGAGCTCCATTAATGGCTGCCATGGCATCTCCGTGTGCCCAGAAGCCACTTTGCTAGGTCTAAATTTCAAAATTTATTTCTAGGCATTCTAGTGGGCAAAATATGTGAAATTCAAAGGGTGTGATCGAATCACAAAAGAAGAGTCCAAAAGTATGTTTCATCACAAATCAAGTACATGTAAACACCCTTTCTAAAAATAGTAAGTTTTCCTACATGACCAATTTTCTCTCCCTTAAAATGTTCTAATTATTCGTTGGGGTTTGTACTTTTTATATGCCTTTAAGTCACTTAAGTGACTTTAGAAATATAATGTAACTTTAAGCCACCTTTATGTTATAAAAGGGACTTAAAAGTTTCCTAGGAAGTTGAAAAGTTTTAAGTTGTGCGAGGACATATGAAAATGCATTGGGGGGGTAGACGAGAGTAAATTATATTCTATAAATTGTAAATCCATTCCCATTTCAAAGGGTTGGCGATTGATCTTGTAAACTCAAGAGTGCATTGTACCTAGAGAAAGCAAAGGAGATAGCCAATTTTCTTCTTCTTTCCTCCACTTCTCAATTTCTTCCATTCTCACATTATGTACAACTTTGATATGAGTAATCAATACAAGAAGAAGAGTTCCAAATTTCTTTGACTAAGAGGTTTCTTGATACTTGGTGATCGGTGAATTCTATTTGGTCTTATTCTTTATTCCCGAGTTGTTTCTTCCCATAAATGCATGTATTGAAGTTTCTAACTAGTGTGTGTGTAGGAATATGATTTTCTACTTGCAACATTAGTTTTCCTACCTCTTTTGTCACTCCCCTTTCCCACTCTTTAGACAAAGTCTTCCATAGTAAGAGATTGATAGCTTTTCTGTAGGGTCGTGGAGTGCCCTTGTTGATCCTCGGTTGAAAGGCCACCACAAAATCCACCATTTCATGCGCATGCACATATGACAACTACATCGGTTCAGTAGATGGACTTATATTCCCGTGATCGTGTTGGCAAGAAATCCACAAGTTTTTCCACCCAAATTTTTTTCTTGCCAACAGTTTTTGGCGCTCACCTTGGGGCAGATTTAGTAGCATCGATACCCAAATACGACCACAATCTCCAAAATTTCAAAAACATGAAATATTAAAAAAACAAGTTCATGAAAGTCCATTGCTAAAGGCTAAACTGCTGATTTCTGCATGTGTCTTTTCATATTCCCACTTCAATAATTTCAAAAACTAGCTAAAGGAAGACACACCAGGTTGACCAGGTCGAGAGGTGTTGATGATTTAAATTTCGAGGCTTCATAAAATCAAAAAGAATGAATTAGAGATAATCCATACTTCTTTTATCAAGCCTCCTCTCCATCTGGCTCTTCACAAAGTTCACCGGGAAATCCTATCAAAACTCCTGGATACCCCCCTTTAAATTCTCCCATTTTTCAACCACCATTGAGCATTGAGCTCCTAGAAGAAGAATAATTTGAAGAAGAATTCATAGAAGCAAGAGCAGAAGTAGAAATGAAAATGGAAGATGAAGAAGAAATACCTCAACCCATTGTTCCATGGGGAAGGAATACGGGCCCGCTTGCTCTTGAGCCACCTCTCCACGATCTACCAACAAGTTCCCGTAAGAACTTTCCAAAGTTCAAAGGTGAAAACACAACATCCTAAAGAACACATAGTTGCTTTCACGACACAACATGTGGAATTCTTGGTGTCCAACATGAAGACGTTATTTTGAGATTGTTTATGGATCCCTCCAAGAAAAGTAGAAGAACGGTTCTACCTCCTTCCCGCCCGATCCATCACCGGTTGGGATGACATCAAGACTATGTTCAAGGAAAGATTTAAATCAACCGAAGACCGTCAAGACATCTTGGTGTAGTTAACTCAAATGAGGAAAGGAGAAAATGAAACCATGAGAGACTTCATGGCTCGTTTGAATGATTTCTTCACAGGATACGAAGAGGATTCGCCATCTCAAAAAATGTCAATATATTCTTCATCAATGCTCAATCATCAAGTATGGTTTATGATGCGAAGATCCCAACCAAGGAATGTTGTATAAGCACAAAGGATGGCAATTGAACTTGATGATGATATCATCCTCTTTGGAAAGATAAGAATCCATCAAAGAGAAAGACCCAACATCCTGGAGATGAGAGAACCAATCCATTGCTGCAAAAGTTTGTGAATGAGATGGCCTATTTGAAGAGGGAATTATTTGAATGAGTTTCTTCTCAAAGAAGCAACATAAATCAAATTGTAGGAGCACCCCAAAGACTTGCCTTAGAGGCCCCACCCGTGAATGTAAATTGCAGATTTCAAGAAAGTGAAGAAGATATTGAACAAGAAGGTGGTGATTTCCTAGAAAATGATGATTTTGAGAACAATACACAAATCAAATTCTGTGAGTATTCTAGAGCTGATGAAGGAGATGAAGAAGATACACCTAGTTTCTCATGTGTGGTATTCACTCATTCTCAGTTTGAGAAAGGAGCCTCTTCCTCCACTGCTACTAAGAAAAATAAGGTTGATGATCCTCCTATGGCGACTCCACAAAATAAAATAATTAGTCGAGGATCCCCACTTCCATCCTCCATGAAGTCTGCATTGTTGGAGCTTGATCCTGTAGCAAGTAAGAAGGCTCCTGCAATCCCAAGTAAGTCTTCTGATGTCTCTTCCAAGTCTAAATCTAAATATGCTCCTGTAAAATCTAGTACTTTGAAAGCTCCTAGTGTACCTTTCAAAATATCCTCCATTCCTCAAACATCAAATCCTGCTCCTAAGCCTATCCAGACTCCAAAATCAGTCCCTTCACCCCCTTGTTGTTGGTATCTTCTCCTTTTGATTTCATAGAATATGTGAACAAAGCCAAAGTCCAAATTACTAAAACTAAATATTTGAGGACTCATCCTGAACAATTTGAGAGGTTTGTCCAATACATCAGAAATGGTAGTCTAACACCCAATGATGTAGCTCATCATCCTAAAGGAGTACTACCAAACCCACCTACACCTTCCTCACAGAACATGCTTTCTTTGAGTGCATCAAAGACTGATAAATTTGAACCTTTCTATGTCTCTTTGCTTGTTGGAGAATATGTACTAACAATTGCATAATAGATTCTGGTGCCTTAGATAATGTGATGCCTTTGAAGGTTGCTAAAGCTCTCAAACTTACCATGACTCCACCTAGTGTCTCTTATTACTCTTTGGAGTCAAAAAAGGTCCCACTTGTAGGGAAGGTCAAAGATACACAGGTGTCTCTCACCAAATTTCTAGACAAGAAGATTTCAGTGATGATTTTTATAGTTGATGTCCCAGCCTTGTTCAAAATGTTCCTGAGTAGAAATTTCTGCCGAGGCTTGGAAGGGAAAATTCAGATTAATTGGTCTTCTAACCATACTAGTGAAGGGAGACATGGAGAAATTGCTTCTTGAGAAGAAGATGAGGTACAAATTATGAAAGTCTAGAAGCCGAGAAGCTAACATCTTGTACCAGGGTAGTAGGTGGATGAATCACTTTATGGAAACCGAGGAGGAGGAGGATATCCCCATCTTGATAGGTCCAGACATGCCTTCCTAGAGAGATTTGGACTTTGAATAAGCATTGAGGAGATTTGAGTTATAAGAGGGCAACCCTGAATCACTAGATGATGCAGACCATGAGGAAGAGGAGATGGTTCTTGATGAATTTCAAGAAGATAAATCAGCTTATATGATTTTCCAAGATGAGGAGTTATTCTCATTCCCATTTGGGGATGAAGATGATCTTAGTTAGGCCATCTATGGAGAGACAAAATCAGCTTGCAATGATCCTTTGAAAGGCTTGAAAGAAATTTCCATACAAGGACTACTGAGATCCGTAGAAGAGATAGAAGACCCTGAGATAAGTCTCGAACTCTTGATGCAAGCCATGAATATGCAAGACAAACATGAAGCTAACTTGGAAGCCTTAACCAATGTGAAGGTTGGCTATGTTGAAACAAAGAAAGATGTGAAATATGATGTCCCTCTTGAACCAACGGTTGATGGATACAATGATGAAATTGAGGTGTTTTCTTTCCCATTTGAAGAAGAAGAATCTTTCCATGATAAAGAAACTAAAGAAAAGAGTTTTGAGACCTCTAAAGATGAAGATATTTTCGATGAAGGATTGGTAGAGTGTAGTGATTCTCGAGATGATGAGGTAATCCCTCCAGATAGTTTCCTTGAGCTCCCAAATAAAGATTCTTCAAAGGTGTACAAAGAGGAGCTACAGAAATGACGAAGCATAACTCCGTGCAAGAAATTTTGGATGCAGTAGAAGTTGCGGAAGATCCCAAGCTGATTCTTGATCTCTTCACTAGTGCCATGGACATACAAGACAAGTATGAGTTCACATCCAATCCTTCCATCAGTACTCAAGCACCTCGCAAGTGGAGTGAAGGAAAAGGATAAGTATGAGGTTTCTCATGAAAAGGATGTCAATGAACATAGACTCGAGAAAGAAAGTAACTCAGAAGATTCAAGGAATTGGAATGAAAATCAGCTTTGGGGCAGCAATGAGATGCTCGATGGAGAATCAACTATATCGATAAACATAGAAGGCAAACTAGCACGATGAAACTAATTTCAAAGGGGATGAAGGTAGTGGAATTTCCAAGAAAGGACCTAAGCATCAAGAAGCTCACATGGAATCACTCCTACCAAGTACACAAGATAATTTTGAAAGCACATGGCTTTCATAAGCAACTAAGGAGAGGAGGTTACTTTCTAGAGCCAGTCAATGGATTTGCAGATCAACATCACTCAGTGTTTCCCACTCAAGGGTAACTCTTGAGGAATGAAAAGTGCTTCAGTGAAAGTGGGTTGTCCCCCACCTTATACCATAGGTGATTGCTAGGTGTGTTTCCCTTCTGTTGTGTGTGTCTTTTTCTTGTTTTGTGTGTGTGTTTCCTTCTTCTTCTTCTCTCTCTCTCTCTCTCTTATAAGTTGTACATGACTCTGCAGGGCCCAATGGATAAGGCACTAGTCAATGAACTATATGGTCTAAAATTGAGATTCTGGATTCCCATGTCATGTCTTCACTATGCTCATTCCATATCATGTCCTTGTCATGTAAATGTGCAACAGGGAAATTGACAATTTCCAAGCATGACAATGATACCCCAGTGTTAAGTTTTTCAAGTCCCATCATTCCAATACACCCTAGGTCTATCCAATCAATCCAAATTACCTCGTAAATAATGTAATCTCACCCCCCTATGTGATTTAGGCAAGTCTATTCATTACCCCTAGGTGATTTTAGGGAGTTACGAAAAATACTATCTTCTCGGTAGTTGGGAGGGCTATCACTAGCCTTCCCAGGACTAGATCAACCACCTGGAGTAGAATGGAAGGGAAAAATTCAACATGGAGGTGAATTTAAGACCTTATAACATCATGGAAATAATTTTGGAAGGTTTAGGGAAGTTTTGAAAGATTTGGAGCAGTCTGAGTGAAAACAAGGTTCACAAGCCTAGGCAGTACATAGGCCTAAAACAATTATCGGGATTCAGAAGAAGATTTTGAGAGCTCTGGATGGAGTTATAAGTAAAAAAAAAATCACCAGAAAGAGGATTTAAATACCTAAATTATGGTGAAATAATATTTTTCACAACACCTTGCGCATAGGATTGGTAGGCAGTTTTTATCAAGTATAAGTGGAGTCTCAAATAAAAAATATGATTTTTCAGGGATTAGATAGTCGAATCAAGACATGAGACCCAAATAAATGGATTAAAAATTCCATTTCCAGTCAGGATAATATAAAATTTCACCAATAAATTCCATCAGGAGCTCAAGTTATCTTCATTCCAAGTTACCCTCTCAAAGGCAATTCAGGACTTAGTCATTTTTCAGAGGACACATGTCAGTACCAAGAGCTCTGCGGGATTTCATGTCCCTGACATCCCCGAGGTAAGGTACATCAGAACTTGGACCACTTGGACTCTCATATGACCTCTCTAGACTCAACTCTGCATGACTTCAACCCCTAGGTGCATTTTTGGAGCATCCATTCCTTGTCGTTGGATCAAGTGCCACGTGTCACCTCCAGGACCACCGTGGAAACTGATGTCCCTTAAGTACATGAGGTGGGGGACATAAGACATGGAAAAATTAACCCATCCACCCTATTGGGAGTCATTTGGACACCCACGTGACCGACTTTAAGCTCCCAGGTGCATTTTTGGAGCATTCATTCCCTGTCGTTAGATCGGGCGCCACATGTCACCTCCAGGACCACTGTGGAAACTGATGTCCCTTATGTACTTGAGGTGGGGGACATCATACATGGAAAAATGTTCCTAGACCCTATGGGGAGTCATTTGGACACCCACGTGACCGAATTTCAGCTCCTAGGTGCATTTTTCAAGCAAATCCCCTACCATCGGATCGAGGACACATGACATCACCTTGACCACCATGGAAATTAATGTCCCTCAAGTCCCTGAGGTCGGGGACATCAGGTATTAAAAATTCACCCAGCCTCTCCATCTGTAAGTTTTTAATATTCAAATACGGAACTTAGCCATTTCTTTCACATCATTTCTCCTTCATAACTTCATACCTTGCCATGGCTCCGTGCATGTTTATCCAGACACCGGGTCCACCATTGTTGCTCAGAACCATCTCTACCATGGAAACATAAAGTCTCCAACAATGAATACATAGAAATATGAATTCTAAGAGAAAAATGGAGTGAAATGATGAAGAACAGGAAACAAATGAATGTTTTTGCCGATAACCATGAAGTCACCCGATCGAAAAATCTTCATATCTCACAAGATACAAGTCAGATGGAGATGCCATATTTTGAAGAATTCCTCATTTTTAAAGGTGATCAAGATGTAAAAAACAAGAGGTCAAATGGTGCCCAGAATAATTTTCTCCAAGAAAATCCTCTCTTTGTGCACCGAGTCACATTCATCGGATTTCTTGTCATTTCGGCAATGGAAATGAAATAAAAAGTTACACACGAGCTCTAAATAAAAAACCTATCGCAATGGATTTGTTTTCATTGCAAATGGAGAAAAATACCACACCTACAAATTTTGAGTGCCATTAATGGCTGCCATGGCATCACCGTGCTGAAGCCACTTCCAGTGTCAAAATTTCAAAATTATTTCCAGCCATTCTAGTTGGCAAAACTATGTGAAATTCGAAGGGTGTGATCGTAACAACAAGAAGAGTCCAAAAAATATGTTCTGTTGCAAATCAATTAATGGAAACATCCTTTCTAAAAATAGTAAGTTTCCTACACATGCTTGCTATTTTTTGTAAGTCTTCATCAAAAGTGGCTATGGAAAGATAAGTGTGCATTGAAGATCTCCAAAAGGCCAAAATGATTATCTCGGAGCAGAAAACCGTAGTGAAAATGACCACTTACTAAAAATAGTAACTCCCTCAATCGGGCATTTACTAAAAATAATAAGCCACACTATAAGAGTAGTTTTGGCATAATGGGACATTCAATAATTCATCACATCGAGATTTCCATGAATGAGGACCATCATACTTCATCACGAGACAAATTATTCTCCTCTTCTCTCTCCTCCCTCTCCCACAATTTTTGTTCCTTCAAATGTTCTAATTCTTTGTTGGGGTTTACACTTTTTGATATGCCTTTAAGTCACTTAAAAGTGACTTTAGAAATATAATGTAACTTTAAGTCACCTTTATGTTATAAAAAGGGACTTAAAAGTTTCCTAGGAAGTTGAAAAGTTTTAAGTTGTGTGAGGACATATGAAAATGCATTGGGGGTAGAAGAAGAGTCAATTCTATTGTATAAATTGTAAAGCCATTCCCATTTCAAAGGGTTGGCGATTGATCTTGTAAACTCAAGAGTGCATTGTACCTAGAGAAAGCAAAGGAGATAGCCAATTTTCTTCTACTTTCCTCCACTTCTCAATTTCTTCCATTCTCACATTATGTACAACTTTGATTTGAGAAATCAATACAAGAAGAAGAAGGATTTTCTAGCTTTCTTTGACTAAGGGGTTTCTTGATACTTGGTGATCAGTGAATTCTATTTGGTCTTGTTGTTATTCGTAGAGTTGTTTCTTCCCATAAATGCATGTGTTGAAGTTTCTAACTAGTGTGTGTGCAAGAATATGATTTTCTACCTGCAACATTAGTTCTCCTACCTTTTTTCTCACTCCCCTTTCCCGCTCTTTAGACAAATTCTTCCCTAGCAAGATATTATTAGCTTTGCCGCAGGGTCAGTGGAGTGCCCCTATTGGATCCTCTGGTCAAAAGGCCACCACAAATCCACCATTTCATGCACATGCACATACGAAAGTTGCCTTTGGGTAAGTAGAGGGACTTATATTCCTAGAGCATTGGCAAGAAATCCGAGAAGTTTGTCCACTCAAAATTTTTTCTCGCCAACAAGTTCTTAATCAAAAACATCCTAAGAAGTAATTTAGCTGCTCTGTTAAAGAGAGACAATAATTCCTTCAACCGGATTTTATAATCGATGAGTCATCGACGGATATAAGTCTAGTCAAAATCTATAAAGTTGAATCATCTTAGAATTGGTCATATAATCGTATCAAGATGAGTTACATTCTTCTTACATGGATCATTATTACACCTTATGTCTTACTGTCCAATATATTAACCTTCATATCAATATTCACCTCATTTTCATGTCCTTTTTGGTTCTTGGTGATGAACCCTCACATCTTCCTAGTTGCGTAGAGTCATGAATAGAGGGAGACATCCTATCATTAAATCATCTACATTTTTCCAATAGAATGGAATTCTTACAATTATTTACAAATGAGTTCATGCTATGTAACCCCTTTCTTGAGATTAAAAACATAAAAACATTTACATATGTTTCAAAATAAAAAAATTCAAATATGTTTCAAAATAAAAAAACATTCAAATATGTATCTCAAAATCCAAAATCATTCAAATATGTTTCTCAAAACACAAAAACTATATGAAATTGTTCCAAACTCCAAAAACAATATAAAACTATTCAAAAAGTCCAAATATAATATAAAATTGTTCCAAAAATAAAAAATAGTATAAAATTGTCATAATCAAAACATTCAACTAATGTTTGACCAAATTTTGGGAACTGGATAACACAGTTCAATAATTTTTCCATTTGACGTCACTTCTCATGATCGTTCGAGATACTCTTTTGACATTCAATTACCCTTTTGCAATATAAATTTTCTTGGGCCACACGTGGATTAAATCCAATACAGATCAATCTTCAATGGGATCCAACAAGAGTTATTTGGAGTATCTAAGCATCACTCTTCTCTTCAGCCCCATCTAATCCTCTCAGGTTTTAAGCTATCATTCGGGGGCATTTGAATATTTCTAGTTCTTCAATGTGGAACACACACAAAGTGTCATTAGATGTCGTTATTGCAAATTGTTTTTATTGTTGTGGTTTGTCAACATTATGACAATGATTTTTCTTCTTTTAATATTTCAAAAATTAAAAAAATCGGAAAAATTACAAATCCTAATATTTTGAACAAACATTCACTTATCACGAGAAATCCTACAATTAGAAAAACCTTAACATGAATCTTTCAACATTTCAACACAATCTTGATAAATTCGTACATTTATCTACTACCCTAGTGATCGTTCCAATCTTGCAACTATCACTTTCTTACCTTTTCACAATTACTTAATTTGCTTGGGGCAAGTCAAATTTTTGTTTTCCTTCGTGATATAAATTCACTCCGGAAAATAAACTCGATAATTTACACCATTGATCCAACAAGAGTGTTCGAGGAATACCTTTACTCCGCTCTTCGTTTGATCCTATCTCACCTTGGGAGCATTTGCATCTACTTAATCATCATTGTGGCATGTATTAGGGGCATAACTGATTGTATTCTTTTTCAAAGTTGTGTTGCATTATTGATGTTTAATTCTTGGACCAATTGCAAGTAGTGTGATAACATATTGGTTCCTTTATAACCCTGATGCCTACACCTACTGTTCATATTGGGCTTGTTTTCCTTTTTCTCTTTTCTTTGATGTGTGTGTTTTTGTTTACGCGCATATGGGTTAACCATCTTGATTCCTTAATAATCATGGTGATAACTCTATTATGCAAAAAAATAAAATAAAGGTTTCTCTTATATTCACACTCTCTAAATGATGCTCATGCTACGAGCACAATTCCTCCCATTCTTGTTAAAATCCCTTACTTTCTTCCTATCAAGCGACCGTCCACAACTTTGATGCATCACCCAACCGCTTGAGGGAGCATTCCATTACCATCCTATCTCGCTTGGGCATCCTTAAAACACTATTACTTCGCAATAACACTATTAATCACTCGTTAATCTACATGTGTCTACTTGTCCTTAAAACACTATTACTTCGCAATAACACTTTAAAGAGGGGAAAATGTAGACACCTAAAAATACATACATATTTCTATCCCACTTCTATCTAATTAGAATTAATTAAATTAATTCTATATTTCTGCAACATACGCCTTTACAATTGATTATATTAATTCCATCAATTGAACCACCCTTCTAGAATTAATAAAATTAATTTTATTTCCTAAGTCACATTCCCACCTCTTCGAATTAAATAATTAAATTCTATTATGTCTTTGGAATTAATTATATTAATCCTTTCATCCTTCTAGCTAATATAATTAAACATTTAATTAAATAAATGGTTAATTATTCCCTCACTCTAGTATTAATTAAATTAATTCTATTTCCTAAGTCACATTCCCACCTCTTAGAATTAAATAATTTAATTCTATTATGCCTTTGGAATTAATTAAATTAATTCCTAAATCCTTTTAGTTAATATAATTAAACATTTAATTAAATAAATGGTTAATTATTCCCTCACAATTAAATACTAATTAGTTTCGTTATTTAATTAATTCCTTTTACCTAATCATACTCCATTTCACTCCACTTCCAGAAGCCTTCAATGGTGGGGGAAGAAATAATTCTTGTGTAACCACTTCTCGGATGAATTTAAAGATAACGATTTCCCCTGCAAAGCTACAACTGCACAAACATGGTAATCTTACTATTTTAGGTAACTATAATTATTTTCTATGGATCAAATTCAACCCAAGATCCACTTCTCCTCACCCTCAGCTATAAAATATTTTCAATTCCTTTACAAATCCATCCCTAGAAGCTTTATGCAAATTGTAGCCAACTTCTGCTTTGAATTTGTTTCCCACATCCTTGTGTACCCAAGCTCATAGCATTTGCACTCTTCATTTGGAGAATTGATCAAGAGTACCCACAATAAAACCAATATCAAGATTTCAAAAGCTTAAAGGCTTCACAAATCTACTTGAGGTTTGCAGAGAAGAATTCCAAGAGGTATAATTGTTGTGTTTTTATTTACTTATGCTTTGTCTAATATTTTTCCTTACATCCATTCAATCATCATTGTTGCATGTAAATATCTATAGGAATTATGATTTCACAACTAAAGAACAAGTGAACGTGAATGTGTATATAGAAAATATAGTGACATACTAGATATCCATCTAACATAGTAAGAAAAGTGTAACATGTCAGTATAAGAAAACAATAATAAGTGCAACCAAGATATCCAACATGTTGTGCGTATGAGTGAGATGGAATGATATGCAAGGTGAATGTGATAGGAGAAGTGTCCCCCCCAGTGAATGTGGATGAGTATGAAGTGAGGTTCATTTGTAAAATACCCCAAAACAATCAAGAATGAACCATAGAACAAGAGTGCGTCATCTAGAAATGGTTTGAAAGATATGCTTAGAAGGATCATGAAGCACACAACATAAAGTATAGAAGAGGTGAGGTTCATGAATGTAGTAAGCGCTCAATAGTCAAGTGTGAACCCTAACAAAAGAGTGTGCTATATGGTAATGACAATACAAAGTGTATTAAGCTATGTAATGATGCTTAGACATATGAAGTATGAAGTGTAGAGCGTATGAGTAGAAATGATAAATACACGATGATTTTAGAAGGGGGTAGAAGTAAGCATGATTCCCCTTGAGTGTATGATGATGGAGATCTAGTCAATGTTGCTCAAGGGATCAATGTAAGGTGTAGTTTCCTTGAAAAAATGATTGGTTGCTGAAGTGGAGGTTGTGAAGGGATCTTGAATGGCGGAAGTCAAAAGAGGCATGCTTCTAGAGTTTTTGGTCTTGCTTAGTGAGTGGTTGCTTATTTGGGATTGGTAATGTTGCATAAGACTTGATAGGAGAAGAGGGTGGATTGATTTTGGGAGGTGGTTGTTTAGTTTGACTTGGTAATGTCGTAGATGACTTGAGTGGAGGAGTGAGACTAATTTTGAGAGGAAGGTGCTTAGGAGGCTCTTGAATTACATTAGTAATGATGGTATGATGTTCATGAGACATAGATGAATCATATTTAGGAACCCAATGAGATTTAGCAATTGGAGATGAACATGTAGCAACATTTTCTGTAGAAAATGAAATAAAACCCTAACGTTCAATTTATTTTATTCATCATTTTAAAGCATAGAAATCATTGTCATTATGTCCATTGATTTGATGATAATTTCAAAATGGGAGACCTTGATAGTTGGCAAGCCGATAAGGAGGATAATAATGAGTAGGTGTCATATTGATCAATTAGTGATTGAGGAGCATAGGAAGAACGCCATGTTACCTAGCATTATGATCAAATCTAAGGGGTTCTTGTAATGGTAAGACTTGAGGTTCACTAGTATGAGCACATTTAGAAGACATAGAATTAGAATGAGGAGTAGAATAAGAACAAGCTTAAGATTGAGAAACATACTTGAGATGTTGGATTTCAGATTTAAGAGATATAATCACTGATTCAATAGCCTAAATTTTGTCTTGAAATAAATAATGCACTTCTTGAATTACCTCTAATATGGGTTGATTGGATGGAGGATCATGAAGGCTAAGGTCATCGAGAGACGATTGAAAATGGCACTCACTTGAGCGGGTGAAATATCTCTAGGGAGATACATGGTATCTAGGGATTTTGAAGAAAATATTTGTAAGGTGGATGCATTTGAAGTAATTCATGCAAATAGATTTGATGAACCTTAGGATCCATGAAAGAAATAGAAACATGTAAAAGGAGGATTTGAAAGATCGATCAAGAGTGGGGTTCACGAAATGATTTATCAAAAATGGAATTTAAGCTAAGCCCTAGTATTGTAGAGTTGCGTATGATAAATAAATAGTAAAGTACAAATTTGACACAAGTAATAAGCAAGATACATATGAAACCCTAAGTACCAGAGAGGGAAAGAATGAATCGATGATTTTGTGCTTTTCTTGGAACTATTCTAGACTCGAAAATGATAAATAGGAATGGTAGACCATCGCAAATGTACACTATAAAATATGGAGTCATCGGATAAGGTTGGAATAGGGAGTTTGGATTGGGTTAGGGGTGCCTAGGTGTAAGATTATACTTTGGGGTGCTTGTGACTGCGAAAGTGGCTAGAATCTGATTTTTTTGGTATCGCACAAGTGTCATTGATGTTCGGTGTTAGTTGCATGTATGTTGCAATATGATCGTTGAATGCACCTATAACCTACAAAGAGATGTCCACCTGTAAAACCCTAAAACTACATCAAATCCTAAAAAATAAAGATGTAATATAGGGAGTTGAACTGACCTTGGAGGTCATTTGGCTAAGTGAACTTATGACCGAGTATTGCGCTACATCTCATACCCCATGTAGTTCTTATGCGTGTGTGAAATAATTGTGTCGTAGGAAGCCCTTGTACAAGTGTAATTGATAGCGGGTGATAAATAGATGTACCAATGTAAAAATATGTGTGGATGAAAAAATGAAATTCCCCTTCCTATGAAGTGTATGTAGAAAATTCATTCCCTTTTCCCTTGAATGAAAGCTATATGTATGCATTTGGATGCAAGCTTAGGTGATGATAATATATTCTTAGAGATTGGTCCTTTATTTTGGTCACATATCTTTGTATTTATATGATTCCCTTGGTTGAATTTTGTAATTGACAACTGGAAGGCCAACCCATAAGAAAATAAGATGCCAAAATGATAAAAGAGACCCAAAATAAGTGAGTAAGATAGAAAAGGGTAAGGGGTGCCCAGAGGAGATGGGGGCACCTACGTGCTTCAGCGTCCTCACTGGGTTCTCGTTTATGAAGCTATAAAAGATAAAAAGTAAAGCTTCAATTGGGTTGTAGGTGTAAAGGCCATAAATAAGACAAGAAATAATGAAAAGAGGCCAACGATAGCTATCAATTACTATTTTTCTTGTTTACAAATCATATGAATGCAAGTATGCTTTTAGGAACTAGAAATGTACCCAAGTGCGTTATTTTGTGTCTATACTTCCTTTATTGAACACACACACAAAACAATAAACAAACACAAAAGATTAGAGGAGAAACACACAACACAAGGGAAACATGAAATGGGAAAGGAAACACACACAAAAACAAAAGGAAACATCCCAAATCACCTATATATATGTGAGGAAAAAGCTGTTTTCATTGAATTTGTAATTTGGACCAAGTGCTTACCCATAAATGGGTATCATTGAATGCCTTTCTTCCTCGATTTAATTGAAAAGATCACTGAAATACAAACCTCTTCTCATATTCTTGAGAAATCTAGCATGATTGTTAGTGCAATTGATGATCCAATCATTTGTTTCATTTCCTTTGTTTCTTTGACATATAGTTTCCATTTCTCATTGATTCCCACATTTGTTTCGATTGCTGATTTTCCATTGGTACTATGAAGATGAGCCTCGATCATACTTGACTTATCATTAGTATACTACGACCTTTGTTCTTCATTTTCCATCTATTTCATGACCACTAATTCCATAGGTTGATTCTCAACAGATGATTTAGAAGCTGCATCATTATCTATAGCCTATTGATTTTTCTATTCCTCAATTGAACAAAAAAACATCATTCTCATACTTCAGCCCTTTTGCAACATACTACCTTATAGAATGTTTCATGTGCATTGCATCATCATATTGGAAAGAGAATGAGCTCAAGGTTGGCCATGCAACATGAAAACTATGTTTTTTTCATTTTTTCCACTTTGGGCTTCATCCTCAATTATCATGTTGAGAGCATCCTTCTCTTGAGTAAAGTGAACACTAAAAGGTTGAAGTCTATTGAGAATATTTCCATTTTGAACAAAATCATCCTTAGGATCAAGCAACATTTCATTTCTCCATTTTTTTGAGAATGTTTCCATCCTCATGAGAGGGAATGAGCGCAACATTAGAGTTGAAAATATTTCATTATAGTTTTCCCAATCTTGATCACTTGAGAACCAAGAAATCCATTTCCATGATGAAATCATCATCTCCTTGAATAGGTTCACGTTCATAAGTGAAGCATTTTGTCATTCTCGTATTTCTTGTCATATTCTTCCAATGAGAAAGAGAAGTATTCATATTCACAAGTACATTCATTGAATGGAAACTCATGTTGAACATTGGGAAAATTATTGGAAACATTGAAGTTACACATCGTCAATAAGTTTCCAAGCATCACTCATTGATCCACATTGCTCATCACTTCAACTCTTTCTTATTGCAAGTCAAGATTCTCATGATTATTATCGACATCTAGTGAAACTAATTCATTTATTCTCTAATCCCATAGAAATTACACACTCTCAAATTATGATTTCATCAAATCATCATGATATCCTTTGATCAACTCTATGATGCTTGGACAATCTTCCACCAACATGGGAAGCTCGAGACCATCCTAAAAGGTCATGAAAATGTTGCAAAATTTTGAATTTTGACATGAGATGTGTGTCATTAGGTCATCTAGTAGGCATGCCTGCTATAAGTATTATCATTATAATTTTCTTATGCAGGAAGTCCTCCAATGCTACCTCAACATCTTTGATCTAGCCCATAAGGGGGAATTATTTCATTTCCATGGAGAGGTAATGACCAGAGGAAGGAGAAAGAGAGAGGTGGAGAGATTTATACACTTTTACATGCATGATGTTGTTCAAAGCACTAGAGTTAATGATTCAATTATTTAGTTTGTACCCATTGACCAACAAGACTATGTAGAAAGGAAGGTTCTACCTCACTATAAGTGGAGGGTGTGGAAGTAGGGAAGTTCATATATAGAGTGGGTTGAGACACAAGCAGTAATTATTTTGTAGTGGAATCTTTAGGACATGAGAAACAATACTACTTCCTTTGATATGTTGAATGAGTTTATTAAGTTGTTTGGGATGATTTATCAAGTACTCATATTCAAAAATTTAGACTTTAGATTTTTTTGAAATGGTCAATGATATAAAAAGATGAGGAAGTGGTAGAAACATCAGGGATTGTGGTAGCCTTGACATGAATGTTCTTAGGATCAACAAAAACTGATTTTTCAAGGGAAGTTGAATGAGACTTACTCGAGGAGGTGAAAGGATTCTTGGTTAGAGTAGTCTCATATTTCTTCTCAGCTGACCCTATGGAAGTGAACTTCGATGATCCTCCTTTCATTGTTGTTTTTTATGGAGTCTCCATTTGATGATTAAATTTCTTATCTTAGGAAACAACATAAGATCCTTATTTCTCCTTTTTTGATCAAGTGAACACCACATAGGAGTAGTTGTATGCCTAAATCAACACATAATTTCAAACGCAAGTGACCTCCCGAGGTCATCTTGGGATAACTAGAATGTGATGGATGATATGGTAATGTGGCGGATTGATAAATTTTAGGTGGTTTAGTTGGGAATTATGATAATAGGTCAAGGCAATCAAAGGTTCTCAACTGGAAAAATAGGGATTTTTTCATTAAGATAAATGAATTCTCGCCTAGTCTATGTGACGGTGATACTATAATAAATGATGATTGTGGTGTGTAGATCTCAGTCAATTTCAGTGGAACTAACTAAAACCTGACTTGATTAAAGAATGTGATGGAATTTTCCTTCATCTTCTGTATATTCCTCTCTAAAGAGGGTCATGAAGGTATGAGAGAAGATGTGTGGAAAGGATATTAAGGGTTGCGGGGTCTAAGCTTGTCTACTTGGTTAGCCCAATGCTCTTAGGAAATATAAAATTCTTTGTTAAGGGAAATGAGGTGGTCAACGATTTTAGGAGGCACGAGCGTAGCTTTGAAGACTAATTAGCGCAAGCCTTGATCAATGTCTATTTTGTTTCTTTCAATGTTTGGTTGTCTTATAAGTGGATTGAAGATTCTAATACGTTGTTGTGGTGGATCCGAATGGTCACGTGGGCACAAATTTAAGAGAAATGTTAGCAAACAAGCAAGCTAGAATCAAAAGGGACCGAGAGATAAGTTCGGTAGCCTAGGCCTCAGTGGGAAATAGAAATCATGTTCTTTCTAGATCTATATTACTTGTAATTCCTACCTGTAAATTTTTTTTGAATTAAATAAAAGATGATTTATTTTCTCCTTTTAATTTAACTAAGTTTGATTTACAAATATTTAATCAAATAAAAGTAAAGAAAACTATCAATTTTTTAATATATTTTAATGAACCTTTTAATAGAACTAAATAAATGAATCTACTTAACTTCTAAACTATCTTTTTGTGCTTTTCTAGTTACTTGGAAATTAAATAAAAAAGCTACGAGACATAGACAAAACAATTATTCTAAAAGAAATAACCTACTTCTACACTAAAATAAAACAAATAGGGAATAGCTGAATGTAGCTATTCCTCTGTTGAGATGTGAAATTAAATATAATTTAAAGAAAGATGTATTCTAACTTATAATTTTGGAAATCTAACTTCCTCTAATTGCTTCACCTCAGAATCACGGGAAGAAAGAAAGATTCTTAGAAGAAATTTCCTCTTTCCCCTGAGACTTCCCTATAAAACAAATAAATTATACGGGTAAACTAATAATGAAGAAATAAAATGAAAAACGTAGACATAGAAGCTTCCTCAAGATTCTTTCCCTTGTAGATCCACATGGATAAGTAGGGAAGAAGATATCAACAAAATTTTGTTCATACACATACAAACTAGAAATGAAGAAATTGAAATGTATAGACGTTTTAAAACAAATAAATGAAGAAATTCAGGCACAAAACCTTCCTCCAAATTATTTCCCATACATATCCACAGGGATAAGCTAGGAAGAAGATATCAATGGAAGATTTGTACTGGTAATGAAGAAACTATAAATTCTACCTCTTAAAACAAGTGTATTGCTTCTTTTAATTTTAATGACAATATTCAAAATAAAAGCTTCAAATAAATGAAATACATCCCCAACTTGGTTACTGTAGTACTATGATAGCTTTCCAAATGTGGTGATGATTCTATTATCTCCTCAAATTCCCTTCCAGAGATGAAAATCCAAATAATCTAGGGTGCAATGTTGGATGGTTGTAAGAAGAAATCAAGAAGACACTGGTGTAGATTGGTTATAGGAAAATTGATAAAAAATGTAAGTGAGAAGAAACAAAGCAATGCAATCTTTGTGTTGTCATGTATTTCTCAACAAGATTTTGGCAGAGTAACAGTGCAATTCGAATAAAAAATCTCCAACCCATGATATAGGTAAATTTTGGTTTTATATAAATATATAAGAGTAGAATTCTAACACATGGTAATCAAGAAGTTCCAAATCATCCAAGAAAGGGGGAGTCAAACTTCTAATAATAGTAAAATGAGAAGAGGATTTCAATACGTATCCAATAAGCTAGAAATCAGGTAAAACAAGTGATAAAAACACTCACAAGTTTGAGACACACATTTAAGACACAAAATCTAGATTCTCAATTAAAAATGTATGGAACTGCAGATCTCCACAGACTAGTGGTTACGTAATTGCTACGACGGTTACTTAACTTGAAGTCAAAACAATGTATAAAAGGAGTGAATAGCACATTGGGAAGGCACATAAAGATAACGCACCTATAAGCAAGGATAAATAGGTCAATTAAACATGTTGAAGGAAAGGAGAAATGATCTACATATCATCATTGTTCCACAAAAGTAATATTTCATCATAAAATTTTTTTATTGTATCGCGATACAACACATGTGCAATTTTGGATACGTACATATTGCCCCCTCAAAGATTTGTTTTAGCCATAAATGGGAATAAAAGAGAAAATAGAATCAAGTACAAATATAAAACAAGATTAGTAAAGTAATTTGAAAAAAAATAACAAGTTTACTTACCATGTCCATGGGGATGAGAAATATACCTACTCTAGCGCGCCAACCCTACATACACTCACTAAAAATGTCATTAGAAAACAAAATTTGATCTATATATATTACTTTTTAATATTTTTAGAAATAATATCTACTCATCCACTTAGCTAATTTTGGAGCTCTAGATTACCTGTGTCTGTTTCATTTACAAATATAATAAAATCAAAGAGCACTCAGTGACAATAACAACACAACCAATGACGGTGATAGAGGGTCACAAATAGGTATTTCTCTAAAATTTGTAATTAATTGGAACTAGCCATAAGAGGGGAGGTTTTTGGTAATTTGATAGTAAAAATGATCATGGGGTGTGCCTCTTAGGTTTTGTTGTTTGTTTGAATGATTTTGGTTTTTTGTATTGTTGTAAATTTTCACATTTAAGGGTACAACCCCATTTTTCGTGGGCACAATTTCCATGATTTCTATGTAACCACCACTTGTAGAGAGCGATAGTTGCGTAACCACCACAAAGGTTAAGCAAATATCACAATGGGTAGATTACTCTTGCTCTAGCAGAGTGGCGATTGCGTAATTGCCACCTGCTTAGAGTAGTAGTTATATATCTGTCCGACCTTTTGTTTAAAAATCCAAGTATGGAGTTTCTTTTTTGTTTTTACTTGCATTTATATTGTTTTTGTGAGATTTTTACATACTTATTAGGTTCCAAATTTCTCTTTTCTCATTGGTTTGGATGCGGGGAGTTACATTAGGTGGAGCGAGCCGAGAGTAGGATTAGTTACCTCAAATCTTGTAGTTATTGACTTAGGTAGAGAGGGGTTTATTGGAGAGGGTGAAATATGAAGGATTTCCCAGACACAACCTATTGCCCACATGAGTTGACTTCTTTGTGACTTATTCGATTATTAGGATGCGGACCAAAACACATTCTAGTTTCCTAGAATTAGAGGAGAGTGGACCATTCCAACGAAGGATGTTTATATCATAATAAAATTTCTGTCATTGGTAGGAAGTTGTACACCGAAAATAACCAATTTGGCGATTGAGACTCGTAGGTGGGTTGCTTACCTTCATGACACAAAAAACTCAATACGAGTGCCAAGAAAGGGGTCGAGACTTGTTATAGTGGATACTTCTCATATCCCCACTTTAGGCAAGACTGTCATCATTCGTATCTTGACATCACGTTTGATTGGAGATAAGGGCAGGGATATGTTCTTATTTTGTTAGGATTTTTTTGTTGAGAACATTGAGTAGTCTTTGCAGGGTGTACACTTGGGTAGTGGATATTCCTAGAACTACCTACCATGATCTATATCGGGTTGTTATATATGAGTATGGATCTCTTAACCACCGTGTATTAGTCATGTCATGGGTTTATGAGTGGATGATACCCTACTAGAGGGGATTTGTGATAATAGATCCCACTTTGAGGTTAGAGCATCTAGATGGGTCAACATGGCTCCTCTCAAGGGAACATTACATTTGGTATTCACCTTAACCCCGACAAATATGATCACGTAGCCATATCAGGACATGGTTGGTAGATGGGGAGTGGAGGTGATTACATTAGCTACATGCAACACTGCTATTTTTATATGGTTGATCGAGTAGTAAGGTTGAGAGTCATACATTACTTGGTGCCCTAGCATTCGAGTTAGCCTATTCGGATGCCCTCCCAATAGTTACTATAGCTTACGAGAGGGATACAAAAGGCAATAAATGGATAGAGGGGCCAATTATAATGGATAGTTATAGTGCCCGGGATTCCAATAAGCTCACCACAAGCTGCACCAAACTTAGCTACATGTGCTACATTTAGGTTAAGGAGAGTTCTATAGATTGGTGAAGGCCCAACACAGGGAGGAGGAGGATGCGAGATAGACTCGGGATTGATGGAGGAGTCGGATCCTTAGTGGTGGGGGTACTTAGAGAGCCTCGGTAGATATTAGAGTTGAGGCAAAGGTGGAGGAGGAGTGAGTATATCTAGAGGAGATAGAGGAGGCCTCAGTGCATCTAGAGGTAATAAATGAGGATAGGGCCAAGGATGAGAAGGACGTACCATCTCTTACAACAAGTACCATTCATCGATCCAAGTGGGCTCCAAGAAACCCAAGTGAGTATAACACACTTCTCCTATCTTTACTTCCTAGATTAGATGTTAGTAGGATATTTATTCTTTTTAAATTTTATATTTCACTTTCTAACTCACCATTTTTGTTTTCTCCTTATAGCCACAATCGATGGATGATGAGATCTCATTCGAGACACACTCCTAGATTTGTTCATGATTCCTTCTGGATTGATTTGAGAGAAGCTTCTTATAAACCATAGAATCCCATCATTATTTGGACATTACACTAACGTATTTGCACCAACATGTCATGCTTTGTGGTGATGATGACTCAACAGAGGAATGATATCACTATGCATGAGGACCGAGAGAGGCAATGAGGACACTTGCACAATGGAGCCACTACTTCTACCGGACATTCACATGAACAATCTCACATATCGAAAAAAAAATGGTCCCATGCCATGTCTTATTGATCTCACCATCGGATCCACAACAATATTCCATGCCTTACTCCTTCTTAGGTATCTAGGAGGGATGTATTGATCTGAAAATCAAATTTAACTAGCAATTGTGCACACACATTTCTTTGCTTTGTATTGATTTTCGATGTAAAAATTGAGCATTATATCCTTTTGTATTTTTAATAAAAGAATTAAAACTGAAAGTACTATGTAAAAATAGAAGATAAAGAGATGAATCACTAGCAATTTGACACAAGAATTGATAACGGAGTTCGACACTTGTGGCCTACGTCTCGGTCCGGTTGAATGGGACCGATCTATTAAAATATTGAAAATAAATCTTTAAAAATATTTCTACAAGAATATTATTTTCTCATCACGTTCCTCTTCCAAAAATAATAGTAGTCACTTTTTACTTCATCTCAAAATTCCCTCCCTAGCTCAAGTTATGAGCATTTCAATATTTTACACAGACCTGAATGCTATTCAAATAAAATAACACTCCTTTTATAATGTTTCTAAGCCCCCTAGCATACCGGATGGGCACTTATCCTTTTACACGGCCCACCCGGGTTCCATTCTCCTCCCCATGCATTTGCCTTATCTCTTAGGGAACAATATCCCACATTTGGTGCAGATTAAAGTGGAGGAGGTTTTAAAAGGTGGGGCGGTGTAAGTTCTAAGTGGCTTAAGGGCCACCTAAGCCACTTGAGATGTGGGCGCTTTGTTGGAGGATAAGGATGGTGCATGGATATGTATGGACATATTTTTAGGTGCCTTGAATAATGCTTATGGAGGTTAAGCCAAATATAATGCGCAGAATATGATTTCAATTAAAATGCGTGGAATATGGTAATTGCATAGTTTAAAATGGCATATCAATTAGTCCCACATGCATAGAAAAAATGCAATTAGAGGCATATATATACACAAGCTGGTATAGTGATAAAATTAGAAGGAGGCCAAGACACCCCTCCATAATCGAGTGTGTCGAACCTGGCTAAGGGCCCCAACCAGTAAATAGCGGGGTCCGTTTGTCCGTGAACAAGTGTCCAAGACCGGCATTCCCAAAAACCACTTTTAGTTCATCACAAAAATTTTCCACATGTCACAATATAATTGAAACACTTGGCGAGCGTGCACATGTCCAACTGCGCACAAAACTCCAAATTTTTCCAGTTGCCCGAAAATTTCAGCGGGCTTAACTTTTGCAAATGAGCTCCGTTTCCTACAAACAAGATATTAACGAAATCGTATAATTTTTCTCCACACTTTAAAAATGACTGAAACTTATTCTGAGAAGATCTTAGATTAGTGGTTCTATGTGAGGATCCTCTGGATCATTCCTCCCCATTGAGAAACTTTTGGACCCCAAAAGTCAACTTAATTGGTGAATAGGTGAGGGTATTTCTCCCTCACCTTTCCAGTTTCCATCCATTTAGCCTTGTTCGGATGCATGCCTTTGAACCCAACACGAAGATACTCAATATCACCCCTTCGCAAAGTTCTTACTTTCCTATCCAAAATGATGTCTTCCTGCAACTCATCAAGATACTCAGGAGAAAAATCATCAATGGAAGGCATTATGTTAGAATCATCATGATCAACAATCATAGGCGGTTCATACAATCTTAAATTCTCAACATTTACAACTAAGTAGATTTGCATATATGGAGGTAAATCCAACTGAAAGCGTTTACCAATTTTTTCCAATATTTGGAATGGACCATACTATATAGGTTTCATTTTTTACCTTCACCGTCGTCTTTCCTTCTTGATGTGAAGCCAAACCCGAATCAAAGCAACTTTGAACTTGTGATCAATTCTATGTTTATCATGCCTAATTTTTACTTGGCCTGACTTTTCTTCAATTGTTCACGGACATACTTTGATGAACTGTTATATTCTCTACACAAATCTTTTAGCCTTGTCGAAACACTTGCACCATTAACAATAGTTTCATGTCCACAATATATATCTAATGGAGAATTAGGTAGATATCCATAACAAGTCTCAAATGGAGACTTCAAAGTAGAAGAATGTAAGGCACGATTATAAGCATGTTACACATAATAAAGATGTTCATCCCACAATTTAGGATGTTTGCTACTATAGCCCCTAAGTAATTATACCACTGTGCGGTTTACAACCTCTGTTTGACCATCAGTCTGTGGATGAAAAGCAATGCTCTTTTTAAATTTTGTGTCCATTAACCCCCACAATGTTGACCAAAATTCCCCAAGATATCTAGAATCCTGATTAGATATAATTGAAGTAGGTAAACCAAAATGAACCCAAACAAATTGAAAAAACAAATGTGCAGTTCCCTCACTAGTTATTTGTTTAGTACATGGAACCAACACACACATTTTGCTAAATCTGTCCACTACCACATATAAGTAATCATGTTTCTTCCATGTCATGGGAAAACCTTCTACAAAGTCCATGGAAACAATTTCCCAAGGCCTTGTTGGAACATGAAGAGGAGTGTAAAGTCCTAATTTCCTATTACTTGGCTTGCTTGTGGCATAAAGAACACATCCCTTAATATACCTATTTACATGTTCATGCATTCTAGGCCAATAACAATATTTTTGTAAATGTGCAACTGTCTTACTAATACCAAAATGTCCTGAAATAAGAGAAGTATGTGCTTCCCTAATCATATGCACACACTCATTTTATGGAATACAAAGTTTACCAGAATGATATAATAATTCTTCATGCAAATGATAATATTTTTCTCCTACTTGTTTCCCACTTACTAGATCCTCATACACTTCTCTGAAATCAACATCATTTACATATTGTTCCTTGTAAATAACATGAGCCAAAGAACTCTGCTGTAAAAGAATAGATGCTACTACCACTGGTGGTCTAGATAACATATCAATAACCTTGTTTTGAATACCTTTTTTATACCTGATTACAAGATGAAATTGTTGCAAAAATCCCATCCACCTCAAATGTCTAAAATGCTGCAATTTTGTTTGTGTTTGTAAGTATTGAAGTGGTTGATGGTCAATATGTATAATTGTTTCTTTACCCATTAAATAATGCTTCCACTTTTTAACACTTTGAACCAAAGCATACAACTCTTTATCATAAGTTGGATAGTTTCTTCTTTGCACTTGTAAAGGTTTCGAATGGTAACACACGGGTGTTTGTTCTACATCAAAATCTGCCCCATTGCGTAGTCACTAGCATCTGTCTCAATCTCAAATGAATGTTGTAAATCCGAAAGTGCCAAGATCAGAGTGGTACTTATCTTCTCTTTTCGAGTGTATCAAAGGCTTTTGTTGTTTTCCTCCCCACTAAAAGACTGTTTAATACTTGTCAAAGCATGCAAAGGAGATGCAATATATGAAAAGTTAGTAGTAAATTTTCTCCAAGATCTTGAACTACACCTAGAAAAATTCTAACTTCCGTCACATTAGCGAGTCTAGGCCATTTCACAATAACCTCTATTTTTGCAGGATCAATTCTCAATTCTCCATTTCCTACAATATAACCCAAGTAAATTAAAGATGTTTTTCCAAATTCACATTTTGACATCTTCAAATAAATTTTTCTTTCCTTAGTGCATCTAGGACTTGCTAGATGTGTTTAACATGTTCATCCCATGACTTACTAAAAATAAGAATATCATCTAAGTAGACAATAACAAAATTATCTATGAATGGTCTAAATATTTCATTCATAACTCTCATGAATGTTGCTGGTGAATTGCACAAACCAAAAGACATCACTAACCATTCAAACAATCCCTGTTTCATTTTAAAAGTAGTTTTCCAAACATACTTGATGATAACCACTTCTTAAGTCTAACTTTGTGAAATAAATTGCATTCTTTAATTGATCTAGTAAATCATCTATTCCAGGAGAGGGTAACAATTCTTTATAGTAATCTTGTTTAAAGCACGGAAATCAACACACATTCCCCAAGTGTCATCCTTCTTAGGAACCAATATAATTGGCAAACCACATGGGGATGTACTTCGATGAATTATGCCTTGAGCCAAAAGTTTCATTACCTGTCTCTTGATTTCCCCATTCTCTACTACTGCCAACCTGTACATTCCGATATTGGGAAGAGGTGCATCTTGAAGCAACTGTATCTCATGTTGAACCCCTCTTTTGGGAGGTAGACCTTGTGGATCCAAAAAACATCATCAAAATGAGAAACAATTTTTACCAATTCATCCTTATGTTTCAGATCGCAAGTCTCAAAATCCATCTCATGTTCTTTTTCTTTGGCTTTGACCACCATGAGCACAAAACTTTTGCTTGAGTTTACAAGCCTTTTCATTTGACCTGCAGTTACCAAGGATAGATTATTCTTTTCATGGTGATCTCTAACAATAAACTCAATTCCATCCTTTACAAGCAAATATTTATTTTCTTCCCTATAGAAGATTGCTTTACGATCATACAAATAAGGACTTCCCAAAACCACCCCACAAATATCCAAAGGAACTAAATTCAATTCAACCTCATCTATAAACTTGTTTGTAATGGAAAATATGAAAGTACAAGTTTTAGTTACTGCTTTTGCATCATCACAAACCCAGCCCAAAGGATAAGGCTTAGGATGTGGTTTAATTTTGAGTCCTAGTTTCTTAACAACCTCCTTAGAAATTAGATTAGCTTAAGATCCACTATCAAAAAGAGTATCAATTTTTGTATGCTTTGAAATTACTCTAATGTGGAAAAGATCATTCCTTTTCTTATCATAAGGTATAGTTTGTTTACTAGAAGAATATGCAACATTTGTAGTGCTATTGTTGGAAATTTAAAGAGTTGATTTAACTTGAAAACTCATAGATGTGATTTGGGTTTCATCACCTGAATTAGAACCAAGATCATGCACTACAATATTTTTTTTATTTTCTTTTCCTTTCTTAACCATCCATTTAGGCTTCTTTTCAAGATGTAATTTCCAACATTTAGACTCATCATGGTTTTATTTACAATGATTACAAAATGGTTTTTCATCTTCCTTCTTAACAGTAGAGTTTGTTTTATGCTTACCCTTTCATTTTCCTTGTTCTTATGAACCTTTTCCTTCAAATTGCTTGTTCTTTTGATTAAAAGAAGAGAAAGAGAACTCCTTTGTTGTTTTCCCTCATGCTTCCAAATGGGTTGCTTGAACACATACTGCATCAATATTAGTAGGACCTAAAACAAGTATCATATGTCTTAGATAACTATGCAATCCACCAATATATTTGAGCAGTGTTTCTTTTGTGTTTAGAGAAATTCCCAGAATTAGAGCCCTTTTCCTAAATTCTTGTGTGTATTCTTGAACACTTTGTCCCTTAGTTTGTCTTAATGTTTTCCAATCCATCATAGCTTGTTGCTTATAACCAAGAGGATAAAATTGTTGCCTAAGATTTGAAACAAATTTAGACCAAGAAGTGATTTCTTTACCTTTGGTTTCTTCCACTTCTGAAGCTTACTCTCCCACCAAATGAGTGTTTGTGCCACCCATCCAAAGAGTTTCCAAATGAATATTTGCTTCATCATCAACAATTCTCTGAACCCTACAATATACTTTTATCTACTTGACCCGAGTTATCCAACTTCTTTGCATTTAGCTCTCCAAAGTAGATATAGGTAATTCAAACTTGATATCTAACTTTAATGAAGGAAAATCAGACTTTAAAGAGTCTTTTTTTGGAATATCAGAACTAGAGATTTCTTCTTTCTTACCTTCTCTAGTTCCATTTTCCCTTTTTCTATCTTGGTACATTTCTTCCACCATTTCCTTCATCTGTAGGAATGATTGATGAAAGTTTTCTTCCTCTCGATCTGCTATTTTAGGACTTCGAGATCATCTGGTACCAATTTTGGGATCTCCTTCAACTAACTCTCCTTCACCCTTCTTAGATCGAGACCTTGTTAACATCCAACACACAACTTGCAATCCAAAAATGTTAATCTGAACCAAAAATCAGTCAAAACCAGCTCTGATACCAATGATCTGAAAATCAAATTTAACTAGCAATTGTGCACACACATTTCTTTGCTTTGTATTGATTTTCGATGTAAAAATTGAGCATTATATCCTTTTGTATTTTTAATAAAAGAATTAAAACTGAAATTACTGTGTAAAAATAGAAGATAAAGAGATGAATCACCAGAAATTTGACACAATAATTGATAACGGAGTTCGACACTTGTGGCCTACATCTCTGGGTTTGGTTGAATGAGACCGGTCTATTAAAATATTGAAAATAAATCTTTACAAATATTTATATGAGAATATAATCTTCTCATCATGTTCCTCTACCAAAAATAATAGTAGTCACTTTTTACTTCATCTCAAAATTCCCTCCCTAGCTCAAGTTATGAGCATTTCAATATTTTACATAGACCCGAATGCTATTCAAATAAAATAACACTCCTTTTATAATGTTTCTAAGCCCCTAGCATACCAGCTGGGTGCTTATCCTTTTACATGGCCCACCTGGGTTCCATTCTCCTCCCCATGCATTTTCCTTATCTCTTAGGGAACAATATCCCACATTTGGCGCAGATTAAAGTGGAGGAGGTTTTAAAAGGTGGGGCGGTGTAAGTTCTAAGTGGCTTAAGGGCCACCTAAGCCGCTTGAGATGTGGGTGCTTTGTTGGATGATAAGGATGGTGCATGGATATGTATGGACATAGTTTTTAGGCACCTTGAATAATGCTTATGGAGGTTAAGCCAAATATAATGCGTGGAATATGGTTTCAATTAAAATGTGTGGAATATGGATATTTAAATAAAATGCATGGAATATGGTAATTGCATAGTTTAAAATGGCATATCAATTAGTCCCACATGCATAGCACAAATGAAATTAGAGGCATATATATACACAAGTTGGTATAGTGATAAAATGAGAAGGAGGCCAAGACACCCCTCCATAATCGAGTGTGTCGAACCTGGCTGAGGGCCCCCAGCCAGTAAATAGCGGGGTCCATTTGTCCGTGAACGAGTGTCCAAGACTGGCATTCCTAAAAACCACTTTTAGTTCGTCACAAAAATTGTCCACATGTCACAATATAATTGAAACACTTGGCGAGCGTGCACATGTCCAACCTGCACAAAACTCCAAATTTTGCCAGTTGCCCGAAAATTTCAGCGGGCTATAACTTTTGCAAACGAGCTCTGTTTCCTGCAAACAAGATATCGATGGAATCGTATAATTTTTCTCCACACTTTAAAAATGATTGCAACTTATTCTGAGAAGATATTAGATTGGTGTTTCTCTATGAGGATCCTCTGGATCATGTATAGGCCTAGCTTCTTTATTACTTTGAGATAATTTTTGATGTATATATCATATTTTTTAAATTTTTGGCTTGTAGTGAGAACTTTGACCACACTTACCCTATGATGTGATGAAATTATACATGAGACACTTGACATATTATATATACATATTGACATATTTTTGGTTCGACATTCCTTTGCATCATGGTTTATCTCTTTTGTATACTCTTAGATGGTTTTTAATTTCTGATGTTTTTGAATTTATGTTGTAGATGATGATGCAATGTGATGAAAAAATGTGTGTGTGTGTGTGTGTGTGTGTGTGTGTGTGTGTGTGTGTGTGTGTGTGTGTGTGTGTGTGTGTGTGTGTGTGTGTGTGTGTGTGTGTGTGTGTGTGCATATGGGAACAAAATGTAATTAAGAAACTTTATTTTTCAAGTAATGTTTAACACTTCTATTCCATTGGAAAAATGTGTTGAATGTAGTATGATGATAAAATAATCTCACTTCATTCTTAACTCCACACAACCAATAAGATGTGAGGGCTCACCACCAAGATTCAATAATAACACAAGATATATGTTTTGAATAATGTGAATGAGAATGATGACCAAGAGACAAGAATTTTGACAAGGATTTACTCAACCCAACCCAAACCAAGATTAACTTAACCAATTCGAAATGAATTTTACTTGTAAGTTTTGATTAGACTTAGATTTATAGCTGGTCTATTTATTGATGAGAACTAATTTAAATAACGGTTTCATCTCCTAACATACCCATCTAAGTCATTTTCTTGGGAATTTTTAGATTTTCAAGAACTTTTATTTCCTTATTTATTTGAAACTTCTGATTTATTGATGCAACCCATACAACTTGCCTCATGCTACTAATAAGAATCATGAATTATCCTTGAGGAAAATATATAGGTGAGTAAGGGAACTTCCCTCATTTCCCTACCTCATGTTACCTATAAGAATCATGGGCTTATCACTGAAGAATGGTAGGGATGAAAAAGAGTATATATTTGTAAATAAGAGCATTTGTTATTGTTTATATATATATTGTTTATATATATATATATATTTATTTATTTGAATTTTAATTGTGTTTTTGGTAATATACATTTTATGCTAATTTCAACTCCACACAACTAGTAGGATGTGAGGGCTCATCACCAAAGGATGAGATATGCAAAAAAAGATCCAGGTGAAATGTTTAGAATGTTTTTTTCATGGAGAGAGATTTTAGGGGAGGATTCATCATCAAGAAGATTCTAAAGAAAATGATAGGCAAGAAACATCCAAATTGTAAGCAACCGTGAAAAATATTGAGCATATAACTCCTCATAAAGCAATATAAAACATTGTCTCTAATGGAAGTGGTGACAAAGAATATTTAGTTTTAATGTGTGAAGATAATGTAGAAGAGGCATGATTGATATAATTTCAAATGTTTGAATGTTTAAAATTTACTTGAAAGGTGAGTTTTTGTTTTACAATTTTGACAAAATGATAATGCAAGTGACAAGACAATATGAATGCAACGAAAAACAATGTGGAAATGTAAATGACTATATGTAAAATTATTTAAGGTGAAGTGAGTTGATGGACTTGCCAAAATCCTCACCCTCTAAGGTACATAAACGATACACACCATTTTTGTAATCTTCCATTACTTGATAAGGCACCAACCATTTCAGCCTTAATTTTCTACCTTCACCGACCTTTTTGTGTATTTGACTCTCAAGTCTTAACACAAAGTATCCTATCTGGATTTCACGTTCATAGTCCTTCTTGTTATACGATGAAACATTCTATCTAAACACATCCAATGATGATGTTCGGATTTGAGCCAATTTTTATCCAAGATTTATAAATCAATTAGTCACACGTCTTAGTATGCATCCTCATCGAGCATGCCTTGTAAAGACACACAAAGAATAGGGAATTCTACCTCTTGCGGTAAGACCACTTTGGCACTTTGAAAACTAGAGAGAAAGGGTTTACCCCCATGGGTGTTCGTAGTGAAGTTTGGTAAGCCCACAAGGCTGGAAATAGCTTTAAGTGTTAGTCTAGCTTGTTCTCCTTAACATTTTTAAGGAGGATGGACTTCAAATTCTTATTAGTCACCTTAGCTTGTCCACCAGTGCAGAGGGTAGTATAAAGAGGTTATACAATGAGATATTTTAAATTGAGCACATAGCTTACATACTTCTTCATTCTTATAGGTATTCCCAGTATCCGAGATAATAACCTATGGACACCATAACTATAGATAATATGGTTTAAGATGATCTTATCAATGAAAGATCTAGGCACTATAGTTAGAGACTTGCTCTCAACCCATTCGGTAAAGTATTATGTGGCCGTGATTATAAATTTGTGGCCATCTAACAACGAGGGAGAGAATTTCCCTATTAAATTAAAACCCTAAGTAGAAAAGGGCCAGGGTGTCAATATTGGCTATAGAGCTTGGGCTGGGATGTGTATAACATGTGAGAAATCTTGAAATTTTTGGCACTTCGCACATACTCTACAACATCATGTTCTAATGTGGGTCAAAAATATCCCATTTGATGGATCTTATGAGTGGTCAAATGCCCTCTAAAGTGGCCACCAAATACTTCACTATAGGATTGAAAAAGGATCTTTTCCACTTCTTCTTCATCAATGTATCTCAGTAACATTCCATCGAAAGATTTATGATAAATAACTTCCTCTAAAATTACATTCTTAGTGGCTATGACACGTAGTCATCACCTTTGTTGCAATTTGGATCCCTCAAGATACATCCAATCTATGATGTGGTTTATTATATCTATATACCATGAGCATGAAGCAATGGGATTTTTTTCTTTTATATAGAAGAAACATTCATCGGGAAGTTCAAGTCAACTATATGTGTACAATCTATAGGATTATCTACCAACCAATCAACAATGATTTTTCCCTTAACAAAATTTTGATTGATGAAAGTGAGATTAAATTCACCCATTAACATGATAAATATGTCGGCCATATTAGATAAGTTTTCTTGGGTCAAGAGTGTCCGTAATTTTTTTGATTTGATTATCACCTCATTTTCTTGGTTAAGCATATAATGCCTTAACCTCTTAGTTGCAAAGACAATTTCCAAGCACTCTTTCTCTGCTTGAGTATACCATGTTTTATATTCAAGAATTGTGTGGCTAATGAATTAAATGGCATGTTCACAACCATCATCATCCTCACATGATAATATGCATGCCATCGATACATTTATGACTTGAATATAAAATCAGAGGAAAATTAGCTTTGGGTGGCATGAGCATTGGTGGAGACATGAGGAAGCACTTAACTAACTCAAATGCATTATGAAATTCATCATTCCATGCCTTGGAACACTATTTCTGTAACAAGTCATTAATAAGATGGATAACATATATAAAATTAGGGACAAACCTATGGATTTCCCCAAGTTTACCCAAGAAATACCTAATACTAGACTCGTCTGATGGTTGAGTCATTTCAAGAATCACCTGGATTTTCACCGGATTTTTGTATCAATTCCTTGAGAGGAAACTATGTATAATAATAACTTACCTCCAATGACTCCAAACACACATTTATCTAGATTTAAGGTCACATTGTATTTGATCAAACATGAGAGAATGATCTGAAGAAATTTAGGTGGCCTCCTCTCTTCTTAATTTTCACTAAGAGATCATTAACGTATGTTTCCAAAATCTTGTGAATAATATAATGAAATATATAAGTCATGGTGCATTGATAAGTAGTGCCAAAATTCTTCAAACAAAATGATATAATGACATAAAAAAGGTTCCCGAGGGGGTAAAGGTAGTCTTTGTTTTCCTTCCTCGAGACCCTTATTTGGTCAGTAGCCAAAGAACCCATCCATAAGGAATAAAGACTCATAACCACTTGTTGCATCAACAATAATATCAATGGATGGTAATGGGAAGTTTTCCATAAGAAAATATTTTTTTATGTCCCTAAAGTTGATGCATATCCATATTTTTATATTATTTTTAAGAACAAGGATGATGTTAGATAGCCAAATAGTGTAGTCCACTAGCTTTATGAACCCTATCTGAAGGAGCTTCATCACCTCCTCTCTGACCATTAAAGCGGCTTTAGGATTCATAGGTCTCAAATTTTGTTTTATAGGTTTTGCTTCGGGTTTGGTGACAAAGTTATGAACTAATACATCGGGAGTGACACTGTCATTACATTATAACTAAATGTAAAGGATTTAGAATGTTCCTTTAATACCTTAGTATGCTCTTCTATTTCCTACGGTGACAATGAATAACCAAGATTTAGAATTTTGGGCTCCTCTTCTATCCCAATGTTAATGTCAATGATTCCTTCTATTAAATAAGCATTCCCTTCTTCAAACTAAGGAGGAGTTGGAGGAAAATCTAGAGGCTCTTCCTCAACTTCATAAATTTTAAAGTATTTTGACGAGGAAGGATTCATTATTCTGTCTCTGAAGTATGAAGAAGGGTGAGGGATAAGGGAAAATCCTTTCTTATGATGCATGGGATGGAGGTCAGTATACACATGGAAGAATCCTAATATTTCCTCATCATTCTCCATGAAATCTAATGTGATAGGATCATTTTTAGTCTCTACATATACCAAAATTACATTGTTAGGCATTTTACAAACCAAGGGTTCATCTAGGCTTGAGACTCGCAAATTTCATTTCCTTGAAATAGGACAAAAATGAGAACACCGGTTAGCCATAGAATAAAAAGATGATTCTATTCCATAGGAATATACTCTATATAAATGAAATAAAGATATTTACATAGCTCGCATACGATGGACTTGTAAAGAAGGAGGTGTTCGATTTAGTCTCATAAACCCTTAAGACCTAGTTAGTGATCGATGTTGAAGTCTCCTATGACTCAAATGTTATGCACTCCCATCATCTTAGGTACAATGAGACCAAGAAGTAGAGATTCATATTCTACTCCATTTTTAGTACACTAAAAATTAATTTGAAATCAAAGGGAATGACTCTCCCTTTTAGAGATGTGAGAATCACCCCTACCCCTACACCATAGAAATTTTTTGCTCCATTGTAATTGAGGGTCTAACAGTTATGAGGAAAAGTAGATGTTTCATTGTTTTTAGAGTCTTCTTCCTGGACCTCGGAAACCTCAACCATGCATACCTCTTCAAATCCATCTAGTAGAAGAGAGGATACTTCCATAGCGTTCCCAACGCCTAAATAATCAAATGGAACAATGATCAATGAATCATTTTACAAGAGTTTCACTATCTTTGCTATAGTTTTGGTTGAAATGGTCACTACTAAAATAGTATTATTCTCATTAATATTCACCCCTTTAATCAGTTTGGGTGACTTTAATTAATTTTTTGAGACTAGCTTTGATGTGGGAACTAGTCCATTGGGAAAAGAGGCTTGTTCAACTTTGTTAGTTGCAAGTTCAAACTCGAATGAACCATTGGTTTCTTCTTAAGATTTTCTAGGTGAATATCAAAAGGTTTTGGATCACCTTGAGCTATGAAGAATTTTCCTAAATGAAGGAATCTCACTTCTTCAAACAATGTTGTTGGGCCCCTAAAGTAACTAAGTACCTAAGGCATGAAGTTTTGTGGCATGCGGAAGCAGGCACGAAGGAACACACAAAATAAATTCTTGGAGAGGTGTGAAGGCTCACGCCTGGGTAGGATAAATTTAGGACTTAGTGAGTTTTGGACAATAGGAAAAGACACACATAGGGAGTAAATGGAAAACCAACTAGATACATATGTGGATAAGACATGGAGACTTGTGGCTCAAGGAAAGGATATCCCAGGACATCAATAAAGTTAGCATGAAAGGATAGGGTGTTGAGGTTGTTAAGGATTAGTTGGCACATGCATGCTAAAGTAACTTGATTAAGGGAAACACATGGTGAAATTTGGCATATTCTTGGGTAGTGGTAGAGAAATCATAAACCGATTCCTTCAAGATTTCACAGGTAATAATGATGAGCGGTTAAGAGGGAAGGTTGATGATTATTCTAGAGGAATGGATCATTTTTCGCAGAGGACAAGAAGAGATAAGTAAGGATAGAAGTAGAATAGAGAAAGGATAGGGAGTGAGAGATATAACGATATTGTGTAATGTGTAATGGCGAGCTCTATGATGTAAAGAAATATCTGCTAGTGTGAACATTTCCATGAATGGGACTCTTTTGATGTAATCTTGGCTACCATATTTTGGCTAATAAATATAATGAAGTGATTTTGAAACACTCATGTGATGGATCTTGATCTGTGCATTTTCCTTATGTTCATATGCATGTTATGGGTTTTCTTGATGTTATTTCATGGTTGATTCTACTTTCATTGAGTTGATCATGTTGTTCTATGCTTGGGTGCATTAGGCTAGGATTTAATGCTTACATCTTAAATTCCATGAATGGATGCACTTATTTTCTGGTTGTATTACATCCTCATGTTAAGAAATAATGTTCTCACAAAGCTTGCATAAAGGAGGGACTTGGTTTCTGCGCGCACCTCGTGAGATTCTAGGCTAAAATGGATGATATGTTGGTGTGTTTGGGAATGGTTGTTGAGGCAAGTAGTGATTAGAGACTACATTTTGGTTCCATTGTCGGGACCTCTTTTCAAAGCTGTTGTGAGAATGGTACGTGATGACAAATTGCTTGACATTGGATTATGTCAAAGTATGGTTTAAAATCATGGAGGATGAGTTTTCTCAGAGATTTAATAATGGACCTGAGTTTGATGCACGTAAATGGGTAGAAGAACACATGTATCATGAGTTGTATGAGACCTTATTTTGTTACTTTCCAGTGGAGTTGTATGAATGGATTTCAACATACACGTCTAGGTCGAGTTGGTACTATAGACCTCGTGCATGGACCCAAGATGAGTATCAAAAGCTACATGATGCCAATCTGACCTAGACCCATGCTATTGACCACTAGTGGAAAAGAGTGCTGACTAGTTATACCCTGGAATACACCATTTCTATGTATTCTTGTCTAGAGGTTGCTGAGTTTGAGTTCTTGAGGGATCATAGAGGATCATTTTTATGTGTTATCCCCTTAGCCATCAAGATCCTAGTCATTACTTTAATTTTGGAGGCTTTTCCCATGGCCGGCTAAACTTCCTCTAAGTGCTAGGTGAGGAAGCTAGAGTGGAGAAAAATGACGGACCTTGTGGCTAAAATAGAGAGGGAAGAGAGACGACTCAAGTACAATGAAGCTCGTGAAAGGGAGTTAGGAAGACAACAATTTTTTTAGGAGTGATAGAACTATGGAGGTAGATGTTGCGGGAAGGAATTGAGGTTCACGTGGAAGAAATGGAACTTGAGTAGTCTTTGCTACCCCATCTTGGCAAGTGTGAGAGAAAAACCCCTTTAGCTTTTGATGAAAGCACATAACTTAGAGGAAAAATATCCATCGGCGCGCATCTGAATCCACATGGTGACCAACCCTTGGTGCTTAGTTTTCAAAATCTAGAGACAAGTATTACTAACCTAGTTGGTATTGGTGGAGGTAACCGATCAACACCTAGGAGGTATAACTTTTCATTTGGAACATCTATGATTGTACACTCATTTCTTGTATTTGGAGGTATATTTTCTAGAATGACATTTGGGAAAAGTATGGGTACACAAAGTATGGGTATCACATTTGGAAGTGGCGCGGGAACACATCTCAGTAGCGGTGCTATATCACAAATTGTCGGTGCACGCTTTAACGTGACAATGGGGACACAAGGTGCGACCACTTCAGGACCCTTGTCAGCTACGGGAGGTGGATCTTATGGGTCAGGTGGAGTAGGAGCTAGTGGATTTGGTGGACTGGTAGATCTGGTGTGTCGGTAGGAACACGTCTGGTGGATCTAATGGATTTGGTGGTGGAGGAAACACTTGGAGGGCATCAAGGTTCTAGATCGTGGGCAAGGGCCTCAATCACGCGTCAAAACTTATTTTTAAAAATGTCTTTACATCTACCAGATTACAAAGGTGTTGAGGATGATGCAAAACATGTACACAAATATGAACTGCTATGGCACGCGAAGGGGATCACTACCCCAAAATGGAAGGAAGTCGTTTGCAATAATGTTGCAAGGGTGATCGCATAGTTTGTACCGTAAGTATGACCCCCATAAGACAATAGTATATTATAATATGCTGCGTAATTCCTTCTTGGTTAAATTCCATATTCTTGAGTTTGAAAATAATAACATTAGCGTCTTAAAGGAGATTTAACAAGGTATAATAGAGAGTATGTGGGAGTATGATGTGCATTTTAAAACTATCTTATCAAAACTTTCTTATGATATTCATCCTTCTTAGTATGCTCAATGGTTTGTTAGAGGACTAATAATGCCCTTCAGAGAGTGCTTTTGCATAAGAATTTCATAGACTCACGCGAGGCCTTGGAGGCTTCCTTGCACACTGAGGCTATGGGAAGCATGGATACCGGTGTTATTCATTTTCTTGAAGCTTAGATTACTATCATGTAATAATAGTTAGAGAAGCTGCATTTGCAAACTAGGCACATGAGACTCATAGTGGCCTATGGTGAACATACTGTGGGGTAGAGGAGCATATAAAGGATAATTATCCTCGGAGATCAATACACATGATAATGGTAGATTATGAGATTTTCCAAGGGGACCATGATTCAAGTAGATGTCCATTGCTACAATGCATGATCCACAAGAATGTGTCTTACTATTGTAAGATCTATACCTCTACTACTCATAACACCGAGGATTGTAGATTGATTAACAAGATAAAAAATTCCATTGATATTGGTGTGTGCCGAGACCAACTTCACAAACAATATCAAGGATGATGGTCATCACTATGAAGAGCGCACAGATGGAGGAGCTCATGGGAGAGGATTTCATGGAGGATTTATAAGCTATGGAAATCATGAAGGTAGAAGAAGTCAATTTACTTGTGGGACCTGTTATAACTATGGTCCATAGAAATTTACAAATGTGAATTCCTGACCTACAATAGTGCTCTTGGTGTGGAAAGAAGCACAAGTATGAGGAGTTCCCAAAGTTATTTGAGCACGTGAGACAATAACAATGGAAGGATAAAGGTTCCAAAATGGTAAGAGTAAATAAGGACAACTCACAATGGATGCCAAGGGTGGCACATGAGTTAGAGTTAGAACTTGTATTGGTGACAATGCGAGCTGAGGAAACATGGGCTAAGGAAATACCAAAGTAGAAACCACTTGGTCACAAGAGAAGAGGTGGTTCATGGGAAGTATTTGGATCCTGATCATTAGAAAGAGGTTTATCAAGAGACCATGGATGTGATTCAAATCCTACAAGGAGAGATCCAATGCCTAAAGGAGTAGTCGTAAAAGTTAGAGAAAAGGAAATGCACTAAGGCTCCACAGAAGGATTTGGATGAAGTCAAGGAAGTATGCAAAATGATGAGGAAAGATAATATCATCCCTTTTTGGGGAATGGTTATGGGAGAAATTACCACGTGCCAAAGGAGAGTGTGAGCAACAGGTCTTACACACTAACCTTCCCCCTCACACCATTGATTATGATAAGGAGATTACCTTGAATGCAATAGTTGACAAATGGCTCCTAAGAAATATTATGATAGAAACAGTGTTGAGGTTAAATGTTCTCACCCTAGATGCATGGCATCAAATGGGAAGGCCCCCATTACAGACCATCCTCAAATGTGCTATATATGGCTAACAAGACAAAGGCGATGCCCATTGGTGTCTTGAAGGATGCTGCTATCACTATCCAAGGGGTAAAATTCACTGGAGACTTTGAAGTCTTGGTGCTAGCTGAGGTGGAAAACTTTCCAACATTACTTGGGTGCCCCTAGTGCTATAAGAATAATGCGAACCTAAGGTTCAATAAGGGATACATAAGTTTTGAGAAAAAGGAAGAACGGGTTATCATCCCCTTGACCAATGGGAAGTCAACACCCTATACTGAGCCCTTAGGAGAAGAAGCCCTCAAAAAATCTATGTGCATGCTATCAAGGAATCGAGTGATACACCCTACAAAAGGAGTTATTTAGTGGGAAGATGCTCAATCTATGAGTGATACCACTAGTGTAGCATGTGACAATTGGGCACACAGGACATATGAGTTAATTGGGAAACAATTGCAAGGCTCTATTACAAGGGTGATAAAGGCGCACCCGCTTAGGAATTTGAGAGGAAAGAAGTTTCGAGATACACTGGGGAAGGCAACCCTGATGTTTTCCTGTGAGCCATGAAAGCCCAATGGAGATGCGAGATCGAAAGGTGAAGCATGCTTATCTACACGTTACATAGGACCACAACACAATGGTGGGTGATGCACTAGGACAATCTTCTATAATAACATGAGGTGAGGAACACACTCTCTATTAGATTCTTCCGGAGAAACATGCCTACTAAAATATGTGGCTATGATGGAGGGGCACCCACCTCAAAACATGTTCAAGAATGTGAGAGAACGTGGATGGGAGGCATGGAAGCTTTACCCCCTTCCCTCTGGGTGCACAAGTTTTATTCCACACTATAGGGCTATACATGCACATGGTATGTTCAATTGTAATTATGCCATTAGAAAGTGAACTGGAGTTAACAGATGACGTGAATCATTCATTTGAATACCAAATTACTAAGCCATTGGTGAATAAGGAGTTGCAGGTTGTTATTTCCTAAATATGGGAGACAATGCTATGGCTGAGGATAGAATTTTTAAATTATTTGGAGAACCTAATTTGGAGGTGCATTTTTATGTGGAGGAACTACAACTTGAGCCCGCCTGCATGGAGAAAGAGAATGGAAAGTTTGTCTATGTGATAGATGGCAAGGAAGTGGAGAACTTAGATGCTAGCCATACTATGGGTACATGTAAGGTAACAAATAATGTTGATGAGCAAGTGCGTGCCTACTCGGAACCTCTCAAAATGAATAAGGTTAACATTGGCTCATATATGGAACCTAAAGAGGCTATTATCGGTATTATTGGTCGAAAATGAGGTTTTAAAGATCATTGATCTATTGCATGAGTTTCGGATCTATTTTCATGCGGGTACCATGATCTTAAGGAGTTCACCACTCTTTAGGGGATATGTGAATCAAACTAAAGGAGGGAGCATTCCCGATTTGGGAAAGACCTTTCGAATGAATCCAAATCTGCGTGTTCAGGAAAAGGAAGAGATAGATAAGATGCTTGCTTCAGGTATCATTGAAGCTGTTGAGGAGTCGAATGGATAAGACCAATGGTTATTAGCATTAGTAAGGATGGGAGGATAAGTATTTGTGTTTATTACAAGGATTTGAATGTAGTATGTTTCATTGATCCCTTTCTAACCCCTTTCACCAAGGATATCCTAGAAGGAGTATCCGGGTGCAAGATCGATTCATTCACAGATGGATTTTTAGAATATCATCAAGTTAGGATTACAAAGGAGGACCAAGAAAAGACAAATTTCACCATTGAATGAGGAAGTTTTTCCTACAGGTCACGCCTTTCAGATTGAAGAACGCACCTACTATATTTTCATGCATTGTGGTGTAGGTAGTTAACTTAATAATTTGTATACTACATATACTTGGTTCCTTTACCCTTTTTGGGGTATTAAGTGTTCTATTTAAGAGGCCTATCTAAATATCTATTACCGATATTCATCTAAAATCCCACTTCTTAAACTAGGTGACATAGGACAACGCATAACCAACAACTTGCGATACTTTGGCAAAAGATTTTAAACATATTGTTCATGTTTATATTCCTAGATGACATACTCATCAAATGGAATACATCCTTCACCCCACTTGATTTGTTATCTAGAATGGTCTTCACTAACTTTGTCAGTCCACTTGTTCAAGGTTTAACCCTAGCCAAGGTTAGCAACATGGCCTAGTGTGGAGGACTTCTTATGGTGACTAAGGTTTAGACATACTCAATCAACTTGTTCGATTGGGCGTGTCTATTTATCCTAAGTCAATGTGAGTTGACCTCGACACTAGATCATGCCCTATCTCTACCTAGGGAAGAATTGTGATCAAGTCAGAGTTTATGTTAGTCTAGATGAACAAACTTGAAAGGGTGTTGAAACATGTCAACTACAACACAATATCCTCATGTGAAGACCCTAGTCTTCCTAAAGGTACTACCTGTAGTTGGCATGTGTCAACATCCATCTGAGATTTCCTCATCTGGGAAAACATACCTTTTATATAAATTTAATGACTTATTAATTATCTCATTATAAGATTAATTGCAGTTACCCTACCGAGCAACTAGGTTCATTGAACATTAGGGTTCCAAGTTAAAAACTATAATTAGAAGTAGGTATGCAGATACATGCTCCCCTAATCATTTCATAAGTTATGTTTTTATACCATTAACATTCTGATTTATATTTTACATAACAATCCAACACATATTAAAGAGATGTTTTCTTACTTACTTACCCAAACCTTAGCTTACTTAAGTTTTGAGTAAGTTCTTTTTATATTAGACTTCAATGGAATGAAGTCTAATCCCATTTATTTTCCTTTTTTACATTCCTATTCTATTTTAAGGAACTAATCAAGAGGAAGCACACCTTCCACTATCCAAGGATAACATTTGGATTCATTCCCAAAAGGTCTTAAAACAAGTCTATGTTTCATTACATGGAAGTTTTTCTTCCTTTTTCTTATAAAGGGTAAATGTTCATTTATAACCCCATAGTATATTATAAGTTATTATCATAGTTTTATTCACCCACAAACATTTGATTTAATATATCCATAGTGATATAGTTGAATATCCATGCATGAATGTCAACTTAATAAGTTGCATTTCACTAGAGAGGGTAGTACATCTAGTACCCCTGATCTCTTATTCAATCTATTCCAACCCAAAAGGGTATGTTACTAATAGAAAAATTAGAGAAGAAAATTAACATTTCCATTCACAGAATACCCCAAAAAGGATTACACATCAAGTACAAACAAGTCCACAAATATTTCATTCATCAAGATGATTCATACATTATAAGTCCAACCACTTTAGACATTTCTAATGTCAAACAACAATAACAAGATCAATTACAAGTACAAATTTCTTTTTCCATCAAATACATTTCAATAATGAACATATTTCATCATAAAAGATCCAGTCTCTTTGGTAAACAAATGTAACTTCCTATAAATATTTTCTCCTTTCATCACTTATGAATTCCATCTACAAAATTGCTAGCACATGGGTCAGTTCATTGAACTGAGCATGATAAGCACTAAACATTAAAATGATGTGCTTTTAGCTAATATTTCATAAAAATAACTCTATTTATGAAATAGTCCTGAGAATTCAGAAAGACATACCAAAAGGAGTTACCATACACAAATAAGAGAGAGAGAGAAAAGTGATAAACCATAACATAAGTAAGAATAGATCATGATATAAATAACTTCAACATTATGTACTATTGTCTTTCATAAAAGAATTAAAACAATAATTTAGATAAGTAATATTTCATCACAATCCCAATATGATTTTCATACATTACTTTACATGTTTCACTTCTTAGTTAAACCTATTTAACATAAGAAGATAACTATCCTAACTATCTTTTAGGAATAGTTCAGCAGTAGATAGAACAATAGTACTTCCATCTCAACATTTCATTCACCTAAATTCATCCTAGAATCTTAGATGCCAATAATCAAATTAAAAACATAAGAATAAGTTTAGGATGATCCAAATCACATAATTTAAATGTGTTTCTAATTTAAGTATCCTAATACTCAAATTCAGAATTAGAATCCAATTTAAGTTAAATTCCAACACTAAATAGATCTCATCAAAGGGTAAGATCAAATTGGCATGCAATTGGGACTAAACACAATCCCCAAAGAGATACAACAATACCAACATTTAAGTCAAAGAGTAGAATGGAAGGGTTTAACAATCATACTTCAACTCAATCAACCATCCAGATATTTTCTACTAAGCACAAATATTTACTCAAAACATTTCCAACCAAACACAATAATCCATCCAATCATACACTACTTCAGCTATACTACCCTAGCACAACCTGAACTCAATCTTACCAAATAGGTCCAAGAGTTGAAATAATAATGGAATAGATCAAAGAAGGACAACACCTTCATCAAGTTTGAAGCAAAGAAGATTAAAGAAAAGAGAGAGATATATTAATTTCTCTTAACTCTAAGCATGATTAGGAAGAGACCAAAAGATAACCATGAAAAATATTGACCAACTCAGTTTATATATTGTCCTAAACCAAAATCCCAAATAGAGAACTAATCAGGGATCAAATTGAATGTACATCAACCAAGAGAAGAAAGAATGATGAACAAACAACCATTCCTTTACCCTACGACATTCAAGAACACAGTATTGATAACTTCAATATCCACTAAGACAACAAGTAACCATTTCCCAATAGACATAATGGAGAAAGGAAGAGGGTTATCCAAGGTAAGTCTACACAGTCCTCCTAACTTAGATCCATAAAAAGAAGGAAGTATAAATGTGATTTAACCAAACATGAGTTACATTTATTTTCATCAATACAATACTATCAAAAATCTAAATGAACTAAAACCAGTTCATGGCCAAGGTCAAAAATCATGCAAACTAAACACATCAAACAATGTCCATAGAACTATCCAGACATTCAAGTTGACAACAACAACTAAAAAAATAAGCAAATACCCAAGATAATTTTCCTTCTTCAACAATGATTTGCCTTAATTTCAAATTTTAAGGTTACCCAATACTCAAAATAATAGAAAATGAGTTCATTTCCTCATGGGATCAAATATTCAGACATAGGGACTGAACATTATCATGACAGAGAAGAAGTATAAGTTGCATGCTGAAGATAAAAGACAAAATAACTAACACATCGTGAAACATTAGCACTTGCCAAGTAAAACCCAACAACTTAACTTCCTCAAAAACCAATGGAGAAGACTACTACAAACATGAAATTTAATAACAACACCCATAATCACCATCACAGAAGGGGTAAGAAAATAGATGAATACTCAAATTTTGATCATTCCAACAAAACCCAGTAGAATAAGCTAAAGCTAGAGTCAGTAGAAGTTTATTTCCCAAAAAGATTCATACAAGATCAAATAATCAATAGTCAAGAAAATCAAATAGTTAATCCTCTAGAAGTGTTCTCACAAATTGATACAAGATCTCTTTAAACAAGTTCCATGAATTTAAGCATTTAAGTTACCTATAGTTTAACACAGTTCAACAAGAGTACAAATAGTTTTGACTATCATCTCAGGCTCATGCAGAAGGAGCTAAACATAACCCAATAAATAAAATCAAGAAGAATGAAACCCAGATCACACTTTCCTCATACAAGTGGAGTCAAACAACATTCACATAAAACAACACCACAAAATAAAACACATGCAGAGATGATCTAAACAACCATGCAAAACCAGAATGTTCACAAGAAGAGCAGAGTTATTTTTATGATCATTTAAGTAAAAGCAAAACAACTTAATGGGTAGAGCCTATCATGCCTGATAGAGCTTCTCCTTCACTATTTGTAGAATATTTCCAAGAAGAACTTCAACAACTTCTTCTTCTCCATGAAATCAACCAACTTCCAACACTTCTACCTTCTTCTTATAGTTTTTACAGAGTCCAATAATAGCTCTATGCAATGCAAAAATAACCAGTCATGCAAGAATTAAACTGGAGGTTCAAGAACTAAAAACATCATGCAAAGCTCGAGCTCAAAATGAACTAAAAGATCAAAACAACCATGCAAAACCCTCATGCATCTTCCTAGGAAGTTTTTGCCAAGTTCAAAAACATTAAATGCCAAGGACTGTTAGTTCCCTCCTTTTTCCACACCACCACCATCTCCATATTTGGCAAAGACTAAATTCAAATTTTGCATGCAACCAAACTTGGTGGAGGTGCCAACTCAGCCTCCCCTAACTTTTCCAATGCCCATGCCAAAGTTGGTAGTAGGAAGAGATAAGAATGCATTAAATCCCATTTAATATCTAGAAACCAATGCCACCGACCACCCAATTCCCATGTCATTCCATAGGCCCCCTTTAGGTTATCCATACTTTAAGTTAGGTTAACTTTAGTTTAGGAAATCATCATAGGTCCATAGGTAGGTCTAAGTTTAAGTCTTAACATTCTAACTAACAAAATATCATAGAGACATAGGTTAGACTTAGCTCTAGGACATAGTTACTAACATTTATACATAGATACAATAGGTTCCCATTCAAGAAAACATTACATGCTAACAAAAGAAGAACCAGCCATGACATCTGCATTCAACATACAAAGTAGTCTGAAGACTTCATCAATTCTCTAGCACAGTCCAAATCCAACGATCAACTGATCTAATAGACTTGGTCATTATGACCAAAAAATTATGAATTAAAAGCATACCTTGGATCAATGGAATTGATCCAAGGTAATGTTGTTCTAAAAGAAGAATTTATTAAAATAGAAACTAAATTTCTCAATTCAAGTAGTGAACTAATTCTACATAAGGAGGTGGGTTTCTCTTATTAAATACAACAAAACACGATAGAATGTACCTGCTCAATGGATGAATTATTTTCTACTACAAACATGATTTCCAAAGTCATAAGAGTACACCGTCATAAGACAAAATCACCTATCAATGTTTGTACCTTCTAAAGTAGAAATCATCATAGGTACTAGTCATGTTTGGAGGCATTACACTTTGTTGATCACCCTCTTTTTTTGCAAGTAGGAAGTTGACACCAAAGAGAGTAGAACTATACTACTACCGAGTGCGAGGAATTATCAATGATCTACGTGCTACACAAATTCAGGTAGTATCTACTGGCAACACCCTTTATATTCTACATAGACCACATGGCATTGAAGTACTTGGTAAACAAGCCCATTTTACAAGGGTGCATATGCAAATGGGTCCTATTATTTCAAGAATTTGAGTTTACGGTTGTTGTAAAACCAGGTAAGAGTAACTTGGGACCTAACCATTTATCAAGAATTGACTCGGGGAGGACACAAAAATCATCGAGTATAAGATTCTAGATGTACAATTATTTAGGTTACGACGCACACCCTCTGAATTAGAGGATATTACTATGTTTCTCAAAATAGGTATGGTGCCAGAAGAAATTAAGACTTTGGAAAGAAAATAGTTGGCTATACGCGCCACACCCTATATATTAATTGGTGGAGATTTATAAAAATTAGGTCGTGATGAGATTCTGCGCCGGTGCGTGTTAGGACTTGAGCGTGTTGCAATCATGGAGGAAGCACATGATGGGATTGCAAGAGGACACTATGTAGGGAATTCCACAACACAGAATATTCTACTGGAAGGGCTTTGGTGGGAAAGCATCTACCAAGATTGTATTGATTTTTGCAAGGTCTGTGACCATTTCCAGCGCCTTGGCAAACTACGAAGAAGAGATGAAATTCCTTGAGACCGATAGCTAGTGCAAAACCATTTGAGAAGTGGGTGATTGATTTTTAGGACCGATTTCACTTGCTGTGCGAAGTACTAGTTCACGCTATATCATTACTTACACTGATTACTTAACAAGGTGGGTGGAGGAAATGCCTACGAAGGATTACACAATAACCAAAAATAAGATTCCTATGGGAAAACATAATCAACAGGTATGGGTGTCCTTTAAGCTTGATCAAAGTGATAGAGGCACACACTTTTTGAATGAGACGGTTAGGATTTTGTTAGCAGAGTTCATGGTGGCCCATCACAAGACCACCCCTTATCACCCTCAAGCTAATGGAACCGCTGAGGCATTTAACAAGATACTGAGTCACATGCTGACCAAAATTTGTGATGTGGGGAGACAAGATTGGGATGAAAAAGTCTTAGCCATACTATGGGTGTATAGGAAAACCTACAAGAGATTAAACAAGGCCATACCATTTCAATTGGTGTTTGGCACGGAAGTTATTTTACCAGTAGAATTTATGCTACCATATCTATGAATAACGTGCGTAAGAGGATTAGCTGATGAGAAAGCACTACAAGAGTGCATGGAGAAGTTAATGCAGTTGGAAAAAGGTGATCACTTTCTAGGTGGAGTCAAAAGATTGAAAAGGCACGATAAAAAGCATGGCATGATCATCATATAAAAAAAAATAGTTTGAGGTTGGGTAGATGGTCTTGCTTTATGACTCTAAATTTCTACACCACCCTAGGAAACTGAAAGTCCATTAGTTAGGACCATACATCATCTTATACATCCTTGATTTTGGCATGCACCAGTTACAAGAACTTGATGGGACAAGGTTACCGGGTTACTTCAATGGGAGTAGGCTGAAGCCCTACTATAAATAAGGCTTCTGTGTAGTAAAAAATAAGGTAGTATTGCCAATTAGATTAGATTTCCTTCTAGTAATTTTTTCTTTTGGTTGTTTCCTTTGTCATCGTTTTCAGTTTGGTTTTGCGCATTGGTGCACCAATAGCTAATTACATTATAATATGTTCTATGCATAGGGACCATGCATACATTTTTGTGTGGGGTGAAGTAGCAAATATATTGAACATGGTTGACAACAAAATTCTTTGATAGTGGACTGTTGGGAAAAATTAACGCAAAGACAGAAGAATGAGCAACATGATGGCTAAGGTGCGTAAATTCATGCGGTTATGAAGGTGGGTTGAGAGAAGTTTGAAGACCACAAGAAGGGAAGGATCGCACGGTATAACATAAGGTAGGAAACACCATGGGGAACTACTTAGTAGACAATGTAGAGGTTATGTACTTCAACATGATGATGTGCACGAAGGAGGTATGTGGCAGTTTAGTGGTAATGGAGCACCAAGGGAAGTCATGGAAGTTGATTTAAGTGAAATAAAGTGATTTATCAAAAAGTGACATTAGGACACATGGTTGGAGGAACTCTAAGGCATTGATAAAGTATAAATAAGAGGTAAGAATAGTCATTTTGACTACTTTTATTTAAGAGAATTGATTTTTGCTCCTGAGCTTGAAGTACGATGAGGGTTTTATGAAGAAGAATGACACAAAAGCACTATCACAAACCAATGGAATTGTGTAAGTTGTAGTGTAATCTTGTGGCATAACAAGGAGGGGAGAAGACAACAAAGAAGGAAGGAGGTTGCATGAAAGAGAAGCGGGAAGTTGTTGAGTTAGGGAAGAAAAAAGAGGGGATCAATGCACCTAGGGCACAAGGGAAAGAAGGAGGAATATGACACCGAAGAAGGCTCAAACAAAGAGACTAGTGGTGGAAAAGGAGGATCTCATGGAAATTTACTCAGAAATGCAATACCCTCCTAGAGTTATTAAGGAAGAAAAGTGGAGCTCAAAGCTATAAAAATGCAAGATCAGCGAATACAACCATAAAACATCTGATAATGAAAAGATGATGCGGTGGACCTAGTATCAGACACTCCAACAGTGGACAAGCTCGAAAACCCTAAGGTCGATGAATTGGTACAATAGGATCTAAAAAATACTAGAGTTTTATAGCTATGGGATATGCATTTCTTTTCCAAACCCACCCCACTATTCAGGTGGTTAATGTTGCGGTGCATGAAGAATTCTTCTAATTTGTGGGAAGAAGAATGAGGATCATATGCCATTTGATTCATATGGTTACAAGCCTATGGAACATTGGAGAGGATATGTCACTTGATTTATGTGCCACTTCCAAGACTCAGAAGCTAGTGAAGAAATTGAACTTTGATAAGGGAGGTAGGGCAAAAATAATTGCAGATCTTTTAAACCCAATGTTAAGAGTCACCTCCCATCTCATTAGCTGTAAATTGGGCACATCAGAAAGGTGGACAGATATTAACCTGAGGTTCCTGTACATGGCCTATAGGGTGTCTAAGAAGGCACACTACAATTTTTCCCAATTTATTACAAATGACATTATTGAAGAGGCGCGGGTGCAAAATGAGGTAGGAATGAAGATCACATGGGGCTCCATCTAGCTATTCATTTTTTTTTGGGAGATTGGTTTCCTAGATGGACCAAATGGGAACACTTGGGTTCACCCACCTACACACATGTCCCCTACAGGTCAATTCACTAAGTTCAACTATTATGGGACCATCTCGTGCACTTACAAGGCTCAGATGAACATGTGGTTTAGGCAATTACACGATCTTTTGAGAACGAGTGACACATTCCCCATGAGTTACCACAGGTTGTTGGGGACCAGGTAAAATTTTTCGTTACACAAAATTTTTTTCTAGCAAAGTTTATGATGGCCAAGGGAGAGATGGGGCCATGGTGTAAGCTCCCCTTCACTTTCACGACCAAATATATGAAGTATGCCATCAACTAGATCAAGGAAACACATAAGTTGATTTTTGATGCAGACAAGGTGGATGCTTTGATGTCCACATGTTGTGCACTACATACAAGTATGACACTCAACCTACCTATATCAAAGTTTTGGAGCTAGACCTTCTGGACTTGCACCCCCAGTCAACATTACCATCAATGGATACATCCATTGGGTGTTCATATAGTTGTGCCCCAAAACACATGGGGGAATTGAGGTGGAGGTTACAAAATCCCCCTTTCCAAAGCCACAAGGAATGCTAATCCCACTCATGAAAGTAATACATGAAGAATAAGAATAATAATAAGAAGAAGATCATGATGAAGGGAAGTTAGATACTTCTAGGAAGAGGAAGTACTACACACAACATAATGGTAGCAAGGGTGCCAACATTTAGGTAAGTGGTGGTGGCGCCAATGCCTCATTTTTTCAAGGCACGAGGGAGAGGAGGAAGAAGAGAAGGAAGATCATGAAGAAAAGAGACAGAAGAAGGAAGAAGAGGAAGAATACCCCACAACAATAGGCTCATAGGAAGGAGAGGAAGAAGACCCCACCACTTTTAAGGTAGAATTGGAAGTGGAGCTGGAGGTGTAGGAAGGTGAGGTGGAGGCCACGGATTTGGGAATGGAGCGAGAAGAAGGGGAGGAATATTTTGCAAGGGTGGAGAATAGTACAAAGTGTGAGGCCTCTACACCTTAGACCACCAGCCCAAGGGGAGATAAAGGGGACTCCTTTACCATAAAGGAGGATAAGGGATTCACCCCTAGGGAAAAGAAATAGAGGACAAAGTGCAAAGATACAAGGAATAGGTGGACACCCGTGTCCCCACATATGGACTTCATGGATGACCCCATGAAGGTCCTATGCATGAGATTCTAGGCCACCCTCCCACCAGAAAAATTTATGGATGTGATTTGATGGATCAAGAAGGGGGTGTGCCTAGAACCAAAAATATGCTTAGTTGGAGCATGCATTGCCACTTTGAAGACCCTAAGTTTGAGGTCAACAATCATGTGATTGAGACCATTCATTTGAAGAATAAGGGAGGAGAAGTATACAAAGTGGTGGATCCTAACCACCTAATAGATGAGCATGCATGCAATGCATTACAAAATATTTCTTCAGAGGTGATCCGACGTGAGTCTGGATGCACGAGGCCACTTTCCTTGGACCCTTATCAAAGAGAATAAAATAAAGGAGAAATAAATAGATAGATTGCACCAAGGGTTAAGGGAGAACATGCATGAATAAAGGAGGCATATGAATGAGTGACACCCTCATAAAAATCATCCTGGGACAATGTCTGACATTGGTGAGCCGTGCCAGACCATTTACACGGATGAAATGGAGTACCTCGAGGACCTCATAGGGATGTTGCTAGTTAACATCAAGGAAGGCATGGGCCCCACAACAACAGAGCTTACAAAGGAAAAATAAGAGAACAAGGTCACCATTGAAGCATGGTTTAGACACCTAAATTTGGTTACATTCCCCTTAGCCCCTGATCGGATAACCAACTTAAACATGGGCACCTAACCATGGCCCCCTTTCACCCCACATTAATAATTAATTTAATTATTTTAATTAGATTAAATACCCATCCTCACAATATCCATTATTTTATTACCTTAATTGACCTAATTTCCACCTCACCTAGACACCTCATCCAACCACCTCACCCTAGACCTATTCTTGGCATGTTTCCATAACTAACAATAACTAAGTCTTACTTGCCTTAATGAGCTAAGATTTGGTCTAACCCTAAAATCAATGCCTAAAATCTCTCTAACCACATTCCCACTCATTAGAAGGAAGCTTCCATTTTGATCCATGACAACAAACCAAGTTAGACTAAGAAATTGAAAAGATCTACCCATTTTAGTAAACCTAGGAAATCCCACCTTAACCGACACTGGTAAGACCTAAACTGAAGCCGGTCGAGATGGAACCGTCATCGGTTACCATTTATGCACCTTATCAAACTTGTTTGAGAGGTTGGCACATTGAAGACCAGAGGAGAACGAGATCAAAGCTGCATGCAAGTAGAACCAAAGTTCTTTTCATGTACCTAGACATCCATAGCCAACACTAGGACATGTCCAAAAGCATTGCACTCACGGTGACATTCCAGGAGGCACCACTATTGCACCAAGCTCCATCCCACCAAATGATCCTCATCACCACCCAATCATTGGAATTGCAACATTGGTAAGTGTTTTACTACTGATCATTTCCATTTCTATTCTGCCCATAGAGTTGTCATCATTTTTGTTATCATTCCTTCATTAATATTTCCATTCCTCCATAGTCTACTTCCTGACAAACTCAAAAACCTCACCCATCCCTTTATTAGATCACCTACCCTAGCCCTTCCATATCTCTAAGTGCCCTCAACATTCCCACAGGCCTCGCCATCCCCTTCTTTAGCTCTATCTAACCTCACCCAGACTCTGCAATAAGTTTTTATTGAATTACTATCACCCGACAAGATCGACGCCTTTGTTACCAATGACCGTCATCGGTCTCCTATAAACCATCATTGGTTATACTAGACTAACACTGATGTATGTGTTTTTCACCTTTGCCAATAATAGAACCACATAACCTACTACCAAGTGACCTAAACAACCCAAAACCTAACCTTGACTAGTTCTAGTAACCTAACACCTACCTACCCTTCAGATCTGACTATAAAAAGTAGGATATATTAGATTTTCTTATTGTGTTTGATTGAAATACCTAACTCATATCAACTACAAAGTAAGACTTTGATTATTTCTCACATTAAGTTGTTTTAAACAGTGGATTGACAGCCATCTAGGGAGTATCACACTTCCCAGATCTAGTAGACACTAGGCAGTCCACTGTCATATATTATTTAACTATTCTTTTGTGGTCTTGTTTTCTATTTTAGGTAGTTCCTTCTAGCCAAAAGGAAGCTCTCACAATTAGCACTAGATTGAGAAGTCATAACATGCACAACAACCATCAACCAACCCATTTAACAGGTATTCCTCCTAGCCCATATCCTTATCTGTTTCGTCATTTCAAAAATGTAAAGAAAATGGTGAAACACCTGTTCATTGAGTTGGAAGACTTGATATCCATACTCAAGGATGAAAATATACTGGCAGATAAGGGATTCAATAGATGTATAAAATGTAATCCAATCATTGATGCATGGATAATAAATTAATATGTAACCCTCAAATTTTTGGAGGAGACCATCCCCACCAACAAGGCGGAGTGCCCAAAGTTGGTCATTAACACCACGACCCAGAAGAATAAAATAAAGACAAAGCATGAGAAGATGGACATCATAATCAATGAACTCTGAGACTCCATCATTGAATAGATGGATGAGTTTGAGGGTGTCTGCATGGATATGGGGGTGGCTATCAACATGTTCAAGGGGAGGGTGGAAGAAATCATCCCAAACCAGGTGCCAAGTGTCGTAGGTGAAGCATCAGGGAAGGCCTTATTAGAATTGAAGGCCTGGGAGAAATTTAAGGATGAGATAGATGTAGAATTCCCTGAAATCCTCTAATTGGTTACATAGCATTCCCCCATTCCTCAATTATTTATTCAGATTATCTCCTAACCACTATTATTTATTCTTTGGATCATTATTCTGGTTGACAAGATTTTGTTCAAGAAGCGTGACACGAGTGAAAACTAGTTTAGTGTGGGGTGATGTTGGACCCCTAAATTAACTAAGTACCTAAGGTGTGAATCCTTGTGGTGTAAGGAAGTAGGGTGTGAAGGAACGTGATGAAGTAATTCTTGGAGAGGCACGAAGGATGGATTTGGTACTTAGTGAGTTTTGGAAAACAAGAAAAAGACACACGTAGGGAGTATATGGAAAAGTGACCGAGATACATAAGTAGATAAGCCATGGACACTTGTGGCTCAAGGAAAGGACATTCTATGGCATCAATATAGTTAATAAATATAATGAAGTGATTTTGAAACACTCATATGATGGATCTTGATTTGTGCATTTTCCTTATATTCATATGCATGTTACGAGTTTTCTTGATGTTATTTCATGGTTAATTCTACTTTCATTGAGTTGATCATGTTTTTCTATTCTCGGGGGCATTAGGTTAGGAGTTAATGCTTACATATTAAATTACATGAATGGATGCACTTATTTTCTGGTTGTATTACATCCTTGTGTTAAGAAAGAACATTCTCACGAAGCTCACATAAAGGAGGGGCTTGGTGCCTGTGCGTGCCTCGGGTGAGATTATAGGATAAACTAGATGATATGCCAACATGTTTGGGGTTGGTTATTAAGGCAAGTAGTGATTAGAGACTACAAATGTTGATGGAATAGCCTTTATTCTATGAATCCATGGTCTATCAAGGATCATATTATAGTTGGTTTCCCGTCTATAATATAAAACTCGATTAGAATGGTCCTAGGACCAAAGGTGATTAAGAGAACTATAGGCCCAATAGACATGGCTATAATGCTATATGACTATGCTAAAATGTAAATAATAGCCTAATCTAATGCAAGTTTGTAGTAAATAAATAAATAATGAAATACAAAAATAATACCCAAGTAACTAAGTAATAAAAATATGAAACCCTAATGTGTAAAGAGGGTTAAAAGAGCCTTAGCTGATTCAAAGAGGATATTGGACTATGTTAGAGGATGAACAAGAGTGGAATACCATCATATAGAATGCTGGAAAAATTTAGATATGATTGATTTGGTTGGATTAGGGAACCTTGGAGACGGATGGGGGCACCACGGGTGATTTGGTTTGGTTTTCTAGGAGCCTTGATTTGTGTAGATGCTCGGAAAACCTCCTCTGAGGTGTTGCAAGAGGTTCACACTTGTTCACCTTTCATCATGTGTATGTTTTTATATGATCACCGTGTAAACCGGTAACGAAGAGAGCACATGTGAAACCCTCAAATAGACATCAAATTATAAAAAATAAAGATGCAAAATAAGGGGTCAGACTATCCTAAGCTACAAAAATGATGGACTTAGTACTCGGTGTTGCACTACATCTCAAAACTAATGTAATTTTATGTGTGTACAAAATTTTTACCTAGGTTTCTCTTTTGCGTGTCACACTTTGTGAGTAGCAAGAAAGTAGCTAGATGTAGAATATAGTAAATGTGTTCTTAGAAACAATAGACTCCCCCCCTATGAAGTGTAATGTAGATGAACCAACATTTTTCCTTATGATGGAGCTAGATGGATGCAAATGGAGCTATAGATGCCTTGATAGATCTAACCTTAGGTATTGATAAGTAGTGTATAGTTCTTGGTTCTCGAGTCCCTTATTATGATCACATAACTTTATATTTATATGATTCCATTGCATGAATTTCATAATTAACCTCAAAAATGCTTTGACTACCAAAAAGATAAAATGCTCAAATGGATAGAAAGGACCCAAAAAGTGTGACCAAAGTACAAAGAGGAAAAGGAAAACTAGAGGGACAGGGCGTACGGTGTTGACTAGCCAAAGTATTGACTAAGTATAGAACAATGCGTGAATAGGCATGAAAGTTTGTCAGAGTTGTGCCGTAAATATCCGCGCCTGGATAGAAAGAGTTTGGCACTTAACCTATTTTGCATGGATCGAGATGGAATTGAACGTGGATTGATGGAAACACTTTGATAGAAGACTTGGAAGACACGCAAAGATATTTTTGGACCAAGTGGAAGATCAAGTGGCATGGAGAGTTAGAGCTAATGATAAGATTAGAACTAGATTTATTTCTAGGTAATCTATTATTAGGAAAAGCTTGCATGTTTCTATAGTTTTTTTGTAGTGGTGCATGGCTATTATTATCATCCAAAAATTTTTTAGAGTGCATGAGAAGTGAAGGAAAACCCGACTACCTATAAATATGTGATGATAATTTTGATGTATTCAACTATTTTGTTTTGATGAATTAATAAAATGGATCATTGTGAGTGGATATGGGTTGTTGGTATATACATTTACTAGTTAATGCATGGTAAATATAATCTCGATCCTTATTTGATCCATTATGTACTGTGGTTGTGAGTTGATACTTGTTAGATCTTATCTCTAATTGTATTTTATGAATATGGAATGCTTGTTTGATAAATGTAACATATTTTTAAAGCTGGTACAAAGGAGGTACCTGGTACCTTCATGCACTTCAAGTGAGCACTCATATATGTCTGAGTGATGGGCCATCATGTCTAGGGTTTTGAGTAAGAAAATTAGACTACATTTTGGTTCCATTATTGGGACCTCTTTTCGAGTTATTGTAAGGATATTGCATAATGAAGACGTATCGGTTGAATTTAGCTAGCATTGAGAGTTGGGTTGAGGATTTATAAGAACATTTTGCTCATAGGTTTAATACTGGATTTGATTTTGATGCTCACGCATGGTTTGAGGAAAATTTGTATCATGAACTCTATGAGACATTCTTCTCCTGTTTTCCTATAGAGTTGTATGAGTGGCTGGTAACATATGCATCAAAGTAGAATTGGAGGTATAGAACAATTTTTTGGAAACAATAAAATTACCAGGCTTTGGATGATGCTGATTTTATTTAGAAATGTGTTGTAGATCATTGGTGGAGTGGTGTTTTGAATAGTTACACTTTGGAGTACATTGTTTCGACTTATTCCTATCTAGAGGTTACTAAGTTCCAGTTCTTGTGTGAACCCAAAGGATCTTATTTGTGTGTTATTCCTTTAGCGATTAAGATCTTGATCATGAATCTAGATTTAGAAGAGTGAACTTTGACTAGCTAAAATATTCTCGCACGTGGGGAAGTCTTAGGTGCGGTGAAATATGGCAGACCTAGCAGTAGAAAGGAAGAGATAAGAAAGGTGGCTTAAGTATAAGGAGGTGTGGGAGAGGGAATTGATGAAGAAGCATGACATTAAGGAGTCTATGGAGTTGTGGAGGATGATGTCTCATGAAGGATTTAAGGCTCACATGGAAGACATGGATCCAAAGCATCAGGCTCTCCCCCACTTAGGAAAGCACAATAGAGAATCCTCTCCAGCTTTTGATGAGAGTGCGTCCAATGAAAAAATATTTAGGATCATGGGCACGCATCTAATCCCACATGACGACATTTCCCTTACACTTGGTGTTCTAGTTCCTAAAACAGTTATTAATACACAAGCTATTGTTGGTGATAAAATAATGGTAGGTAGATTTCAATTTCCATTGAGTACGGGGTTAAATAGACAAAACATTTATCTATAGTGGTGCAGAAATTATCTTTGTCATTTGGGGGTCCATTTGGAGGTATATTTTCTTGCGGGTCATTAGACGAACGTCGTTGGCACACATAAAATTCGTAATAGGTCTAGAAGTAACACAAATTTGTAGACCGTGGGAGTTCAAATTAGTAAAACAATTGGAATAAAGAGTAGCTCATCCTCTTGTCCAGTTCTACTATAAGAGGTAGATCAAGAGAATCTAGAGGCTTGGGATCTAGTGGATCTAGTGGGTGTGGTCCACACTAACCCCAACAAGTTATTTATGAGATGTCACTTCACCTCCAAGATTATACGGGCATTGAAGAGGCATGTGGGCATGTTCACCATGCGACATACTATGGTGCACTAAGGGGATTACATCCCTTGAGCGTATGGAAATTCAATTTGTAACCAATTACCAAGGGTGCACACATAGCTAGTATACAAAATGTGAACTAAACTAATGTAGATTACAATGTATTTTGTGATGCTTTCTTGTGATTTCATATCCCCGAGTTTGAGAAGAAGAGCATCAACGTCTTTGAAGGAGATTAAACAAGGTATGAATGAAAGTGTAAGGGAGTATGATACATGTTTTAAAACTCTGCTATCAAATTTTTCTTATGATATTTAACCTAGTCGGCATTCACGGTGGTAGCTCTACATGCGAGGTAGTTGGAAGGATAGAAACTAGAGTTAGCCCGTTCTTGGAGGCAAAAATTGATTCTATGGCAAAGCAAATTAGATAAACTATCAGCCAATTCAGCTCATGAGACATGCAGTGGTATTTGGTGTATGGATTGTGAGGTGGAAGGATATACTAAGGATATATTCCCTCATAAATTGGTGTGCACTATGTTGTTGTATTGTGAGATATGTCACTTGGATCATGTTTCAAGTCAGTTCCATTTATTGCAGTACTCAATCTGAAAGAATGTGGCTTGTTATTGTAATATTTGTAAGTCCACCACTCATGTTACGAAGAATTGTAGGTTGATTGATCATATTCATGACGCTATTGAGACTAGTGTGTGACAGAAAAATGTTGCAAATAGTTCAAAGGAATAAGGTGAACATCATAATCATAACCATAATGAAGGGTGATCTGATGGAGATGGTAGATGAAGAGGTTACTGAGGTGGATATAGAGGCCATGGTCATAGTAGAGGAAGAGGTGAGTTCCCATGAGAAACCTCTTATACATGTGGTTCACCTAATTATTATAGGCGTGAATCCCCTCAAAACATAGTTTTCTCATGGTGCGGGAAGCAACATAAGTTTTAATAAAGTCCTAAGCTATATGAGAACATGAGAATGAATTATAAGGAGACCGATAAGGGCATGGGGATGATTAAAGTGCAATTTGGCATGGAAGATCGGTGGATGCGAAGGTTTCTCCCGATCTTGAGATGTTTCTTGATTTAGTCACAACAGGCATTGAGGTTGCGCATGCTCATGAGATTCTAAAGATGAAACCTATTATTACAAAGAAATAGGTCATAAATGTAAAGTATACATCCTACCCATCGAAGGAAGTGTATCAAGAGACTATAAAGGTTTTTATCAACAAGTAACTCTTTCTTAGCGCACTCCGACCTCCCGAGGTCGTGCCGAGACAAACCTGGTGGGGGTAGAATGCGCAGCAAACTAGTTAGGCAGTCTAATGTCTTCGACACGCACTAATGGTATTTGCGAATCTAAGGCAAAGAAGGCCCTTCTAACTTGGATCGGTGTGATAGATCGATCAGCGAGGATGACTCGCCAAGGCTCCAATCAATATCGAGCTCGCGTGATTCGATCTATGGGTCAGGGGATGCGTGGAAAATGACCCGGATGGTTTCGTATTTCTCCCGATAGGGTCATATGGTGGATATAGTCAACTCTATGGACGATTCTCCGCCTAGTCCAAAATTCTCTAGTTTCGTTGGTTATTGTGTCTAGTAGGGATAATCGTTGAATGATGAGAGGTGGAATCGAGTAGACTCGAAATACTAATTTACGTAGGCCAAAGTTGTCTATGTCTAATTCTCTTATGGACTCGTTAGGTCAGGATCTCAGTGGATCACAACCATAGACTCTGGTTGTTGCGGTCCCGTTATGGTCATACGGAGATCAAGTTCGATTCCTAGATCCAAAGAGTCGTAAGCTTTTTCAGCTTCTATGTTTAGAACCAACAAATTGTGCGATCTTCTCGTAATACCTTACAGTGTTATCGCAACTTGGATTCTTAAGCTGGTATCTATATCTACTAGGTGTCTCCAAAGATTCGGTCATGGAACTAAAGGATCACACCCAATGTTTGTTCTCTTCGAGCCCTTCTACACCATGTGGGTATTTTCTAGGTAATCAGTAGTTTGGCTGATTTGACCAAAACAGATGTGCTTGGTCGCCTCGATGTTTAACCCTCTCAACCGTGTGTCCCGATCTCGCTGGAAGTCTCGTTGTTGTTTGGAAGACTTGTAGATCCTAAGGTTTTGGTCAATATCGCTTATTGCCACTACGGTATTGGGTCAGCACAATTGGCTCGAAAATGTATTCCCGGGCTCCCTAGGTCCCGTAATTGTCATGCAAAAGCAAGAATGAAACAAACTATAATAAAGTAAAATCTAAGTGCACTTCTAGCATATATAATTTCTTTTTGTATTTTCTCGCAATTTATAAGAAAGCAAATATTTAAAATATTTAGAATTGACAACTAAACTAACAACGTAAAACAAACAAAATAGCCGATCAGTAGCTATTTGTCTCAGGCAATTTTGTATATCTATTCTAAACAACGAAATAACTAATCTATTCAAGAGATTCTCGATCCTACCTCGTAAGTGAGGAATGAATCATAGTTTCTAAACTATCAATCCCCACAACCTCCCCGCAATATCGAGAATAGAAATAACTCAAAATAAAATGATTAACTACTTTATTTGATAAGTTCTAACTAAAACTTTGAAAGATGGAACCTGGATTTCGCAGTAACTGGCGAATCCGACGGTGTGTGTGTTCTTGTCCCCGCATGATCTCTTCGCTTTTTCAGTGCTCACGTGAATCCGTAAAAGCGTGGAATGCTTCGCATCAACAGAATAGATATTTGATCAATGGACAGCCTTCGCAATGCGCATGTAATAGAATGCGGATAGGAGAGGGATAGCGCAAGAGTACAGAGCTTGGCCTATGCAATTCCTAGCGGGGTCTACTGCGAATCATGCAACAAAAGCGTCCAGAACCTGAAACTAGTCTGTATGAAGAGCAAAACCTGCAACTTTAATGGCTGCCTAGACTATTCTACTCCAAAACAATAATACTGTTTGCACAAGTTGGATCTGTGGCTTACCAACAGTAACACAAAGCTAAAACAAACCTGCAACAAACTATGCTACCAATCCTAAGCAAACTAAAAAGACCATAGCACTGAAAACATGAAAATTGGAGTGAAAATGGTGGCCCAAATAATGTCTCAGACTTGCACAAGTTGATATGTGGCTTACCAAATGCGCAACACAATACTAACCAAAGCACTCAATGAGAAAACTAAGAACCTAAGCAAAGGAAAACTAAAACTCACTAAGAAATTCAAAAGCAAACTTTGGAGCAAAATTCGAGTTTCTAAACAAGAGAGGCCATTTGCATGATGTGCACAAACCATGCATTTATAGGAATCCAAACATCCAAAATCAAATCCAAACTCGAACTCCTAAACATTAAACAAAAGAAAAACACTATTCCAGGGGACCAAAAACATTAATGCATGCTCAAGTCGGCAAGAAAAGCCGGTGAGTCGTGATATTTCACGCGGGTCGCGCCAAAAGAGCGCTCGAAAACGCGCAAGACAGACCGCCGCCCGCTCGTGGCGGGCAGCAGAGACCGCCGCCCCGCTTTCGGCGGCGGTCACGAGACCGCCGCCTTCAGGGCGGCGGCGGTTTCACATCAAGACCAAAAAGCCAAGAAAAGAGGGAAAATAGGGAAAACAAAGCACGCGGGGCTAAGCGGGCATGCGGGATGTTAACGCATATCCGTAAAGCTTTTCTCGATCCCGAACACCTTGCGAAGAGACTCAGATCATCATCAGGGGCACTTATTACATCGCTCCGCAAAGATAAAGACTACAATTTTGGGTACGTATATATCGCCTCTCTGAGAAGCGCTTTTAGCCATGAAGAGGCGTAAAACGGTGGGTCCGAGTATGGCCGTCCCCGAAATGGGAAGTTAGAAGTTATACCTTACACGCCCGTGTGTCAAATGACGCCGTCCAAAATTCCCGCTACCGCGAAAATGAAAAGAGCACTCAAATGCAGATAGATACAATAATTTGGAAAATAAACGTTAAAATAATAGAGAAAGAGGACGTACTCATTTGTGCGAGGATAGAAACTTACCTCCGTCAACGCTCCGAACTCGTGAAAAGATATTTAAAACGAATCGGGCGTTATATATATACGAAAGTGGGCCCATTTTCCTATTCATTTGCGCGAGTCGATTTGGTTGATTTCGAGCTCTGGGACCCACGGTGACGGTTTCTCACGCGAGTAGAGTCAAAACGTCCGCAGTGAGATAGAGATCATGCCTCCACGTGCGGAACGCCACCCCGCGAGATCACAGGTTGGTTTTCTTCAATTTTGTGTTTTTCCCCCTTCTGATTTGAAATGTTAAATTCTTTGCAATGGGGGGGTTATTTTCGAAAATGTTTGGTTTAAAGGGTCCATCTAGGGGGGGCGCCTACTGGGTAGGCCCCATTTTTGATTAAAATAGTCATTTTTTGCATTTTTTGGGCTTTTTAAGCCCAAAAACCCGCGCGGGTTTTCGGACCGCGACCGCCGCCCTGGACAGGGCGGCGGTTACACGACCGCCGCCCTGTACAGGGCGGCGGTCACGAGACCGCCGCCTTTAAGGCGGCGGTTACAAAACCGCCCCCCTGCTCAGGGCGGCGGTTCTGAACAGAATGCAAAAGAACCTATTTTGAAAGCTTGTACTTGTATTTTTAGCATTTGTACGTGTTTTTATGCTTCTCTTGATATTGTTTAGATACTAACTTACTCTTCCTTGTGTGTTTTTGGGTATGTATGCAGCAGCAAAAGAGGAGTACATTAGATGGAGCCGGAGAGAGAGTGACCGCTGCCCGGTATTGATGCCCTCTCAAGAGATGAGGAGGACACATCACAGAGGGCCGGCATATTGCGTATATCGCGTGTGCCCCACGTTGCTCCATCCAGTCACATTCTTTGTGACCTATTTTCATATTGGGATGCAGATCGGAACACCTTCCGACTGCCAGGGGTCCGTGGTGAGTGGACCATCACTTTGGAGGATGTTTACCGCATCCTGGGGGTCCCGATCATCGGGAGGAGACTCACACTGGAGACAGCTGGTTCCAGGGCACAGATAGCTCAATGGGCTGGTTATATGGGGATGCAAATATTTCTACTGGGGCCGAAGAAGGGAGTGCGAGTCGATCCATTCCTTCTTTGCCCATCCCTATCTTTCGACAAGCATTATGGGGATCCTCGCCTCGAGACTCATCGGGACAAGGGAGGGGACACCTTATTATACCGTCAGGGCCCCATCATCGCACGTATAGAGGGACATGGCCGGAAATACGCCCGGGCGCGGATATTTTGGGACCACCTACCATGACTTATACAGGTGGTGGTCCGATCATAGGACAGCCTCGAGCCACCCCACTCTAGTCATGAGTCAGGTGTATGAGCGCTTCATTCCGTATGGCAGAGGCGTGGAGGTGGCAGATCCCGGCGGTGAGGGCAGCCCGATGGTCGATATGTCGCTGCTCGAGCACCTCACCAGCCAAGAGCCACCCTTACCACTGGCAGCACATGGAGGCTACACCGCACTCAGCCTATGGCCGGTATATGGGGAGAGGAGACCACGACATTGGTCTCCCGCTCCATCACAGGCAGCTTATCGATCGTGTGGGACGGGTAGAGGTACATCCCTTCAGCAGGGTTCCTCAGCAGTTTGGCCTCCCATACGCGGCTATGCTTCCTCCAGTAGCACCTCTTTATAGATCACTCCGAGAGGCTAGAGGGGGGCCTAGAGGCCGTGGTGGACAGTGGTTACCCCCGGCATTCCTATTACAAATGGGGGATAGTTCGGGCCGAGGGAGAGCCGGTGCGCCTGTGCACCATTACTTCAGATTGCTGCAGGTCCTGCTCATAGCAGTGACGACCCCATAGATATTGACTCCGATTCTGAGGAGCACACAGAGGGAGGGTCAGAGGAGCAGACGGACGAGAGCGATCCTGAGTGGCATGATACTCAGGACATTCTGCGGGCAGAGAGGGAGGAGGAGAGTGCAGAGAGAGAGACCGTGGCTTCTGAGGAGCCACTCTCCCGAGGCCATGGTGGAGATGATGAGTCCGTTGCGGGGCGCCATGTTGCCCCAACTACAGGAGCAGCTCCTCAGTCGGCAGCGGCATCTGCAGCGGGTCCTGGCCCTGGCGACCCATCTTGGAGGCCTGGTGATCCGAGTAAGTTATCCTCTCCTCCTTTCAATGCTTGTTTGTTTTAGGATTTGTCTTTGAATGTTAACTCTCCTTATATTTGTATTGTGTACACTTTAACCTCTTGCCTAGTTCCTAATTCGTTTTTCTTTCTTTGCTTGCAGAGAGATCAAGCTGATGAGTGGCGGATCTAATCCGTAGGGTTTGCGCGATTCTCCGATGATCCCTATGGATAAGACCCGCGGAGTTATCTCGTGGATGCCGGGAGCCCTCAAGCAGCCTGGCAGCACACCGACGCCTTCGCCTCCCGCTTGGCATGTGGCCAAGATGGTGTCAACTCTCCGTACAGAGTCGGGCAAAGAGCATAGGACAGCCGAGCGCCTTATGAGGAGCCGCTCTCATGGCGAGACTACGACTGCCCCTGTGGACCCCGAGCCCTCCGTCCATTCGTGAGCGCCAAACAGCAGCCGAGTCCTAGGCGAGGGCGCGCACCTTCGCCGGGATCGCAGCAGGGCCGAGAGGCCACTTGGCTTTCTCGTATTTGTATTTAGATTCTTTTGTGTATTACGGCTCTTTGAGCGTTTTGACCATGCCTAGTGCATGATGGCATCAGATATAAACTTTGATTATTTATATATATGCGCGGTTTTGATCAAAACTTGTCATTTGTATTCTACTTTCTTTATTTCCAACCGCTTCGTATACTATGATGTATGTATTATATGCTTTCTAGAATGTATGCAATGGAAAATGATATGATGCAAATGTTTGCTTTCTTTTTGTGTTTCATGATGCCGATACATGATTTTGTAGATATATTGTGATCTTAAATCTTAGTTTCGTGAGCAATTTGGATACCTCATGATTTGTTTTGGCAAAGTGATGAAAATAATCAAGATGATGAATAGATTAACTTGCCCCACTCCTAACTCCACGCAACTAGTAGATGCGAGGGCTCATCACCAAGAGCCAAGAAGGGCGCAAGTTATGGAATATGGTGAAGTGATAGTGATGAAAGACAGATTTAAGCTTTGGGAACCAAATGAAAACTACAAGCTTTATTCTACCTGAATGACTTCATAGTTTTGGATGCAACTTGCTTTGCGGTTTATCCAGACTTAGACCCGTAGATGGCCACATAGTAGACAAAATCTGGGTTTTTAGGATTTTTAACTCTCTTGGAATTTTTGAACATCTGATTCATTCGTTATTGACTCAAAGTTTGAATTGATTGTTTATGACCTTTTAACATTTACTTTGTTTAGAGGACCCCCTACACTTTGCCCCATGCTACCCGTAAGAAACATGGGTTTATCACCGTGGGCAAGGCATAGGCGTAGTAAGGGCATTTCCATCCTTTCCCAACCCTACGTCACTAGAAGAGACGCAAGCTCATCACCGAAGGTCAGGGGGGCAAGGAAATGTGTAAAATAAAATTTTCTCGTTTAATCACTTCTTGACTTGTCTATTTGAGTAAAATGTCAAGATATGCTTATTTTCCAAAGAGATGTGTATATGGGATAGATGTGACACCATGAAGCTTCTAGAAATGTACTATGGCAAGACACCTATCCTAAGAAGAAATTAAAGCGAGAACGAACTTGCAGATCTTGGTATGGTTACCATTAGACTTCGTCATGTCTGATTTTGTTTGATAAAAGATTCTCGAGTTGATTGATGATATCAAGACGAGAGAGTATGATTAAAGAACTTTATGCCAGAAACATCACGAGTTTGAAATAAGTTGCTTTGAGAATAGATTCCCTGATCACAATTTGTGTAAGAACAAGTGGACAAAATGATCCTAATTTATATGAAAATGCGATGTAGATAGTTATATAGGTAGCGTTAGCTGCTTACGCGTAGAAACGCTTGAGGTGGAGAGAATTGACTGTTTCGCCAAACTCCTCACCTTCTAGCGTGCATAAGAGGTATGCACCATTTCCGTAGTCCTTCATGACTCGGTATGGGCCCAACCATTTGGGCCGGAATTTCCTTCCCTCGCCGGTCTTCTTGTCGATCCGGCTGTCTAACCTTAGAACTAGGTCACCTTCGTATATGTCACGTTCATAGACCTTCTTGTTGTACTGCCGGCACATCCGGTCGGCATAGACTCTATGTCGTTGTTCAGCATCTAACCTAGTTTCATCTAGGCTTTCTAGTTGGGAAAGACGTGCTTCTTTGTAAGCATCTTCATCTAAAATCCCTTGTAGTGAAATGCGGAGACTGGGGATTTCAACTTCAAGTGGGAGAACTGCTTCTGACCCAAATACCAATGAGAAAGGAGTCAAGCTCCCGTCATTCTTATCGAGGTTCTGGTGGGCCACAAGGCCGGATATAACTTTAGATGCCAATCCCGCTTGTTTTCTTTTACCGCTTTTAAGGAGAATGGCTTTCAACGCTTTGTTTGTTGCTTCACCGCCATCGGCTTGGGGATAATATAAGGAAGCCGTATGATGGCTTATTTTGAACTTATCGATAGCTCACGAACTTCTTCGCTTTTTGAAAGAAGTTCCATTATCTCGAGATAATGATTTGTGGATACCGTACTCGCAAAATGATTTGGTTCAAAATGAACTTAGCGATTACTTTAACCAGTATACAGCTTGTAAGAGGCATAGCCTCTACCCATTTAGTGAAATATTCTCAGGGCCGTGATTATAAAATTGTGGCCGTCTCAGTGGACGAGGGAGAGAATTTCCTATTAAGTCCAGCCCCATGTAGAAAAGGGCCACGAGTAGCGATCGATCGGTCAGCAAAGCTTGGCCGGCATGTGGATCTCATGAGAGAACTCCCGACATTTATGACACCTCGCGCACAAACTCTATTGTGTCATGTTCTAGAGTGGGCCGTAAATAGCCCATTCGATGTATTTTTCGAGCAAGCAAGGGCATGGCCACCGAAGTGGCCTCCACATATACCGCTATGGGATTCATGGAGAATCCTCTTGACTCTTCTCGTGTCAACACACCTTAAGAGCATTCCATCGAATGCTTTCCGATAGAGCACCTGCTCTATAATGACGTATTTAGCTACGATAATGCGTAACCGTCTTCTTTGTTGAGGTGTAGCTCCTTCTGGATACCTATGGTCCATGATATAGCTAATGATATCAGCGTACCAAGGGCACTCAGATATAGCAGGTCGGGTTTCGACGTAGTATACGCATTCATCTGGAAAGTCTAAGTCTACTAAGTCACCTCCGTCTAGCGGGTTATCAGCTAACCAATCTGCGATGATTTGCCCTTTAACCGACTTTTGGTTTACAAAAGTTAATTCGAACTCTCCCATTAAGGTTATAAACGTCCAAATTTTTTTTTGACAAGGACCTCAGTGTGAGAAAAGTCCGTAAATGGTCCGTCTTTACTATGACCCTTGTCTCTTGATTTAGCATGTAGTGTCTTAGGCGTTTAGTAGCAAAGACTATGGCAAGACATTCTCGCTCCGCTTGTGTATAGCGCAAGCCAGTTTCGTAGTCGAGCAATGTTCGCTAATGAAATAAATCGCACGCCTCTTTTTTGTCATCGTCTTCTTGGGCTAGATGCAAGCTAACGAAACATCGTAGCTCGTGAGTACAAAATTAAAGGGCGATCTAGCTTTGGTGGCATTAGCGTAGGCGGTGATAGCAGAAACGCTGATCGCATCAAAAGCTTCATCGCAATCTTCACCCAATCAATGCTATAGTCCTTCTTGAGTAAATTGTTGATCGATGAACGGCGAAGCTTAGATCCGGATAAATCTCCTGATTGCACCCAACTTTCCGAGAAATGATCTCGATTCCGCATTCATTCGAGGGTGGGACCATTTCGAGGACAGCCCGAATTTTGGCCGGATCAACATCGATCCTCGTGACGATATGATGTAACCTAGAGCTTTCCTCCCGTTACACCGAAGACGCATTTCTCTCGGGTTTAGGTAACTCCATATTCTATCAGCGTGAAAGGATGATGCGAGTACTTCAGATGGTCACAACGCTTCTCGCCTTAGCCAACAAGTCATCTACGTAGGATTCCACGATTTTATGGATTAAATCGTGAAATATGTATGTCATGGCCCGCTGGTATGTAGCACCGGCGTTCTTAAGACCAAATGGCATAACAACATAACAATAGGTTCCCAAGGAGTTATAAACGTGGTTTTAGCTTGATCTTGCTCGATATTTTGATTTGATTGTATCCCGAGAATCCATCCATGAGAGACAAGAGTTCAAAACCTCGCTGTTGCATCAACAATAACGCCTATGGATGGTAAAGGGAAGTCGCCCTTAGGGCAAGCTTTGTTGATATCTCGAAAATCTACGCAGATGCGTATCTTTCCATTCTTCTTGAGAACGGGAACGATGTTGATACCCATCGGGAGTAGTCAACTCGGCTTGATGAATCCTACCAAGGAGTTTTATTACCTCCTCTTTACCATGAGGGCTACTTTGGGCTTCATGGGTCTTGATTTTTGTTTAATCAAGCTTTGCAGATCCGATCTAGTGACGAGGTCAGTGTACCGCAATGTGGGGCGCGACTCCGTCATCTCTTTTCAGTAATTAAATGCAAATGCCTTTTGATGTTCTTTTTCGAGAACCCGAGTATGTATTTCCACTTCCTCTCAAGTTAACGAAGAACCTAACTTTAAAATTCTTGGTTCATCTTCCGCTCCGATATTGACATCGATTGCTTCTTCAATTAAAGAGGCATTACCCTCTTCGAACTCGTGGTGGTGCCGAGGTAGATCTATATCATCCCCGCTTTCCACCACGTATATATTAGGTCTTTTTGTGAGGGAAGATTCATTACAGGATTTCCGAAGTAGGAAGATGAATGCGAGATCGTAGATAAATCTAGCGTGATAGAGAGATGTAGTGCCGCAAAGGCATTTAAGTAATCCAAAGTAGCCGCATCATTTCCAACATGGTCTAGACGGTAGATTTACTTCCGCTTGAAAGAGGATCCATCATTGTTTTTATTAATGGTTCGCTACTTAATGGATACCGTGAAATGAGTATCTTCTAGCTCATCGCTTGGAGTAAAACGTGATGCCGAGGTTGCTATTGAATCGGCGAGAAGATTTTTTTCTCGCGGATTGCTTCAATGGATATGAAGTCAACGCCTTGCTTAAATCTAATACAAATGCTTTTGTAAAGTCAGCAAGTGTTCGGCTTTAGTTTCATATACCTCTCAAACTTGGTTTGCCACTACTAATCATGAGTCTCCTAAAACTCGATATTATCAATACCAATTCTTTTGGCTAAGGTAAGGCCAAGGAGGAGGGCTTCGTATTCAGCCGCCGTTGTTTGTGCATTCAAAGTTTAATTTAAAAGAGAATGGGAGGACCTTCTCTTCGGCGAGGTAAGAATTATACCCGCCCCCGCTCCATAACGGCATTTAGCTCCATCGAAATGGAGAGTCCAATACTTAGCCGGAGTATGGATGTAGGTGTATCACCGTGTTTCAGCACACTCTACTTCTACCATACAGAGATCTTCTCGCTGGCAAGGAACCAACACCTAGGGAAAATCCGATACCTACTGAATCGAATGGTAAGAACATTGGTGAATCTTGTTCTATCAACTCAACGATCTTCGCAGTAGTCCCTAATGATACTATTTCTTTAGTTTTACCTTTAGGGGTTGGAATTGTTTTGGCTATGTTGGTAGTTTCAAGATCCGTCGTAGGTATCAACTTTTCCTCTGGCTTTGGGTCAGAGGGTTTGTTAAGTTGGTTTGTTGGAAGTTCGACTCCGAGTGTATACCGGTCTTTTCTTTAAATCAGCTAGGTGTACGTCAAACGGCTTTGGATCACCTTTGGCTACAAATACCTTTCCCAGATGTAAGAATCTTACTTCTTGAAATAGCGTGGAAGGGATTGCCTTCATTCGATGTATCCATGGTCGGCCGAGGATCATATTATAGTTAGTTTCCCGATCTATAATATAAAACTCAATGCCAGATTGTTTTAGGTCCTAAGGTGACCGGTAGTATTATAGTTCCTATCGATGTGGCTTTAAGGCTATCGTAGCCTCTCAAGGTATTTCGTAGTAGAAAATGCTTTGTTTCTCCATATCCCAATTTTTGGAGAAAAGAGAAAGGGACTATGTTAACCGCAGCCCCGTCATCAACCATTGCCCGCTTTACATAGTTATTATAAACTTGTACTTGCAAGTGTAGGGCCGGATCGCCTCGCGTGCGATCTCAAAGATCTCGTAGGCATTTTACTTATTTCGAATATGAATTCAACATCCCTATCCGCCTGTCCCGGTGGATAAACATCAAAGTCTATATGATTTACTTGCGCTTCCGGTGGTGGAGTGATACTAACTAAATGACCCAAACCTAACGCCTCTAAAAGAGCAGCCCTGTGAGCAGGGGAATTCTTTAGTAAATCAAGGAATGAAATATGCGAGAAGGTTTTTGTTAGATCATTAATTAGATCGTAAGCACCCATAGGTTTTGCTACGGTTTGCTGGATGTTATCTGTTTCCGGCAGTGGCTTGGACTTGGTTGAGAGAAATACTCGTGTTCTCGTAATTGCTTCAACGGGTAATTCGAGTCTAACTCTACTAATCCAACTACCTTAGGTCGTGGTTGACTTCCTAGTTGTGGCGCGACTAACGGATTTAGCGAGGTCGAGGCCTCGTGATCGCTGTTTCCTCGTTATTGCACCTTTGTTTGTTCCAAATGGTTTCAACCTATCGCTATCATGATTTGGGAGTGGATCATTAAAGATCTTGAGAGGGGCATTCTGAGGGGAAACCGCCCGCGAAGGTATTTGCTGTCAGACGTAGGATCTGCATAAGAACATATCCATAAAGAATTGTTTTTGCTCATTTGGCAAGCGCCGCATGAATTTGTTGTAATCACGACACGCTCTAGTGTCATGCCCTTGAATTTTATGGAAACCACAATAAGAATTGGGGTCAGAATTCCCGCTTTGTTGGTTTGGTGTATATTGTGGCCTAAAATTCCGATCAAACTGTTGCCTATTAGGACTAAAGTTTTGTTGTTTCTGGTTTTGACTTTGGTTTTGATAACCAAAGGAGTTTTGGCTTGGTCCTTGTATGGGATTTCGCCGTTGTTGTTGTGGTGGATTATTAAAATCCACCGTATTGATCGTCGGGGTAAAATTGTTGTTTCTTTGGTTGTTTGTTTGTGACGGAGTATTAACGACATTTACCCTCTTGGGCTGGCCGGGCCATACCCCATCCGTTGTTACCCCACGATTTTTGTTAAGGATTTTGGGTCCTTGATCGACGCTTGGTGGGTCAGAGTATTTTGAGTAGAGGTGATTAACCTCCCGCTTGCTCCATACGCCTTACGGCCACTATCTATCGCTGCTTGATCAATTCGCAGAGCGCTCTCAAGTACCTCGTCATAAGTCCTTAGTGGGAACTGACTTCTTCCTTCACTTCTCTCGCTAAGAGAATGAAGGAATAAATCGCATAGCTCCATCTCGATCCATGTTCGAGCGCTTGCCGAGGAATAAAGGACTCATGCGCCACCTTTGATGAAATGGGCGACAGACTCTATGTTCTTGCTGATGTGCAAGAACTCCCGATTCCCCGCCCCACAGTTTGTTCATGTCGAAGGCTTTGATGAACTCGCATACGAGTTGTTTGAATGAATGTATGGAAGCTTCGTATTCTCATAATACCAATCGAGGGCAATGCCTTCCAAGCATTTTGGGAATATTTTAGCAACAACCCCATCCCATGGGAGTAATTCACGAATGGTCAGAGCGTAAGCTTTGATATGCGCATTCGATCTCCTTCTCCTTTGTATTTGGGCAAATCGGAAGAGGCCTCGAAGCATAACGCTTCGTATGGCGAAATCTAAGGGCTCCTTTAAATATTCTCGAATAAGTCCCTATCGCATACGCCTCAACCATCGATGGTGCCTCGCTGAGGAGGTGGTGGCGGAACGGGTTGTTGATATGGCATAACATACGCTGCGCAGGGGGGCATAAGGAGGTCCCCGTGGAGCAAACATGCCGGGGATGAGTACATATCTCCTCGTGGTGATTTGGAGTACATGTTTAAGTACGAAGGTGTACTATCCAGAATGGATTGCTCAGACGACCAGAGGAACAAAGCAAGCTAGCGATAGTGGGTCTAGTGGCACTTGTTGCGAATATTGAGGAGTCATACCTAACGTGCCTACTCCCGTGAGGAGATCTACTTGGCTAGGATGGTGCGGAGGATCGAACTCCCCGCTTGTATGATTCTCGATTTTGACTTGCTTGGGCAAGTTCTAATCCTCTAACCTTTTCTATTAGAGTCAAATGACTTCATTCGGCGAAGCCACGATATTGTGCCTTGGTGGCGTTTGTTGTATATCCTGGTGTTGTATAGGCATGTGATAGCCTGTCATGAACTGATTGCTATCTTGCCAAGTTTCTCTGAGAGTATTTTCCATACGTGATGGCATAGGGGAATTTTCTTGAGGAGAGAACTCGGGTCAGATCTCAGTAAAGTTCCTATAGGGGTACATGCCTCGAGAGCGTTGTTCACTCCTAGGATAACGTATTGAGTACTCGTCATCTAGAACTGAGTATGGATCTGACTGTCTACTAATAGGCGGTCTGAGTAATACCTGAGGAGATGAAGCAGACTCTCCAGTTAATGTCATATTGTTCGAGCCTGAAGGCTCTGTTTGTGTTTGAGCAAGTTGCTCCAACCCCTCTGTTTGGAAGGACGAGTTATATCTAGTCCTTGGTGTTTGTGTTGACAACTGATTAGTTGAATAGTTGTCGCCCCACATTGAGAGTGAGGGTGATGACTGCCTATTCTGTTGGGCGTAGTATGCCTCAAGACCCAAGAGGGGTCTGCCGTATGCATCGAATCCCGACATATTCGGGGGGTATATGAATACCCGCAGAATGGGAAGGAGCGAAGGTGATTTGAGAAGATGAAACTTCTCAAAGAGAAGGTGAAAGAATTGTTTGTTTCACGCTCGTTCACCAATTTTGTACGCTCGGAAAAGTGACAGTGAGCTTGAGAATCAACAAGTAACTCTTCTCGCGCACTCCGACCTCCCGAGGTCGTGCCGAGACAGACAAATGGTGGGGTAGAATGCGCAGCAAACTAGTTAGGCAATCTAATGTCTTCGACACGCACTAATGGTATTTCATGCGAATCTAAGGCAAAGAAGGCCCTTCTAACTTGGATCGGTGTGATAGATCGATCAACGAGGATGACTGCCAAGGCTCCAATCAATATCGAGCTCGCGTGATTCGATCTATGGGTCAGGGATGCGTGGAAAATGACCCGGATGGTTTCGTATTTCTCCCGATAGGGTCATATGGTGGATATAGTCAACTCTATGGACGATTCTCCTCGCCTAGTCCAAAATTCTCTAGTTTCGTTGGTTATCAGTGTCTAGTAGGGATAATCATTGAATGATGAGAGGTGGAATCGAGTAGACCGAAATACTAATTTACGTAGGCCAAAGGTCTATGTCTAATTCTCTTATGGACTCGTTAGGTCATGGATCTCGTGGATCACAACCATAGACTCTGGTTGTTGCGGTCCCGTTATGGTCATACGAGATCAAGTTCTCGATTCCTAGATCCAAAGAGTCGTAAGCTTTTTCAGCTTCTATGTTTAGAACCAACAACAGTGCGATCTTCTCGTAATACCTTACAGTGTTATCGCAACTTGATTCTTAAGTCGGGTATCTATATCTACTAGGGTGTCTCCAAAGATCTGGGTCATGGAACTAAAGGATCACACCCAATGTTTGTTCTCTTTCGAGCCCTTCTACAACCATGTGGGTATTTTCTAGGTAATCTGTAGTTTGGCTGATTTGACCAAAACAGATGTGCTTGGTCGTCTTCGATGTTTAACCCTCTCAACCGTGCCCCGATCTCGCTGGAAGTCTCGTTGTTGTTTGAAGACTTGATCCTAAGGTTTTGGTCAATATCGCTTATCGCCACTACGGTATTGGGTCAGGGGCACAATTGGCTCGAAAATGTATTCCCGGGCTCCCTAGGTCCCGTAATTGTCATGCAAAAGCAAAGAATGAAACAAACTATAATAAAGTAAAATCTAAGTGCACTTCTAGCATATATAATTTCTTTTTTTTGTATTTTCTCGCAATTTATAAGAAAGCAACTATTTAAAATATTTAGAATCGACAACTAAACTAACAACGTAAAACAAACAAAATAGCCGATCAGTAGCTATTTGTCTCGTGCAATTTCGTATATCTATTCTAAACAACGAAATAACTAATCTATTCATAAAGATTCTCGATCCTACCTCTCGTAAGTGAGGAATGAATCATAGTTTCTCGTAAACTATCAATCCCCACAACCTCCCCGGCAATATCGAGAATAGAAATAACTCAAATAAAATGATTAACTACTTTATTTGATAAGTTCTAACTAAAACTTTGAAAGATGGAACCTGGATTTCGCAGCAAATGCTGGCGAATCCGACGGTGTGTGTGTTCTTGTCCCCTCGCATGATGATCTCTTCGCTTCTTTGTGCTCACGTGAATCCGTAAAAGCGTGGAATGCTTCGCATCAACAGAATAGATATTTGATCAATGGACAGCCTTCGCAATGCGCATGTAATAGAATGCGATAGGAGAGGGATAGCGCAAGAGTACAGAGCTTGGCCTATGCAATTCCTAATGGGGTCTACTCGAATCATGCAACAAAAGCGCCCGTAACTCGAAACTAGTCTCGTATGAAGAGCAAAACCCGCAACTTTAATGGCTGCCTAGACTATTCTACTCCAAAACAATAATACTGCTTGCACAAGTTGGATCTGTGGCTTACCAACAAAGAACACAAAGCTAAAACAAACCCGCAACAAACTATGCTACCAATCCTAAGCAAACTAAAGGGACACAAAGACTCAAAAAACATGAAAGTTGGAGTGAAAATGGTGGCCCAAATAATGTCTCGCACTTGCACAAGTTGGATATGTGGCTTACCAAATTTAACACAATACTAACCAAAGCACTCAATGAGAAAACTAAGAACCTTAAGCAAAGGAAAACTAAAACTCACCAGAATAAGAAATTCAAAAGCAAACTTTGAGCAAAATTCGAGCAAAATGAGAGGCCATTTGCATGTGCACAAACCATGCATTTATAGGAATCCAAACATCCAAAATCAAATCCAAACTCGAACTCCTAAACATTAAACAAAAGAAAAACACTATTCCAGGGACCAAAACATTAATGCATGCTCAAGTCGGCAAGAAAAGCCGGTGAGTCGTGATATTTCACGCGGGTCGCGCCAAAAGAGCGTTCTCGAAAACGCGACAGACCGCCGCCCGCCAGTGGGGCAAAACGCCGCCTCTCGTCAGCGGCAGACCGCCGCCGCCGCTTCGTGGCGGCGGTTTCACATCAAGACCAAAAAGCCAAGAAAAGAGGGAAAAACTAGGGAAAACAAAGCACTGATGGGTGTCTCATTAAGTAATATATTGATTGATATTGATACATAAGTAAATGTATTCACTTTGATGCATGGAATCAAATGGGAAGACCACCATTACATCCATATTTAAATGTTTTGTATATGGAAAACATGAATAGAGCCACGCCAATTGGAGTTATGAAGGATTCCTCTATCACTATTCAGGGGGCCATGTTTATCGGGAATTTAAGGTCTTAATGCTTGTAGAAGAAGGATATTTCCTCATGTATGATTAATACCTTTGATTAATTTTCTACTAAACCTCTGATGAATGAAGCATTATATATTATAAAACACCTTACGATGGGGGATATTGAAAAATATTAGGAACTCCTGTTAGATATGTTTGGGGAGTTAGACTTGGAGGAGCACTTTGAAGAAGAAGAGATAGATGAGGAACAACTGGTGTGTGCCTTCCTAGAAAAAGAAAATGGTAAGTTGGTCTACATGATTGATGATGAAGAAGTAGAGAATATGGATGTTAATCACACTATGGGTACTGTGAGGTCTTAGATAGTGCAAATGAAAAGGCACACACCTATCATGAGCATCTGAAAATGAAGAAGGTCAACATTGGGACAGATGTAGAACCTAAAGAGGACATTATTGGTGAATATTGTTCTGAAAAAGAGGTATCAAAGATAATTGAGTTCTTTCTTGAATTCCAATACTTATTTCCTAAAGGCTATCATGAGTCAAGGGAGTGAATCCTCATTGGGTGAGATGATGATCAAGTTAAAGGAAGGTGCGTGTCTGGTTAGGAAGAGGCCTTACATGATGAATACTAATCTATGTGTCAAAGTTAAGGAAGAGATTTATAAGATGTTGAAATCTAGGATCATTGATTCCATTGAGTAATCAAAGTGGGTTAACCCCATGGTGATAAGCATAAAGAAATATGGTAGGATAAGTATATGTGTGGACTACCAAGATTTGTATGTTGCTTGTGTCATAGATCCTTTTCCCACACCTTTTACTAAGGATATCTTGGAAGGCGTTGCATGAAATTAGATTAAATCTTTCACTAATGGATTTTCTAGTTATCATCGTGTACATATTGTTAAATAAGACCAAGAAAAGTCACTTTCACCATAGAGTGGGGAAGTTTTGCATATATAGTTATGCATTTCGGGTCAAGAATGTGCATGCAGATTTTTGTGCATTATTGTGCAAGCATTTGAGGACTTCATACAAAAGTTTTTACAGCTTATTTGGATTATTGGACTATATATGGGTTTGTCAAATATCACTGTGACAACTTGAGACTCATGTTTGAGAGATGTAGGCAATTAAACATCTCTTTGAAAATTATGAAGTGCATCTTTGCTACACTATTTGGAACTTTGTTGGGACATATTATTTGTAAAGAAGGCTTGTTAGTAGATCCTGCTAAGGTTGCAGTTATTTTGGGCTTAGAGGAACCTACTAATCAAAGTGAGGTGCATGGGTTCTTAGGACATATATGTTATTACAAGAAGTTCATCAAGGGATATGTTAAGATTGTCACACCCTTAGAGGAATTATTAAAGAGTAAAAGAAAGTTCCATTGGAATGAGGCACAATAGATAACATTTGAGACATTGAAGGAGAGACTTACTTCTGCACCTATTTTGTGCTTTCCTTCTTGGGATAGGTCATTTCATGTACATGCTGATGCCTCAGGCATGGCCATTGGTGCAGTGTTAACACATCCTAGAGATGGGATTGTTAATCATCCTATCTATTTAGCGAGAAGGAAATTAACACTAGCTGAACATGATTATACTAATACAAAGTGAGAAGCTTTGTCCATGATTTACGTGTTGTATAAGTTTAGAAAATACTTACCGAAACTCCTTTTATTTTTTTAAAGATTACATGGAACTTAAGTACTTGGTTAATAATCCTGCTTTACAGGTCACATATGTCATTGGATTCTCTTGTTTCAAGAATTCTACTTTACAAAGGGTGGTAAAGCCAAGAAAGAGTAATTCTGGACTAGATCATTTGGCATAGATTACCTCAAGTGAGGATGCACAAAGCATTGAGGACACAATGCTAGATGCACAACTTCCTAGATTGAACCACATGCCCTCCGACTTCAATATATTATGGTATTTTGGTTTACTAGTGTGGTGATTGAGGGAATGAAGAGCTTAGAGAAGAAATGACTTGTTGTACGTGCCACACCCTGTATGTTGATCACCTGGGGATTTATACAAGCTAGATCGAGATGAGGTTTTGCGCTAGTGTGTACGTAAGCATGAATGTGAAGCTATTATGAAGGAAGCTCATGGTAGAATTGTTGGTGGAAATTATGCAAGTAATGTTACTGCATACAAGATTTTACTGGTTGGCATTTTGTGGGAAAATAATATATAAGGATTGTAATGAGTATACTATGGCATGTGACCATTTTCAATGCCTTGGAAAGAATGGGCATAGAGATGTGATACCCTTGAGGCCTATTGCAAGTGTAAAAGATTTTGATAAATGGGAAATTGACTTTGTGGGACCTATTCACCCACCGAAGTGAAGGACTGGATTGCACTACATTATAACATGTATAAATTAGTTGACAAGGTGGGAAAAAGCAAGGCTTACAAAGGATCGCATGGAAGCTACAATAAAGAAGGTTCTTATGGAAAAACATTATTAGCAGGTATGGATGTCCATTGAGCTTGACAAAGTGATAGGGGTAAACACTTTTTGAATGATACTATCAAAATATTATTGGTTGAGTTTATGGTGGCACATCATAAGATAACACCCTATCACCCACAATCCAATGAAATTGTTTAGGATTTTAACAAAATATTAGGACATACGTTGAAAAAAATATGTGATGTTGGAAGGAAAGACTAGGATGATAAAGTCTTTGCTATACTTTTGGCATACAAGACTACTTACAAAAGATTGAATAAAGCCACACCCTTTTAGTTGGTGTTTGGTGCAGAGGCTATTTTACCATTATAATTTATGGTACCATCCCTACGCATTACACGTGTAGGTGGATTGATGATGAGAAAGCACTCAAGAGCACATTGACAAGATGATGTAGTTGGATGAACAATGCATTATAGCACATTGGAGAAAAAATATAGAGAAGGCCCGATAGAAAGCATGACACGATAGCTACATTAAGAATAATAAGATTGAAGTTAGATATATGGTTCTTCTTTATGACTCAAAGTTTGTGTGCCACCCTGGGAAATTGAAGGTGCATTGGTTGGGATCATATGTGGTGACATATATACTTGATTCAGTGCTTCTCAATTATAGGCGATGGATGGAACACTATTTACCTATTATTTGAATGGGAGTAGGTTAAATCCCTACTATGAATAAGTCTTTTTGGTGTTTGTAATAAGGCAATGTTTTCATGTTAGTTTAGTTTTTCCTTTAATGATTTTTTTTATATGTGTCTCCTTTCATCATCACTATTCTTTGTAAAATTAGTTCAGGGTTTTTTGTAATAACCATGCTTTCATGCTAGTAGTTAATTACTATCTATTGAATTCATTTGCAGCGTCACCGTGCATACTTGTAGTGTGGGGTCGATCGGAGAGAATAAGTGATCGGTACCTTGATACAGATTGATGTGCATTCTAAAACTACTCGGAGCTTAGAGTGAAGAGGGTTTTTTCAAAGAATTCCAAGAAATTTTCTCGTATTGAAGACCACACGTAGATGGATGGATGCGTACTTATAACACAAAATTAGATGCAACATGCAAAACTACTTGGTATGTGGCTCACTAGATAGGCACTTCGGCACATAGAGGTTCCTATAAGGAAATTTATGGCCGAGAAAGTAGTAAGCATGCCAAAAGGTTATGAATGAGGCAAAAAGGATTAGGTGCCAAAGGATATGATGCAATGTGTGAAAGAGTGAAGAATAAGAATTAATGTTGCGTACGGTGGTGGTTGAGGAGTAATTAATGAGGGGAATTTTGAAAATCCTATAAGTTGGTGATTGCAATATTATTGTTACCTTGCATCCTTTGAGCTATCATGATTGAGAAGTCTAAAAAGTGTATAGTATGAAGAATGAATTTAGTGGTGAACCAAGTGAACTCACGACACATAATTGAAAAATATCCACATGCATGTGTATTTGATTTTGTCATGTGGGTGAGGAAGAAAGGTTTAGAAGTTAGGGTTTTATGGAGGTATATTTTTTGCTAGGGCATGATAAATTGAAGGGACCTATTGTATTTGAGGCGTGAAAGGGTAAGGACGCAGAAAGAATTCAGTTTGTAGGGTGTAGCTTTTAATTGAGAAGAGAAATGAAGCTAAGGAGATCTTCGGTTGTGGAGAAGGAAACTAAGGAAGTATCGCAGAGTGGTTTCTCGAGATGCAAAGACTTGAGGAGGTGATTGAAGGAAGGTCATAGACATCATAATTGACTAAATGTAAGATTAGTGACTTTAATCATAGGACTGAGAAAACCCTCAAAGATATCAATGCAGAGACCATTTGGAAGACTAATAGGAGGATGACAGATGGGTATAGGGTATTGGAAAATTTAGTACATAGATTATTGGAAAGCATTAGAGTTATGAAACTTTATGAGCTAACATTATTTAGAAAGCTTGAAAACTTGTACAAAGTGGCTGATATCGCGCATGCAATAGTATTTATTTTACTTCATAGGGATATGGATGAGGATTACAACAAATTTGGTTGGTAAATTCACGCTTTATGTGACTCCGGTTTAGAAATTCTAGGTTATTTATTATATGATGAGGGAGTCGAGGTGATGACTACCATGATCCACTACAAAAAGGGTTTCAAGCTTTCAATGTTACATAGATAGATGATTTGGATACAAGGGTAGTGGCATGGCTATTCAACATTGCAAATTGGGCACCTTAGAGAAGTGGAAATAAGTTAACAAGTGCTAGATGTATATAGCACATAAAATGGTGAACATGACTTATTATAATAATACAGTTTACATCACTTCTTAGATATTAGTGGTAGAAGCACACACCTAGGTTGATAAAGGGGAGAAGATAACCTAGGGTTCCATTTTACTCTTAATTATGTTTAATGAAATCAGCGTGCCTGATGGGATAAAAGAGAAAGTATAGGAATACCCCATGGAAAATAAATCACATGCTAAGAATTTTTCCAAGTATACATGTCATGGTTCAATTTTGAATACATATAAGAAGCGCTAAGAGAGGTGGTTCAGAAAGATGCGCAAGGCATTTGAGGGAGAGTGGTACATGACGTGTGAACTACCCAATGTTTTGATGGACAAGTAGAGTTCATGGCGTACCATTACTTTTTTTTTTGGGTAGATTATTCATGAAGATGGGGTAGAATATCCCATTGTGTAAGTTACCTTTCACATTTACTTGTTGTTATTTTAAAGACTCGGTGAATAGGTTACACAATGTGTGGAAATTATAGTTTGATGCTGACAAGGTGGATGCAGATATCCATATTCTATGCAAGACATATGTATGGCCCAATAAGGAGGCATATGTGGAGATGAAAAGTCGAAAACATTGGCATAACTCCAGAGATTATGGTCAGAGGAAATATTGAGCCCACGTGCGTGTATGTGTACCTTAGACTACAATTTAAGGAAGGAAAATTTGTAACATTCCCATTTTAAGACTTTAGAAACAAGGGATTTTTTTTTTATATATAATGTTCACTATTCTAAATAAAGCATTATTTAGAACAAACATTCCATGCCAATCAAATTCAAATAGATAACCATATGCAGTGTAATGACTCGGTGATCCACCGATCTATTCATCCCATAATTAAGTAAGCTACCGATCTATTTATGTTATCTTATGTATTGAATACATATTGTATACTTTGTATACCTGGTCTTTCTACCCTACACCGGTACTGAGTGATATGTTTAAAGAACATATATGAATATCTATTACCAATATTCATCTGATATCACATTGTTTTAAACTTGGTGACATAGGACAATGCAACCAAAAACTTAAGATACTTCGGCCAAAGATTTACAACATATTGTGTATGTCAGTATTCCTAGACGACAGACTCGTCATATTGGAATACGTCCTTCACCTCAATCCTCTATTATCATGATTGGTCTTTACCGACTACCATCACCCACTTGTCCTAGGTTTAACCTTAGACCTAGATGTAAACTAAGTTCAAGTCTCGAGTTCTTATTGTGTGTAGATCTCATGATCATCATGTGGAAGGGTGATGCCACATGTCAACTACAATGTTGTATTCTTGAGAAGACCCAAGTCTTCTCGAAAGTACAGCCTTGCATTTGGCGTGTGCCAACATCTTACAAAAACTACCTCATCAAGATGCACATACCCCAAGGAGATTGTTAATTTGGATTATGTCTTGACTAAAGAAACCTTGTTAAACCTCGTTATCCCGTAAAATTGACAAGGGCAATTTTACCGATAACCATACCGAAAATTTTGTTCCGATCCCTCGTTAGGGATCCCTTGTGTTCGAAATGTTGTAAAATCCCTTCCCGGGAAATCTAGTTTTCGAACTTGGTCTTTTCAAGCCTTTTTTGGCTGGGCGCATGAAATTGCTTTGCAACACTAACTTTTGATGCGCCCCCTTAAAAGCCTTTGGCGCATGGTTTTCAATGTCAACACAACTTTTCACGCGCCAAAGAATGTTGAACCTTCCTGCGTGCGCCAAGGCGCATGCGCTTGTTGGTATGAATTTTTTTGCGCCAAAGGGCGCGCGTATAATCTTTTGTTTTGCGCCAAAGGGCGCACATAACTTTGTCAACAAAACGTTTTGGTGCGCCAAAGGCGTGCTTTGTCTCCTATTGTCAAATACTTTCGTGTGCCAAAGGGCGCACGCTTTCTCCTGTCGACAGCAGTTTTCATGCGCTTTTCAAAAGTGGGTGGCGCATTAATGACCAGCTAACCTATATATATATGGTTTGCGCGCCCAAAGTGTCATTTTCACTTTTCACCGAACACGTGATTTTTCTGCGCCTGTCAGCCCCTGCTCGTCGTTTTCAGAGCCTTGTGGACCCGTCGCGCGTCTCTTACTATTTATCCAGGTAAGGGGTTCTTCTCCTTGTCCATTTTGTGTTTTTGTTTCTTGGTGTGTTCTTGGTCTGGTTCTAGCTTGCTAGTTGGTTTCGAAATAGAAATGTGTTGGCCTAGCCTCCTTCGTTTGCTATCTGCCCCCATGCTATCCTTCCTCTTTCCGGATCTGCTGGAGAAGGACGTTTTCTTGAGACAGTGGTTGTGGCCCTCCTAATCTAGATCGTTTTATTTACACCGCTGAACCTTTCGAAATAGGAGCAGAGGAACAAGAGGAATTTGAACCATAAAGAAACCCCCTTTGAAAAGAAGGTTTGTTCACTGTCTTTTCCACTTGGCGCATCGGCGCGTCCTGCAACACTAAGAACAGTTGCGTCCCTTTGGCGCATCTGACCGCCTTGTAACGTGAGCAAAACCCGCGCCAATGGCGCACCCTTTCTGCTTGCTGCATCATTAACCTCTGCGCCCTTTAGCGCGTCTCTTTCACATGCTACAAGTGTCAAATCTCGCGCCCCTTTGGCGCGCCATCCTTTTGTGCTGCATCACGTTTCCATGCGCCCATGGCGCACCCAGCTTCCATGCAACACAAGCTTTATCTGCGCAAGTATGAAGCTATAAAGGCGCAGGCGCATCCCCGATTGCAATAACATTATGTTGTGTAAACCCTTTGTGCGCCGCGCCATATCCCTTTGGCGCACTAAAAGTCAATGTTACACGATCCATCCATGTGCCGAAGGGCGCACCAAATCCCAATGCAACATGAAAATTCCATGCGCCCTTTATAAAATGCAATCTGCAACATCCATGCGCCATGCGCCCTATTTATTTGGCCTGCAAGTTGCAATTTTCATGCGCCCTGCGCCCTGAGCCTTAAAATCTCTAACTCTTTCTTCTGCTGACATTCCAATGGAAGATCAAATGGCTAATTCAACCTTTTTGGATTGGGTCTCGCTTCTTCTTCATGCAGATCAGCAACTGAGTTCAAAAGAACATATGTCTACATCCAGCAAGAGACCCACCAAACCAAGAGGAAAGGCTAAGCTTACAGAGGAAGAGATGAAGTACAAATATCAAAGGGTCAGGATGCCCGAATCACAGGCTGAATGCAGTATGGATGTCAGAGACTCAGAGTTGGGTCACATTGACATGGAAGAATTCTGGGTTAGAACTCAGAAGGTTACAAGAAGTCCGTGGATGGACAAATTAATAGGCAGTGCCCTGCATTTCGCCGGAGGAATCCCCGTCAGTGCCGTCAACAATGAATTCATGATGGTGATTGCACAATCTTACAACAAGGACACAAGATGTGTCGAAAACAGCAAGGGCGAGGTAGTCATAAACCTCACTGCCCGTCATTTTGAGATAATGCTCGGCATCCCTCACCACCGGCACTTTGTGGCCGTCAGCCAAGAAGAGTGCATCAAGGCCTGGGAAGACAATGAAGACCAATGCATGCAACTAATGAACGAAGTCTACTTGAAAAACAAGAAGGTGGTAACCCGGTGGCCCCAAATCATCCACCGCAGTGACTTCTCAGAAGAGCTCAGCGATACTATTACTTTCCTGAGCAGGGTCTTCGGGCTTTCTGACACCCACTACTTCCATAAATGGATGCTGAGGTACTTGGAAACAATGAATAAGAATGTGCCTGAGCAGCGCTTTTGCTGGGGAGAAATAATAAGCAGCACCATCTCCGAGCAGCTACAACAATTCGCCACAACGGGAGTGTTCCATATGAACTCCTACGTAGTCTACGCTGCAGCGTCGGAGAGGGATTATCCAGGGCTAAACCGAAGTGGAATTTGGCCTCAGGTCAAAATATATGAATATTATCCAGGCGAATCGAGGCCGAGAATAGCATCCCTCAATTCGCCAAAATTAATGATGCTTTCTTCTATCACATCATTTGCCTGTTAAGGCCAAATCTAACTCATGGTCGCACGACCAAAAACATTGTGTCAACCGTGGAGAAGTGGGGGGCCCTGTTCACCCAGTTTCCCACATTTACCTATCTGAGGGCGGTCAACTTCTTGGGTGAGCCAACCAGGCTACCGAGGTATGCTGGACCTAAGCTGATTCTACTAGAGTTATCAAGGCAGCTGGTCACATACCATGAGAAATGCCTCAAAAGAAAGAAGGGCGGAACTCCTTTCCCCCTCACAGTGGGCCGGTACACATGCTCCTCCCATCACAAGGTGAAGGAAATGTTCGCAGAGCTGGAGTTGCTCAATTTGAAACATGACTTCCCAGCTAGACCTACCTTTGACCCAAGGAGCTGCCTGCCAAGGGCTAAGCTTGATCCGATCCATGTCCCTCAAATTGAGGATATTTACATTGACGTCATCCACGAGGTGGAACTTAGAAGAAAGGATCATTCTCGCTTAGCATTGGCGGAAATTATCCAATACGGAGTGGCCATTGTCCCCAAAGGCTTCCAAACTACGGAAGATGAAGTAGACAAGGTGTATAATGACACGGAAGGGGATGATTGGCCCTTCCCAGCCATTGACAGAAGCAAGGCTCCTCAAACAATTGAGGAGAGGGTCAAGGAGACTATGCGTAGAACAGAGCACTGGTGCCGCATGAACGGGCTGATCTACCTCGGGGTAGATTTCACAACCTCCCCATTGGGCAATGCACCTCCAAGGTCCAAGAAGCAGCTAAAAGGCAAAGGTGTGGAAGGTGAATCCAGCACCATTCAAGAAGAAGCCCCCGAGAGTCCTCTTTCCACAAACGCCGCAGAAGGTAATAACTCTGGATTCACCAGAGAAAGAAGCAGCAGGGATAGTCCCATACGCCCATCCACTCAGGATGTCGGCATTGCTACAACCATAGAGGTCCCTTCTATCCCTTCTTCTTCTCTTCCTTCCCCTCCTCGAGTGACTCAAGCGACCATCCCTTTGGTCGTGTCCTCCGCCCCTTCTTCTACTCTTTCCCCTGCTTCTTCGTCTATCTTCTCTTCCCTCTCTGATCTTTCCTCCTCCATTTCTTCCCTCATTTCCGGGCTCCCTTCCCTTCCTATGTCTTCCGCAGCTGCAGTTTCCCTTCCTCCCGTGGACACTTCTTCGGCTATTCTCTCAATGCCGCCTCCGCGTGTCTCCACGTTTTTCCCCTCTTCTACTGCAGCTGCCCCCTCCTCCGTTTCTGGTCCTTCTTCCATAGGACCAGCCTGGATCTCTCAGCAGCTGAGCCAACAAAAGAGGAAAGTTCCCATCGCTCCGATGGACTTTTCAGTGATTCCAGCCAAAGGGGCAAAGAAGCAAAAGCCTGTAACACGCTTCTCTCAAAGTGCTGCAGGTGAGAGAGTTATGGAAATAGCATACCCTGATCCCCTCAAGGAGAAAAAAGATCTGTCTCCGACAGATTTTACTGTGACTCAAGTCACAATGGGGACGTCTTCTGAAAGTCTCCAGGGGGAAGCTCTTTCCGCAGTCGATGCCCTCTGCAAAAAGCTTCAAGAAATAAAAGAAGAGAAAAGGCTACTGAAGGAGCAGAACAAATATCTGCTTCAAGCCTTACAGAAGATGGGTAGTGCACCTCCCACGACTGCCGCCGAGACTTCTGAGCTTCTCAGCCAGGAGAAAATCAATGAATATTCAAAGATCGGTGAGCAGGGTATGGCCGTTTCTGCTTGGAGGAGCCAGATCCTCAAGGACAGTGAAAGAGTGATCGCTGAATATGTCAATTCATATCTAAACATCAGAAAGGTGAACAAGGAACTCCAAGCATTAGCGGGTCCCATATCAGAAGAGCTAGAACATGCTAGACTCCAACATGAGACCTTTCAACAAATGTTTGACCTGCTCACCAAGATCTCGTCAAGTTCGAGTTTTCGCCATCCAAAGGCCCTCAACAAAACCATGTCCACTCGACTATCCTGATAGATCAGCTAGAATTTTTCTCGAAAAGATAGACAAGGTGAAGGAGGAGGCCCTGATGCGATGCATCAAATGGAGTGAATTGTTCTTAACATGTCTCCGTGGCTGCTCACTCCTTCCTTTTCCATGAGATCACCGATGAAACTATCCGGATCTTCAAGCGAGATCGCTTCTCAAGAACGGGGCCGAGGTCACATTTGACACTCGAATCTATCAACAACCTCACCGGCTGTAGGGACTTCATCGGTTCCTCATCGGGTTCCTTCTAAACTCCCGAAAAGCTCATAAGCGAGCGGGAGACTTGCGAAGCAATCAGCGAACGGCACAAGGATCCATCACAGGATCAATTTGGGCCCATGATTAACAAGTTTTTGGAATACCGCGCTCGGCCCATATATCATCTCTCGAGCAAAGATCGTATGCTGTGCAACCCCCTTTCGGCCGCAGGATGACGATGACGAGTAGCTGCTTCTTTTTCTTCTTCTTCTTCTTCTTCTTCTCTCTATTCTCCGAATTTCTTGTTGAAATGTCTAAAGTGTGTTGACACAAATGATGACATCATCCATGTTGCATCATGGGATGATGTCATCCATCAAGTTGTCAAATGTCAACATGACTTTTAGATATTTTGTAAATATCTTTGTAAATAGGTGGTTGGCTCCTTTTTGCCTTCTTTCCTTCTCCTCTCTTCTATAAATACTGGAATACTTGTTGTATTCAGGGTGAACATTTTTTAGATGAAAATAGAAGTGAGGAGAGAAAGACTTTGAGCTTTCTTGTAACAGAAGAAAATAGTAATACAAATATTAAGACTTTGTGCTCAATAGCTGTGTTATGCATTAGATCTTCCTTACGTTAGATCCGTATGTGTTTAATGCTGGATTCATATCTAATTTTCTCATTTTTGCTCATCAATATTGCTTTGTTTATTTATGCAAGTAGGTTTGGCTCATTTACTACCAACCCAAAAACATAAATATTCTCGACCTTTCTCTTTGGAATTCATTTCTTTTCTTCCTTCGGATCTGTTCTTTCTCTTTTCCCTCTTTCATTCCTTTCTTTTCGCAGCCTGAAACACTCTATTGGGATGAGATCCCAAACCCCGAAGGCAGAATCTGTGAGACTTCCATAGATTCCTCGCTGGTAGAATAGCAATAAACTAGTTTCGATTTGCACACTCAAAGAGGGATAAGCCCTACACACCGTTGGCTCTGCCTATCCATAGATCCGTCCCAAGCATGACAAATTTTCTGACCAACAAACCCTAATCCAACACTCCATAAGTTCTTATTGTATACTTTTATCAATCGAGTATTAAATAACTTTGTTAAACTTATGGTTGCTTTTAATGTTCATTTTCTCAGTTAAACCAACAATTAACCAAAATAGGACATGAATATCATAAGTTTCTTTTTAAATGTTCTTTAACTTTCATAAAGGTTTAACAACCACATATAACTAAATAAATTAGACTTCATACTAATTGAAGTCTAATAAATAGTAATCATACTTCCAAACCTTTAAGGTTTATATTCATTTGAGAGAGAGAAAGAATCTTTCTCTACATGATTAAGTATTAGGGTATATCATTCCCAATGTCCATATTTCTTAATGCATGTTCATTATGCATCACCTTATTATGTTAAGTTGTTTAGATAAAAACATCATATTATACAACTCAACAAGTTGCTTCATTATAGGGGAAATTTAACTAATTCCCATTATCCATTTTTATCAAAGATAACAAGATAAGCATAACATAATATAAAGAATATCATCTTTATAAAAGTACTAGATAAATTTTCACAACCCATGCAAATAAAACACAACTCGCAATTCATCATTACAACTTATAAAATTTACAAGACTATTCCTTTAGGCAACTGCATAACAACAACCTTCATTCTATAAAGTATACAACTTTTCTTTACAATACAACAAAAGAATGAATCAGAATTCTTTACTAAGAATTATACATATATCAGCCAATGCATCATATAAGTTTTTTCCTTCTTTTACCACTTAAGTCGTCCATCTGTAAAAATAGCTAGCACAAGTTAGTTCAATGAACTAAGCATGATAAGCACTAATCATTAAAACAAAGTGCATTCCACTAATTGTATCATTAAAGAAACACTGCTTTAATGAGATAATTAAATCATCATACAATCAGCATAAGTGATAACAAAAAGAAAGGAAGTACTTAATAATTCAAGATCATCTTTAAAGAGAAAAGTAGAATATAATAAACAATATCTGCCTAAGATCTTAAAGTTCTTTTAATACTATCAATGGCCAGAAAACAAACAACCAAACCTGCCATCCCATTATTTCATAATTCTATCCTAATAGAATACCACATTTATCTTTTCTAAGAGACAAAATAAATGTATACAACATGGTTCCTTCAGGATGATTCATCTATATCCTAAGCAAGAACCATTATAAACTCAACCCAAACCTATAACATCAGAGAAAATAGACCAGATAATAACATGAGTTACCTGTTCCTTTCCGAGATAACAATATTGCACATTCAATCATTAGAATATACATCAACCGAATTCCATAACCAAACAAGAAGGTAAGGAAAACCATAACAATCCATCTACAATTCCAATTCCAACTCTTCATGTTAGAAGTTATCAATCAAATAACAAACAACAGTGTTCACAAACCTAGCTCCCTCAAGAGGAGTTAATCTCTACTCATGTTCTTCACAAAAGATAAAGAGTACAAGAGACAAACCTACTCTTTTCCACAAAAACTAGGCAAGACTAGAAAACAACAGTCAAACCCATAAGTATAAGTTTACTTAACAATAGAACCCTCTTGGCTACTAATTCTCAACATTATTTTATCAATGGTTTGACAAGGTAGACCAACAGATCAAAAGAAATCTCCATCTCGAAAGAGATTCGAGTACAAAAATTTCAAACTACGAGCATATCCAGGGACAGAAGGATAGTAACTCAAATAAAAGAGAACCAATGATAAATCATATCATTTCAACTGAACAAGAAGTTCCAGTTTCAAACTAATTCAGGATGAAAGCACACTACAGACCCGAATCAATATACCATTCACAAAAGAATACACACACACACATATATTTTCTTTCTCAAAGAGAAGCCAAGGTCTATTCACTATTTCAGTCGAGAATAACATCTCAAAACAATAACGATAAGGTTCAGAGTTAGCCACGAACCCAAGATTGAAGTCTCACAAATGCTTCACCAATTAATATAAAAAGTAAACAATCCATTATTCAAAGGAATCAAACTCAATACAACAAAATAGAGAAGGGATCCTTTCTAATCATATCAATGTCCAAGGTAATAACCCAAATCTACTACTAAGACCCGATTTAGTCAAAGAGACAAAAGAGAGGGAGAGATAGAATCCAAAACGCTCAATAAAGAAGATCTGTCTCTGGTCTTAAATTCCAAAACAACAAGAATGGAATATTAAGACAAAACTTCACAACCACAAAATTACGACAGTGGTGCCTTAGTACAAACTAATACAGTCAACCCAGACGTGGGTTTCTTCCAAATAGTAGGGAGATAACACTTCCTCAAATTCCCATGCTCATACTATCTCAAGAAGTCGATACAATAAAAACAAGACAAGTTCAACATTCCTTAAGATGTTTCCAGTTCCAAAGCTCAAAAGAGAGATTTAAACAACTCAAATAAGTTCCCACATAGTTCCCTAGGTGAGTATTCACTCCAATAAAGAGCTATAACTCAATCATTACTAAAAATAACCCAATACGAAATACCAGGACAGTTCAAATGAATCGACCCAAATATAAGTCCATAACACTCAAGTGTTAAACAAAAGTACAGAGATGAACTTGAGCTTCAACACAAACATTCAGAACTATACTAACAAGATAATGCATGTACAATGCTAAAAATGAACTCCAAGCAATAGTTCAACAAGCACGAGTTTTCTAAACACTAGTTCTAAGCAAAGCGAAGCTCCAACACAAGCTTAAACAAAACACAAAGTTTCAACTTGAGTTTGCATCCAAAGATCACAACCCAGAAGCAATAAAAATAGAACCCAAGTTTCCCTAAGCTCATATGCTTTTATTGTCACAAAAGTCAGTTCAATGCACATAACCATCGAATACAAGATCTAGAGAGTAAACAAAGATACAGAACAAGTTCTAATACCATTTTTACTTGCATGCAGGTCGTAAACTTAGCATAGAAATCTAGTTTCCAAACAATACCATTTTTCCATGGATTCAAATCAAACACACAAGGATCCATAAAACCCAAAGAAGCAAAATAACCAGACAGAAAGAAAACAAGAATCTCATGAGATCAAAGTTGTTCTAATGATTCATTTAGAAGAACACAAATAATTTTAATAGTTAGAGCCTATCATGCCTGATAGTGCTTCCACCAAATCGAAGGAGACTTCCAACTGAGCTTCCAACTCTTTTTCTCCTCCAAGATAGATCAAAAATCAAACATCTCTTCCTCCTTCGCCTCAAATACTTTCCTTCAATCAAAATTAGGCCAAAGAAACCAAAAATACCTTTGAAGTGAAATTTGAATTGCTGGTTCGAAGAACTAGTTAGCTCCATGCAGAGCAAAATCCACCATGCAAGAAAAACCAAATGACCTCCTACAAACCCACCTCCTATGTTTCCAAGACGGTTTGCACACAAAGACCGAGGCTCATAAATGTCATTCAATCCAAAATTCCCACTTATATTTCCTTGCCACCACCTCCTAAATCTGCGAATGCCAAATCAACACAAAAATACAATTCCATCTGTTAGTGGAGTTTCCACGTAGGCCTCCACCAAGTCCACTGGCCCTCTACCAAATCTGTAGTACTTCTTCATTTAAACCCCTTTCAAATCATTTAAATGCCATTAGAACCATTACCCTTATGTCATGCGACCCCTTAAGTTCCCTTTAGTTTAGGTTAGATTCAAATAGACCTTAGGTTAATTTAACAATTACCAACATAGGCCTTAGAACATTAGCCATTAGAATTCCCACCTTAGGTTAGGTTCAAATCACAACCCTTTAGTATTAGGTAGTAGCTAAAATAGCTTAGTATCCCCTTAGTAACTCTTCCCTTATTTTCTTAGCGTAACACTTAGGTTAGGATGCCAACCCCATAATAAGAATAAGAGGCTTAGGTTAGAACAGAATTCCAATAAATAAACATAGCTAGAACATAGCTATTCTTACCTAGCTTAGGTTACCGTTAGGATAGTCCTTAGATTTTTAGGACTCCAAACTTCTCCATAAAGAATTGAATTTTTCTTAAGTCCTTAATGTCCCGCCAAGATCAATCACCAAAGACCCAGGCACAAACATACAACTGAATGAAAACACGTTGCAACAAGACCAAGAATTAGTATCATGCAAAATTCAGTCTTCTATGTTCCTTAAACTATTAAATGCCAATTTTACCATTCAGTCTATGAAAAAGACTTGAAACATTCCTTGGATCACTAAAATAAGTCTGCAACTCTTAAAACCAGATTGCAACTCATCTTTCCAAAGTGAAAATGAATTCTTGACAACCATATAATTTCAGTCTAATGATTTTAATAACAGAAAATATTTATCCTTATCAAGCATGATCTTCAACAGTCAAAAGAACACATCTTTATCCAGAAAATCACATGTCAACAATTGAATGCAAAAGAGGAATATATCACTTGTCGAGGGTGTTACAAAATTTGCTGTAGAAGATGACTTTTCTTTACTAGGTCCTCCAAAGGGAAAATAGATTATGGGAAAAAGATGCTGGTGGACCAAAACCCCCGAAAAGAGATAAAAGGGACATGAGGGCTTGAAAATGTCCTTAAGTGTGGAGCAGAGGAGCAGGAAGATATCACACCACTTGATCATGGGAGGAGACAATTGTGCATAAGGCATACATGTGTTGATGTTGACACTGGTACCTCACAATAGTTAAAGAGATCACCGCATGTTACACTGGTGAAGAAGGCCGAGGAAGAAAAGGTGAAAATACATACCAATTAAAGAAAATGATGAGGATAATCCATCGTGTGAGGATGAGTGTGATGAAGTTCCAAAACCCATCCTTGGACTTGGGGAGATGAAGGAATTGCTAGTGAGCACCCGTAGTTTGACATATGAGTCCCCAAAATAAGCTTGCATGAACATGAGGAAGAGATATATGCTCGTGGAGATATAGAGATTGAAGATAATGTTGTGTGCCCAACCAAGGGACCTAAGGGAGAAGAAGAGGTATAACAAAAGGAGGGTGCTAGAACAAAGGAACATGTAGGTGAGCATACTAGTGAGCCCAAGTAAGAAGAAATGGTGTATACATGGAACCTTGGATACATTGATGATCTAACAAAGATTAAATGTACAAGTTTTTAGAGCACACTTTCCACAAGACAGCTTGTATGGTTGGGAACCGATGGCCCCAGTATATGGTGACCACACATAGTAGGAAAAATTTATCATGGAATATGTTGACTCACATGGATGATCATGATTTTGATGTGTGTGAAGAGTAATTGTCTGGGACCCTAAAAATTAACTAATTACTTAAGGCATGAAGCCTTGTGGCACGTAGAAGCAGGGGCATGAAGGCACACACAAAAGTAGTCCTTGGAGAGGCGTGAACGATCACGGTAGGGAAGGATGGAGTTAGGAATTAGTGAGTTTTGGACAACAGGAAAAAGATGCACTTAGGGAGCAGACAAGAAATCCACCGATAAAAATGTGGGTAAGATATGGAGATTTCTGATTCAAGAAAAGGATATTCTAAGGAATCATTATGGTAATCATGAGATAAAAAGGAGTCGAGGTTGTTAAGGATTAGCTGGCACATACTTGCTAAAGACACTCGATTGAGGGAAATTCATGGCGATATATGGAATATTCATGGGTAGTGGTAGAGTAATCATGAGAAGATTCTTGTATGATTTCGTAGGTGATGATGGATGGTTAGGAGAAGATTCCTTCTGATGCTTGATATAGAGGGTATTTCTAGATAAGGAAATATAGAGAGATTGGAAGTGAAAGGATGTGTAGAGAAATATATGTAATGGCAAGCTGTGATGTAAAGAAATATCTGCTAGTATGAACATAAAAAGAAAAACAATGGAACTCTCTTGATGTAATCTTGGCTACCATATTTTGGCTTATGAATATAATGAAGTAATTTTGTAACACTTTTGTAATGGATCTTGATCTGTGTATTTTTCCTTTGTGTTCATGTGTGTGTTATGGGTTTTCTTGATGATGCTCATGGGTTGATTCTACTTTCCTTTAGCTGATCATGTTAATCCATGTTTACAATGCATTTAGGCTAGGAGTTAGTGTTTACATCTTGAATTCCATGAATGAATGCACTTGTTTATGGTTATATTACATCCTCATGTTAAGAAGGAATGTTCTCATGAGGCTCACATAAAGGAGGGACTCAGCGCATGTGCGCACCTTGGGTGAGATTCTAGGATAAGACTGGATGATATGCCGACGTGCTTGAGATTGGTTGTTGAAATAGGTGGTGATAATAGAGACTACATTTTGGTTCCGTTGCTGGGACCTCTTTTCAAAGTTGTTGTGAGAATGATGCATGATGACAGAGCATTCTACCTTAGAAAATGTGTTGAAGCATGAATTAAGAGCACGTAGGATGAGTTTTCTTAGATATTTAGTACTAGACCTAAGTTTAATGCACGTAAATGGGTAGAAGAACATCTCAGTATCATGAACTATATGAAACCTTCTTTTGTTGCTTTCAAAGTGGAGTTGTGTGAATGGATTTCAATGTATGTATCGAAATCAAGTCGGTACTATAGATCTCACATGTGGACCCAAGATGAGTATTGAGGTCAAGGATGCTTATCTAACTTGGAAACATGTTTTTGATCACTAGTAGAGTAGATAGTTGGTGAGTTACAACTTGGAGTATGTGATTTCTACGTATTCTTTCCAGAGATTGCGCGAGTTTGAGTTTTTGAGGGAACCAATAAGATCATTCTTGTTTGTTATCCCTTTAGCTATAAAGATCCTAATCATTACACTGAGTTTGGAAGCATTTCCTATGGCCAGCTAAGCTTCTTCTGAGCACTAGGTGAGGAAGCTAGGGTGGAGGAAGATGACAGACCTTGCTGCTAAACATGAGAGGGAAGAGAGATGAATCAAGTATAATGAAGCTCGTGAGAGGGAGTTAGATAGACACCGCGAAGTTACAGGAGTGATGGATTTATAGACGTAGACATTATGGGAAGGAATCGAGGTTCACACAGAGGACGTGGATCCTAAGTAGTGCTGTGCTAACCCATCTTGGAAAACATGGAAGAGAAACCCCTTGGCTTCTAGAGAAGGCTCGTTATATGAAGAAAAGAGGAGTCGTTAGCATGCATCTAAATCCACATGGTGACCAAATCCTGCGCTAGCTTTCCAAATCTAGAGATAAGTATTACTAACCTTTTAGGTATTAGTAGAAGTGACCGATCAACACCTGTAGAAGGTATAACTTTTCATTTGGCACATCTATGGTTACACAATCATTTCTTGTGTTTGGAGATATATTGTCCTGGAATGACCTTTGGGAAAAGTATGGGTACACATAGATTAGGTATCATGTCTAGAAGTAGTGTGGGACACACATCCGGTAGTGGTCTAATATCACAGACTATTAGTGTGTAGTTCATCACAACAGTGGGGACACAAGGCGCGACCACTGAAGATCCTTTGCCAACTATGGTAGGTGGATCTGGTGGAATAAGATCTAGTAGTCCTAGTAGACTTGGTGGATCAAGAGGGACATGCGCTGGTAGATCTAGTGGATCTAGTGGTGGAGGCATCGCTAGAGGGAATCTAGGTTCTAGATCAAGCGGACAAGAGAATCAACCACCTCAACAAGTATTTTTCAAAATGTCTTTACATATACCAAACTACAAAGGTGTTGAGGATGCTGCAGAGCATGTACAAAAATGTGAGCTGCTATGGTGCACAAAGGGGATCACTATCCCGTAATGGAAGGGGAGTTAGTTTGCAATAATGTTATAAGGATGCGTGCATAGTTGGTACTGGAAGTATGATCCCCACTAGACAATGGTAGATTACACCACACTACTGAATGCCTTCTTAGCTAAATTTCATATCCCCAAGTTTGAACAAAAGATCATTAGTGTACTGAAGGAGATTCAACAAGGTATGACAAATATTGTGTAGGAATATCATGCACATTTTAAGAATATCTTATAGAAATTGTCTTATGAATTTCATCCTTCTCAGTATACTCAATGGTGTTTTGGAGGAATGATAATACCTTTTAGGAGAGTGCTTTGAATCAATAATTTCAAAGACCCACAAGAAGCCTTGAGGCTTCCATGCACACTGAGTCTATTGGAAGCGTGGATACTAGTGTTAGCCCTTTTCTTGAAGCTCAAATTTCTTCAATGGTAGAGTATGGAGAAGCTATCTCAAACTCAACACATGATACTCGCAGTAGCCCTATGATGTAGAATTTGTGAGGTAGAGGGGAATATAAAGGATATCCGTCTCGAAGATTGGTACATGCCATGATAGTAGATTGTATGATTTTCCACAAAGATCATGATGTAAATAGGTTTCTGCTACTACAAGGCGCAATCCGTAAGAATGTGTCTTATTATTGTAAGATATTCACCTCCACTACTCATGACACCAAGGATTGTAGATTGATTTACCGTATACATGATGCCATCATGTTGATGTGTTCCATACCACTATTACAAACCATTACAAGGATTATGTTTATCATTATGAAGGGTGTGCGGATGGAGGAGCCCACGGAAGAAGCTTCCATGGAGAATATCACGGTTGAGGAAACTGCGAAGGAGGAAGAAGTGAGTTCTGTGGAACTTGTTACAAATTTGGGTCTATGGAGAACTATAAGCATGAATTCCATGATCTTTGAAATGATCTTGTGTGGGAAAGAATCACAAGTATGAGGAGTTCCCATAGTTATTTGAACACATGAGCCAACAACAATGGAAGGATAAAGGCACAAGAATGGTAAGCGTAAAGAAGGCCGACTCATAATGAATGCCAAGGGTGGTGCGTGAGTTAGAGTTAGAACTCATCGGGTGACAACACGAGCTAAGGCTACACATGTCAGGGAAATACCAAAGAAAAGGCCACTGATTACTAGAGAAGAGGTGGTGCACGGAAGTATCTAGACCCTACTCATTAGAAAGAGGTTTATCAAGAGACCATGGATGTAATTTAAAGCCTACAAGAGATATCCAAAGGCCTATAGGAGCAAATATGGCGCTAGAGAAAAAATAAGAGTGCTAAAGTTCCATGAAGGATCTAGATGAGGTCAAGGAAGTATGTAAAATGATGAGGTAGGAGAATATCATTCATTTTCTAGGGGAATGGTTATGGGAGAAAGTACCATGCACTAGAGGAGAGCATGAGCAACAGGTCATGTATGCTAACCTTTCCCCTCACACCATTGATTATTATAAGTAGATTACCTTGAATGCAGTAATCAATGGATGGATCCTAAGAAATATTCTGATAGATATGGGTGTGGAAGTTAATGTTTTTACCTCGATACCTGAATCAAATGGGAAAGCCCCTTACATCAATATTCAAATGTATTGTATACGGCTAACTAGAAAAAGGTAATGCCCATTACCGTCTCAAGGATGTCGCTATCACTATCCAAGGGGAAAAATTCACTGAAGACTTTGAAGTCTTACCGCTAAGCCGAGGCATAAATTTATAGCGTTACTTGGGCACCCCTAGTGTTATAAGAACAATGTTGACCTACATTTAATAAGGGGTACATAAGTTTTGAAAACAAGGAAGAATGAGTTATTATCCCTCTAACTGATGGGAAGTCAACACCCTATACTAATCCCTTAGGAGAAGAAGTCCTCGATAGAATCTATGTGCACACTATCAGGGACCCTGAGGTGATAAATCCAACAGAAGGAGTTATTTAGTTCAAAGACACTCAATCTATGAGTGATACCACTAGTGTAGCATGTGAAAATTAGGCACATATGACTTATGAGTTAATTGGGTGGCAATTGAGAGGCTCCATTACAAGAGTGACAAGGGTGCACCCACTTAGGCTCCTGAAAGTGAAGTAGTTACTGCTACACTGGGATGAAAACCTTGATGTTTTCCTACAAGATATGGAAGCTCAATGGAGATGTGAGATCAAAAAGGAGTATGCTCAGGATAATTTTAGCGCGAATATTCGTAATATGGTGAAAATTTCATTTTAGGAAAATTTGAAAAGGTGATTTTTTCAGAGCGGGTCGGTGTCCTGTTCGCCTAAAATATAAAGTATTTTTTTTTGGGGGTTGACTTTGCCTTCATTTGAAAACATCTCCTATAAAAACCTATTTGATTCACTTGGGTAGTATACCTCAAGTAGCTTACCAAATTACCAATACCGTGAAATTTGAACTCGCATACCCTTTCGCACCAGATTCAGACATCGTTATCCCGATTGTTGACGCGCGACAAATGCATTATTGACGCCACGACAAGAGAAAATACCGACGCCACGACTTGGGCCAAGGCTCGACGCGCACGACAGGGAAGGCTTGACGCCGCGACAGGAGGAAGGCTTCGACGCGCTGACAGAGGAAGGCTTGACGCGCGATGTGCAGGAAGGCTTGACGCGCGGCTGCAGGAAGGCCCGACGCTGACAGAGGAAGGCTTGACGCGCGATGATGAAGGCTTGACGCGCGACTGGCAAAAGATTGACGCGCGACATCCGATACCACGCGCGACAAGACCTCGTAGATCGTGCAGTAGTCGCTTCTTTTCTTTTTGCGACGCACGACTCTTTTCAATAATGGAAGGTGCCACCTCAAAGAATACGAATAACCTAAAAGTAAGTAAGAAATCTCGTAAATCACTCTTCAAGTATTTTGGAAACTCATGATACGATAATGTAAATACCAATCATATAGATGCCACCAAAAGAATCGAATACGATCATGTGGAAGGCATTATTGAGGTGGACATGCATTCCGCATGATCATCACAACAAAACAAATGAAACCTACGATAATATGCCGATCTTGAAGATATTGTTCCTTGGGGTGCAACCAGTAACTGCGGCAAATTGATATCACGATACAAACACCGAGCAAAATGGAAGACAAATCAATATCAAACTCGGGTCCAAGAAAGAGGAAACCAGTGATTGCGATATTGCTCAAAATTCGACTCAAAAAGTAAAGCATTGAAAACAAACAAGAATATGTGGACCATTGGCGACATACAAGTTTGATTGGGCACTAATTTCCATTTATCAACTCCGTATAATCATCAAATTCTCAAGAAATCCCATGTGAATGTACATGTACAATATGTGTGGGAAATTGGGAAAGCAACAAAAATGCAATCAAGCTGACACAATAGAAAAACATTGTGGAAAACAATATTTAATCAGAATGTGGGCGATGGCCGTAAAATCAAAACACATAGGTGGAAAATCAAAAGGAGTGCATGCATGTCGATACGCAGCGGGAATATGAGGCGAGGCAGTAAAAACACAGACATCTCGTGGAAAAGGGAGGAACAATCACATCACATATTGGTAAGATGAAAGAAACAAATCTACATGCAAAATTCATACAATTTCTACTCTTTTTCAAATACTTAAAAAGGAAGGGCGATGTCGATTTCCTTGATTTCAAAGATTTGTATCAATTTAACTAATGTTGAATGTACCTCGCCTCATTGGTCCGAGAGTAGTGGATGGGAAATGGCAAAATGCCTCTCGATGATAGAGAAGGAAGATTTGAAAGAGAATGTAAAAAAGCAAACTTTATCTCTCGCTTCAATTGATGAAGTGACAAAGAATGACAACACCGCATGGGTATGTATCCACATCTATACATTAGAAAATCATATAAGGACACCTCATCCTCATTGGGTGTTATGAAAATGGTCAAAACCGCAATGCTGAAAACCTATACAAAATAGTTGTTTCTCATTTGAAAGATGTTGCTGGTATGACCGATTATGAAATTGCTACGGTTGGTATGCGTTGAGCAGATGGTGCATCCGCATGCAGGTCACCGAACAAGGGCTCTGTGTTAGATTACAAACAACAAGTGGCCCCATATATGCTACCAATTCACCGCATGGCTCACAGTAATGAATTTAGCGTATAAATGGTAAGCAACCATGAAAATGTTGCTAAATTAGAAGACATAATAAGAGAACTCCATGCCTATATGTCAAGCAGCCCAAAACGCTTTCGAGTTCCAAAATTTGCAATTGGAATTACAGATTTTAAAAAACTTCAAGGATGTGGAGACTAGATGGATCTCTTTGTATGAACCAAAGATGCAGAGTTCGTGAGGAGTATCCTTCATTGCTGGTTTCATGCACAAATACCGCATGAAGTTGATAGGGCAAGGGACCCGTTGTTCCGCTTTAACCGATTTGGAGACTTTGCTTACATTGCTTGTATTCTTCCAATGTTAAAGGAGATCAATACACTCGATGAAGCATGCACAGGCGGATTGATCTATATTGTGGATTTTATAAGGATGAGGAAAATGGTATGTCAAAGTCTTGATATATTGTATTGTTCGCAGGATAGTTTTGATGCACCTGTTTTAAAAATTGAGAGATTTATTAGATCTTAAAAATCCTAACACCTATTTGAGATTTAATATTCACGATCATCACCTATGCATCTCTCAAGTAATGGGAAGGAAATACCTATGCACATTTTGCAAAGACGCTAAGATATTACAGTTCTGAGCGAGAAGATGTTCCCAGTAATACGTAATTTGTTTGAGTCTCAATAGTTGAAACTGCATAAAGCTTAAAAATTTCGTAAACCTTGTCGTCGTAAATTAGGAACGCTTTCAAAGATAAAATTCTCGAAGCCATGGGTGTGATGAATCCAAATTTTTGGAATACGTAAGGTGGCCGTCTGAAGATTTGTCAAGAAGCATTTCCATAAATCAATGGGTACAATAATGGAACAATTTACTAAGACGCCGAGCTCAAGGGTACGGAAATCAAAGGTATACCGAATGCCGATTTATTAAAGTTTCAAATAACCAATTTTGTAACAAACAATGAGGAACCAATATAAGAATTTAGATCAACCTTCTCGAAAGTGGTGCTATTACAAGGTCATGGAGAGGAATCTATCAAAGTTCTATCTTACAAGAAGATATCGCTGAGTATTTCGACTATATGAATTATGCCAGCATAATGATTTTGGGGTCTCATGGAGGATGAAAGAGTTTTCGGCAGCATTGTCATTTATAAAATCAAAACCGAGAAACAAAGTTGATAAAAATCTGAAAGTTGCATGAGGTGTTACGTTTCACGATACTCCTCAAACCTTTCCTTCATGAAAGAAGAGGTGTAAATAATAAGCACAAGTACAAATATACCCAACCTTGAGAGTGTAATTGGCTCTTCGTCACATTCTACAGAAGACAACATCGACTTTGACGAAGCTATTGATAATGGATTGTTTCAACTTTAAGTAGGTATCTTCTTTATCTATCTTTTATCTTTATCATTTAAGATGTTACAGGTCTATATACTAAAAATATCAGGCGATTCACCCATCTATCTACTAATCCATTTCACGTGTTGGATTCTTTTAAATCACAGATCTAGCTCATTACCAATGGCAGTGATGATTTCAACTTTAAGCAAGTATCTTTTTCCCCTTAACCTTGAGAGTGTAGTTGGCTCTTCGTCACATTCTACAGAAGACAACATCGACTTTGATGAAGCTACTGATAATGGATTGTTTCAACTTTAAGTAGGTATCTTCTTTATCTATCTTTTATCTTTATCATTAAAGATGTTACAGGTCTATATACTAAAAATGTCAGGCAATTCACCCATCTATCTACTAATCCATTTCTCGTTTGGATTTTTTTAAAACAAAGATCTATATTGTTACCAAGTGGCGATGATTTCAACTTTAAGCGTATATCTTTTTCCCTTAATCTTATTGTTTGTTACTATTCATTTTTTCAACTCAAGTTATAATTAAAAATGTTACAGTGTATGTATTTACATTTAGTTAAATACAAAATTTTTATTTTTTGAAAACGTGGTTGACATCCGTCCGAGGAAGTTTTACTTCTGACCGACAACGCTGGCAACTCACCCATCTATCTACTAATCAATTTTTTGTGTTGAATTTTTTAAGACAAAGATCTAGCACATTACCGTTGATGATTTCAATTTTAAATAGGTATCTTCTTCAACATAATATTTATATTTACTTGACCTTTAAAGATATTGTTGGTCTATATATTTAAAGATGTTGTCACGCACTTCTCAGATCGACAATGTCAAGCAACTCACCCTCCATCTACAATGTCATGTGAAACAAAGATCTAGCACGTTACCCTTGATGATTTCACAGCAATCTAATACGCAAGAGGTAAGCTAAATCCTAGCATATTTGCAATTATGTTTAATTTCTTACCAGTGATGATTCTTTCTTGATTTCTTAGAATTATATTTTATTTATTTTTAATATATTTTATCTTCCTGTAGACCAAGGATTTTTTTCTATTTACTATCTCTTTATTCTCCATTTGTTGGTGAGTGGTAGCTTCCCAAAAATAGATATTCCCACACCTTATAGGATAAGGATACCTAAAATAACAAAAATTAAATTGGAAAGTGATGTCGAAACATGTCACAATACTACCAAATTCAATATTCACATTTCCCGATTCAAACCACAAGAGCCTTCAACAGTCACCCTCCGCTAATATTAAAGTACATTGATCGAATTCTTCCTCCCGCTTGATTTGCATCAAGTTTGGGAACATCATTAATTTCCCTTCTTGGTTCCATCGCTTTTCTTAAGATCTTTTTTTTTGTTTAAACTTTTCCACCGCACTCCTCAGTCAAACAAAGTTACAAAGCTCATCTTAGATAACCCGACCATACACCATGAATCTTCTTGTACCGGAAGAGACTGCTTCAATTACCACTTATACCACTTTTAGAGAATTTTCATCACCAACTAGGATCGAGTCACCAAGCACCGACAGAGTAACTTGCATTTGATTGAGCTTTACCAACTAGATAACAGTGATGATTGCTAGACCTTAGCATCATTGACTTGGCTATCTTTATTTTAGACCGATAAAGGTCATTCATAAAATCCAAACACACTTTGAAGTCCTCAACACGTTGAAAATCATAGACAACATGTAGATTCTTAACCTATCAACCTTAAGTCTACTTTCATAGATGATAACCCCACGAGATACAATTAAAGTCCCACGACATAATTTTAAAGATAATTAAAGTCCCACAAGATATTCAGCACTAAATTTTAGATTATACACATTAAATCGATCATCGTATTTCATCATCATCTATCATTGATTATCAATTGTCATCATTCATCATCTACGTCCACATACTATTCATGACAATGCAAGTAAACAAGAAACATACATATAATTCATGATAATCACCATCTAATCACCATATAATTAAATTCAAATAAGATAGTACAAACTCAATAGTTGAAGTTTTCAAATTCAATATTAAAAGTTTAGTCAATAATAAAAGTTTCTAATTTTCACAACCATCTAATGTAATCAAAATTTAAGATTGTATATAATTAAATTCAAATACCATACTCAATATTAGAAGTTTTCAAACTCAATATTTATAGTTTCCCCAATAATAATAAAAGTTTCTAGTTTTCAACCCTCTTTTCTTTATCCAGCTTGTACAACTCGCTCCCTTCCCCAACGGCTTCTTCCACTATGGTCAGAACCCTTTCCCCAACAAAGCAGAAATAACCCCCGAACTTATAAGATCTTCTCATGCAAAGACCGCCCGATTTTTTATAATTCTTTCTTCTTGATTTGTTGCATCTCCATGAGACAGCAAATTTGGATCAAGCAATCGCTTTGGCTTTGAACAAGATGTCGTGGTCGACCGTGTTTTAATGATCCGCTTTAGTGTATTGTTTTGTTTGTTAACCAAAACAATATTTTGCTTCAAATTTTTGTCATGCGGATAAGTCGTTTTTTTGTCATTGCTTTCCAAGTGAACTTGCAAAACCTTCGCCCGACTTTTCAAATTTTCATATTTCAACCGCACAAAAAGAGTAACGCCAATTCAAAGTATTAATGTAAATTCAAAATTTCAAATTAACAAAAATGATTGTTAGAATGTAATAGTACTTACAACCGCTCTATCTCTTTCGGCATTTGCGATTGATACCAAATCTTGTCCTTTGACCATTTGTTAAAATATGCCCGGCCTCTGCACTAATATTTTCCAATCTGCTTAGTGCTTTATCTAAAATGCCATCTTTATAGTCGTTGTTAAAAGTGACAGCCCACATTTTACTTGGGTAAGTAGGAATCCATCTTTGCAGTTGATTCTCGACTCGCAACAGATAAACTATCCCTTTGCCAATAATTTTCATAACGACTAATAATCTCATTGATAAGAATTTTAGCCCTTTTTCCCATTCTATAAGTCACAGCATTTGAGGAATTATAAACTCACCGACATGGGATTGACAATCATTACCAATTAGGTTCTCCAAAGGAAAATGTGGAAACTCTTCACTTTCGAACTGGATGCGTAAGATCTTGCTGAGAAGAGTGGGGGCTTTCACCATGACCAAGATCAACTCGCTCCTTGTTTCGCTTTTGGGTGGGCTGATCCTGTTGTTGAAAAAATAAATCAAGATTTAGATAAATAAATTTGAAAACTGAATATTTAGATTTAGATAAATCAGAATGTAATTAAAAATTGTAAAGAATATTAAAATTGAAATTTGAAGACTGAAGTATACCTGCTGGCCTTGAATCATCTCGCGGGTATCGAAAAAACCAGTTGGGTCATTGCTATCAATGCCCAAATAATCTTCATCTAAATTTATATTGTTCAAAATAGATATGCCCGTTGCACTGGGCAAGCCACCAAGTGAGAGAGATGGAATTCGAAACGAGGAGTCAAGGTTCAGTGTCCCACTAGGGGCCGGAGCAAAAGGCATTCGTTTACCAATGGTCTTTTTCACTGTTCCTCTGGTTGGCATTTTAAAAATTAATGGTTGAGTGGGTGTCGGTGCCGTGGGTTTGCTCATGACTCCGACATGTGCTGAAAAGTACAAGAAAAATTAAAAATATTAAAACATTTCATAAACTAAAAACTACGAAATTAAACGCTCTATACAAAAATTGACTTGTTGTTTAGGGTTGTTTTTTTCGGTGCTATGGGTGGCCTTGTAGGAGTTGTACTCAGTGGCTGTTCTGAAGATATCAATGCATGGGACTGTATTGAGTGAGTTGGGGAAGAAGGTTCCATAGTCCCTGCTATTCATCAATATTAAGTGTTGTCAATTCAGTTTGATAAAATTTAAATTGAAAAATAAATCGCAACTTTGGAATTTGTAATTAATATATGAGAATGTATTACTTCTCGGCGTTTAACGAGTTCAAATTGTTGAGGGTCCGGAGAGGAGTGAGCTTCCATTTCGGAATGGGAGTCCCCCCGAAGCCTCCGCGCGTGTAGTTGGCCTCTTCCTCTCGACATCTTTTTTTTTTTTTTTTAGGAATGGCTTCAAGATATCTTCTCCGCAAAACATTAAAATTTAAGTTTTAATAACTTCGCACCGTAATGAAGAAATTGTAATACAATTTACAAACTAAAAGTTTATACCGTTGTTCTCAAAATGGAATTGAGAATTTCATCAAAGCCTCATCGAGCAAGTAGGAATTTCTTTAGCTTTTAAATTTAAAAGTGCCTCATAGTAGGCCGAGAGATAGTTGGTTGAATAAATGAAAGGTTTTTCCGACATTTTCAATTTGATATGTCACTCTAATTTTTTTGATATAAATGTGCACCAATCGAATTGTTGTTTTGAGATAGTGGCACAAATGTATGCAATGGCCCAATTTGGGATATCTGTTTGGCGACACTCGCATAACAATTCTGGCTTGAAAAAATGCAATAAGTGCAGCAAAAAAGTGGTGTGCAATTGATTGTGTATCTACACCACGCCCGGATTTATTGACATGGGCTGCAAATGCGAAACAAAGAAAATTAGCATCAATTTATAACAGAAATTGTATCGTAATAAAAACAGTAATAAAAAATAATAAAAAAACAGTAATAAAAATGTAATAAAAAAAGTAATAAATTACTTACAATCAACATGGAAACCGTATTTGATTCGAGAAATTTCTTGTTTTCTTCCACGAGTGTTGCTTTGGTTGTAACATTTGGTAAGTTTCGATAGGAAGGCCGGTAAACCGATGTATGTCATTCGGATCGATAGAGAATCGGAACATGTGGCCATCGCTCGAGTCACATAAAATATACCGTCCTCTCAATTGTAGCATGACGTAAGGTAATTCAAAATATCGGATCTGCTTCAAATGGGGCATATTAACTAACCCGGTAATCCACACTCTTCTATTATACCTTGATATTCGGAGACATCCTTAAAGCCGTATGGATGTGAGGGCATAAGGGATTCCTCATAGGTTATCTTGAAATCGATTGACTTGGATTCTCTTCATTTTCTTGCTTGAACTTGCAATTGGGAGGCATGTGAAGTCGACATATGTAGCTGAAATTGCGCTTTGAAGAAGATTTCGACCTGCAAAAATTCAAGAATAGGAAAACGTAAACGAGAAAATGAGCGGAATAAGGGTATTTATAACCTAGATATAGGCGTCATCGCCTTATCGACGCCAATATTGCTTCAAATGACGCAAGGCCAATAGGAAGCAGTGTCGTGGCGTCATTTGATTATAGTGTCGCGCGTCGTCATAGATTTGCTTTGGCGCCGCTGGCCAATAAGTTGCTATGTCGCGCGCGTCATTTCTTCATAGTGTCGCCACACAATCGGTTATAGTGTCGCGCGTCATTTGTCTAGAGTGTCGCACGCGTCATTTGATTACACATGTCGCGCGTCATTTGATTACAATGTCGCTATTCAATTGTTTACAATGTCGCTATCAATTGTTTACAATGTCGCGTCATTTTGTTTAGAATGTCGCTGCGCCATTTGTTTACAATGTCGCGTCAGTCATTTGTTTACAATGTCGCTGCGTCATTTGTTTACAATGTCGCTGATCATTTTGTGGACTGTCGTCGCACGTCATTTGTTTACAATGTCGCTACAATTACGATCTAGTGTCGCTCCAAATGGTCGCACGCCATTAGGAGCTATTATCGCGCCTGCGTGACGTGCGTCTTTAAGGATTCTCATTTAGCCTTGAAAAACCAAAGCAAAATTTTGTTTTTTAATATCACAAATTACCTTTCGTTTAAGAAAGTGGTTACTGGGATATTCGCTGTGTATTTTCCACCTTCAATTTTATAGGGGTGTCTTAAAATGAACCCCGAGTATGCTTGTCTACACTTTGTGTGGAACCACAACATGTTGGTGGATGGCACATTAGGACAATCTTATAGGGTGGTGCGAGGTGAGAATTGTGCTCTCTATTAGATTCTTCAGGAGAACAATGCCAACTAAAATTTGTGTCCATGATGGGAAAGGATCCATATGAGATCATGTCCATGAGTGTGAGAGGATCTAGATGGAAGGCGTAAAGGGTTTACCTCCTTCTTTCTAGGTGCACAAGTTTTATTCCACACTTAAAGGTTATGACAGTGCATGATACGTTTATTCGAGTTACGCCATCGATAGAACCTAATGGGAGTTAAGAAATGACTTGATTCAAAATTTTGAATATAAAATTGCTAAACCCTTGGTGAACGAGGTGCTTTAGGTTGTTAAGCACCTAAATATGGGAGAAAATTCCATGAAAAAGGATAAACTATTGGAATTATTAGGTGAACATAGCTTAAAAACACACTCGATGAGGGAGAATCAGACGAGATACATCTTGAGCGCACTTGCATGGAGGAAGAGAAGGGAAAGTTGGTCTATGTGATAGATGGAAAGGAAGTGGAGAGCTTGGATGTTAACCATACTATGGGTACGCGTGAAGTAATAGATAGTGTTGATGAGAAAGTGTGTGCCTACCATGAACCCCTAAAAATAAATAAGGTTAACATTGGCTCAGAAACATAACCTAAGGAGGATACTATTGGGGACTATTGGTCAGAAAAGGAGGTTTCAAAGATCATTGATCTATTGCATGAGTTTACTGGATTTATTTCTGTGAGGGTACCATGAGCTTAAGGGATTTCACAACTCTTTAGAGGAGATGCCGATCAAAATAAAGGAGGAGAACTCTGATTTGGGACGACCTTATCGAATGAACCCGAATGCATGTATCCGTGTCAAGGAAGAGATAAACAAGATGATCACTTTAGGTATCATTGAAGTTGTTGAGGAATTAGAATAGATCAACCCAATGGTCATTAGCATTAAAAAGGATGGGATGATAAATATCTATGTTGATTACGAGAGATTTGAATGTAGTATGTGTCATTGATCCCTTCCCAACTCCTTTCACCGAGGAGATCCTGGAAGGAGTAGTTGGGAGTGAGATCGATTCTTTCACATAAATATTCTTGGGGTATTATCAAGTTAGAATTGCAAAGGAAGACCAAGAAAAAATAATTTTCACCACCGATTGGGGAAGCTTTGCCTACACAAATCATTCCTTTTAGAATGAAGAATGCACTGCTGTGTTTTCACGCATAGTGGTCCAAGAATTTTAGGATTTTATCCATAAATTCCTTTAGGTCTACGCGATGACTGGACAATGTATGGACTAATGAAAGACCATTGTGACAATTTGTGGTTGACGCTCAAATGATGTCGACAATTGCATATATCCTCGAACATCAAGAAATGTCTCTTCGCTACTCTATTTGGAACCCAAATTGGGGCATATCATATGTAAGGAAGGTTTTTGGTGGATCCTATTGAACATAATGATTAAGTGGTTTGGCCAACCCTTAATGTATACGAGTCCATCACTAATATATAGGTTAATATTTAATAATATGAAATATTTATATTTCTATTATTAAATATGCTAATGTAGGTATATACTTTAGGTTAAATATTTAATATCATGAAATGATTATATTTCTAATATTAAATATTATAAACCTAGGTGTATGTGTCAACCATTTTAGGTTGAAAAGGTAGTTAAGAGTCATACACGATCACCTTATATAAAAAGGAATTTAGGTCCTCATTTGATATATTCGAGAAATATATCAAAGGTGTACGTATAAATCAAGTGATTTAGTTTTACCCTTAGTAAATAGGGTTTCAAAGGAGGAGGTGATCTTATTGGATGTAAAATAAGTTCTCTGAAGTAAAAGGTTATTTTCAAAGTAGTTTTTACCATATTGGGGTTTTCCACTATAAATATTGTGTCACTTGTGTTATTTATTTCCTATAAGTATTTCTTTATTTACTTATGTTATGATGTAATATTTATTTAAATATTTATCGTAACATTATATAATATGTAAGTTGATTAAATCCGTATTTATTAGAATCCTCAAATTCTAACATGGTAACAAAACAAGGTAAATTAAATAAATTAAGATCAAATGTTTGGTATTTTATTTATTTAATTTGATTTGAAAAACTATAGTTTATAGTTAATCTATAACTATATTTTTTTAAATTAAAAATATATACGTAATAAGGTTTATATAATAACTTATATAAATATCATATTAAAATTTATATAATTTGAAAACTATATATTTTATATAGTTCTTATACTATAGTTTATAACTACCCCATTCATATGGGCTCCGTAAAAAAATGTTTTGAACATACCTAAACTATAAAACATTGTTTTAATCTTAATTCTCGACATGGTGAATTATGGGTAGTCAAGGTCGATGGCCTTAACAATCAATATTACTAAGTTTAATCCTATACTTGTTCATTAAAAAAAATGGACACGTAAACCGTAAAAACTACTTCAACTCTAAAGCGGCCCCATTCTTTTTTTTAAGTGGGATATAAAAAAAATAAACTTAAAACCTAAGTAGTTTTTAAAATCATATGGAATTTTCTTAGGTTTTTCACGTGGTATCGGTAAGAATGACATGTTTAATTAAAAAAAAAATAATATCCTAACTTATGTTTCCAAATGATCATGCCATATTAATGTGGGCCACCTTGACATAGTTTATGTTTATAAAAACCTAAAATAATAATTACATACCAAGTGGTCGATGTTTTTTATTCGGTAACTATGTTTTTTATAAAAATATATATATATACTATAGTTTATCATTTTTATGAACTATAAACCTCTTTTAAAGTGTATATATTTTTATATTATAAATTATAATAGGCTATTATAATGTATTAAAATATAACCTCCCTAATATTATATAGAAGAAGAAATTATGGAAATACACAACAAGTTTTGGCTTCATTAAATTTGACGGTCAAATATCTATCACTAGAGACTAAACATAAGACAATTTGATGGTCATTTAGACATCAAATTTAAGTGCGTAGGTTCCGTAAAAACTTTCATTGTGTTAAAATTGACAGTCAAATGAACGTCACGATAGACCAAAAAATAAGCCATTATGATGGTCATTTAGATGTCAAATTTAAGCTGGCCGGATCTTTGTCTACATTAATTTTTTTCCAGAAATTTGAAGTTGTTATGTATTCTTAGGGGTCTCTTCTTCACTTCGATATGGTCATAAATATTTTTTTATATAAATCTGGGGTATAAAACAAAACCCTTTATATTGCGGGTTATTATTTTGATCATTGGTGGTTAATTATAATGCATTCTAATGACATAATCAGTTATGATCAAATAGTTTCTTTAGATCTATAAAATTTAGATCCAATTCTATTAAAAGTGTTATTTTTATTATCGATAAATATGTATCTAACTCTGTGGTACATTATATATTATAATAGGGTGTGTTTTACAGGTTTAGGAAAACAATGGCCTTCAACTATTTCTGTCTTGACAAAACCCAGATCCTTAATGAAACCAACTACAACATTTGGGTCAAAACATAATTTATGGCGAGGAAACTATGGATGATTGTTTCTAGTTCTGAGTTTGCTCCTACCGGTTGTCAAGTAATTGTAGATAACATGAATGCATTATTGCAACAAATGTAAGAGGCTCCTTTTATGATTTTGTGCAATGAGAATGACGAGTACCTTCTACACATTGGTAATATCAAACATCCAAAAGAGGTATGGACACAACTAGAATCCATGCATGAAGGATACTTGGTATATAAATGATAGTAATGATAGTATAATAGTTGAAGGAATTCAAAAAAATAGTCCAGATATATTTTGATGATTTATTTTCTGCATCTTGTTTTATATCCCGTAGTTTGAATAATTCAAAATAATGACATGAAAGGTTAGGACATATTAATTATCGAAGATTATATGAAATGTATCGATATAATCTAGTGAAAGGTTTAAATGTGTTGTTTTCTTCTCTTGAAGTTAATTCATTAAATATTTCTAAATGATGGTTTTGATTCTGATTTAGTAAATGGTCATGATGATGTTTTGATGCTATAGATGTTTCAAACTATTATCTTCCTAGATAAGAAATTAAATTGAGTTGAATCTATGTTAGAAAGTTTAAATCCTATTAACCTTAGGAAAATGAACAAGAAGCCATCATATGTACCATTCATTAATTACCTTGTATGAACTCGATCCGTGAAGTATTATAGGGTCTAGGTGGATATACAAAGTAAAGTATAATGTTGATGGTAGTATTAACCAACATAAAGATACTCTTATTGCTAGAGGTTTCAATCAAAAACCCGGTATTGATTACATTGAGATATTTTCTCCCCGTAGCTAAAACGAATACTATTAGGTCCTTATTTGCAATTGCCACTCCATTTGGGTGGGAAATCCACCAAATGATAAGAAAAATACTTTTTTGAATTGCGATTTAAAAGAAGAATTTTACATGTTTTAACCTAAAGGATTTGAAGAAACTAGAAAAGAAAACTATGTTTGTAAGTTGAGAAATCCTTGTATGGTTCCAAAAAAAGCTCTTAGAGCTTGGTATGCAAAAATTGTTTCCTTCTTTAAACTCATTAGGTTTTGTTAATTGTTCTTCTAATAATGATATATGCATTAAGAAATAAGGCTCACATATTATCATTATATGTATATATGTTGATAATTTTCTTATGACTCAGTGACAATTCTGATTTATTTCATATTATTAAAGAGAAATTGAAGAAATACTTTGAAATGAATTAGTTAGGTCTCTCACATCATGTTATTTGTATGATCAGTATTTCATTGTATTGTTATTTTCAAAACACAATATGAAACCATTGTATTGAAAAACTTTCTTATGATTGATTATAAACCATTTTCTACTTCAATAAAAGTTGGAATAAATATTGAACCTAAATCTTCATATGAAAAAGGTTGATCCTATTTTATATACTTTGTTAGTTGATAGTTTGATTTATTTAACTATAAATAGATCATATATATTCATATACAGAAGGAATTACTTCAAGGTTTATGCAGGAACATTTTTTAGAGATCATTGGAATCTTGCAAAAATATTTTTAGATATATTAAAGGAACAATCAATTATGGGTTGCATTATACTAAGAATGAAAATGCTATCTTATATGGATTTTGTGATTCTAACCATACTGATGTTGTGTTATAAAATATACTGGATATGTGTTCAAGTTTTTTTGGTGTAGGAATCATTACTTGGAACAAAAATGCAATCAATAGTCTCTATTTCTTCTAATGAGGCAGAGAAGTACAATGGAAGAAGTAAAGAAGCCATGTGGCTACAATGGCTGTTGGTAGAGATACACATGGAAGTTAAAGGAAGTATTTCTCCCCTATGTGGTGGTGGCCGAGTTGTATTAATCGCTCTTAAGAATCCGGTTCAACATCAGAGGATGAAGCACATTGAGATACATATACTCTTCACCCATGAGAAGGTGTTAAGTGATGACTTAAATCTCAAGTTCGTGTTGATCAAGAGCAAGTTGCTGAAATCTTCACAATCTCCCCGAGTTCTCAGAAAGTTTTGTCACTTTCGTGAAAATATTGGATTGTCGAGTTACCATTAAGGGGAGTGTGCATGACAATGTCACCTCTTAATGGAAGTTGTTTTTTCTAAAAAGACCTCTGGGAATTTGTAAAAGACCTTTGGGTAAGTGTAAAAAAAGACCTTCGGGCATGTATACCCCCTCAGCTTCTTTTTTAGAAAGAAGTGTAGATAGATCTTAAAGGAAGTCTTCAGTAAACTCTTTAATGCTATTGAGTTTACTGGTAAACATCCAGTACAAGCATATTGTTAAGGAGGTCCTTGGATGTAAAAGGATCCTATATGCTTGGGTTCAATAACCTTGTATGAGAACCTGTGAGAACATGTAAAACTCACAAATCATACTTAACCACTGATCATGGGATGATATTTGGGATTCCAAATCTTTTTGTACTAAAAGGTAAATTGATTATGATGAAGGTGTTGTAATTCATTCAACCGATATGCTAGCATAAAACCTTTATGGTTTAAGGATTGTAAATCTGTAGTGTACCATGGGCAGTGTAATTTATTGACATATGTTATGTTATCCTACTTAACATTAAGGGGGAGTTCTGGAACATAATGATTAAATGGTCTAGCCAAACCTTAATGTATATGGGTCCATCACTAATATATAGGTTAATATTTAATAATATGAAATATTTATATTTCTATTATTAAATATGCTAACCTAGGTATATACTTTAGGTTAAATATTTAATATCATGAAATGATTATATTTCTAATATTAAATATTATAAACCTAGTGTATGTGTTAACAAATTTAGGTTAAAAAGGTGGGTTGGGAGACATACCAAATCACCTTATATGAAAAAGAATTTAGGTCCTCATTTGATGTATTTAGGAAATATATCAAAGGTGTGTAAATCAAGTGATTTTGTTTTACCCTTGGTAAATAGGGTTTTAAAGGAGGAGGTGATCTTATTGGATGTAAAATAAGTTCTCTAAAGTAAAAGGTTATTTTCAAAGTGGTTTTTACCCTATGGGTTTTTCAACTATAAATACCGTATCCCCCGTGTTATTTATTTCCTGTAAGTATTTATTTATTTACTTATGTTATGATGTAATATTTATTATAATATTATATAATATGTAAGTTGATTAAATCCGTATTTATTAGAATCCTCAAATTCTAACAAATCCTACCAAAGTTACCATTATTGTGGGATTGAGGAACCTTCCACCAGAGTGTAGTGCACGTATTCCTTGGGCATACAGGGTATTACCAAATGTATTAAGGGGTATGCCAAAATTGTCACGCTACTTGAGGAATTGTTGAAGCATGGATGTACATTCCATTGGGGAGAGGCACAATAGATGGCATTTAACTCATTAAAGAATAAGTTTATAATTGTGTTCATATTATGTTTTCCTCTTAGGATAAGCCATTTCATGTACATATTGATTCTTCAGGAATGGTGATTGGGGTATTCTTAACACAACCTGGAGAAGGAATTGTTGACCACCTCTTGTGTTTTGCTAGCAAAAAGTTGACACCAACAGAGAAGAACTATACTACTACTGAGTGCAAAGCATTATCAATGATCTATGTACTGCACAAATTTAGGAAATATCTATTGAAAACACCCTTCATATTCAACACGGACCACATGGCATTAAAGTAATTGGTGAAAAAGCTCATTTTACAAGGGCACATATGTCGGTGGGTCCTATTGTTTAAATATTTTGATGTTACAATTTTTTTGAAACCAAGAAAGAGTAACTTAAGGCCTAACCATTTATCAAGGATTCACTCATGGGAGGACATGCAGAGCATTGAAGATACAATGCTAGATGCACAACTATTTAGATTGTGGCGCACACCCTCTGGATTGGAATATATCACTATGTTTATCAAAATAGGTGTGGCACATCGTGAATGAAGACCTTGGAAAGGAAGCAATTATCCATACACATCGCACCCTACATTCTAATTAGTGGAGACTTATACAATCTAAGCTGCGATGAGGTTTTGATTTGGTGTGTGTTACAACATGAGTACATTGTAATCATGGAGGAAGCACACAGTGGGATTGTAGGAGGACACTATGTAGGGAATGCCACCACGTGGAATATTCTACTACCAGGGATTGGGTGGGAAAGTATCTACCAGGTTTGTATTGAGTTTTACAAAGCCTTTGACCATTTTCAGCACTTTAGTAAGCCAAGAAGGGATGAGATGCCCTTGAGATTGATAGCTAGTGTAAAACCATTTGAGAGTGGGTGATTAATTTTATAGGACCAATTTCACCTGTTGTGCAAAGGAATAGGTCACGATATATCATTACTTGCACTGATTACTTAAAAATTTTGGCAGAGGAAAATCCTTCAAAGGATTACACAAAAACCACAATACAAAGGTTCCTATGGGAAAATATACACAACAAGTATGGGTGCCCTTTAAGCTTGACTAGTGATAGAGGCACACACTTTTTGAATAATATGGTATGGATTTTGTTAGCAGAGTTCATGGTGGCCCATCAAAAGACCACCCCGTATCGCCACCAAGCTAATGGAACCGTTGAATCATTTAACAAGATACTGAGTCACATGCTTGACCAAAATTTGTGATGTGGGAAGATAAGACTAGGATGAAAAAGTCTCACCATACTATGGGCATATAGGACAACCTACAAGAGATTGAACAAGGCCACACCATTCCAATTGGTGTTTGGCATGGAAGTTGTTTTACTAGTAGAGTTTAAGCTACTGTCCCTACGTATTGCGCATGCAAAAGGATTAGCTGATGAAAAACACTACATGAGCACATGGAGAAGTTAATGTAGTTGGAAAAAAGTGATCACTTGATAGGTGGAGTAAAATGACCTAAAAGCATGGCATGATCACCATATTAAAAAAAAAATTGAGTTTGGATAGATGGTCTTGCTTTATGAATTAAAATTTATTTGCCATCATGGGAAACTAAAAGTCCATTGGTTAGGACCATACATCATCTCGTACATCCTCGATTCAGGTGCATGTTAGTTACAAGCACTAGATGGGATGAGGTTACTAGGTTACTTCAATGGGAGTAGGCTAAAGCCTTAATATATAAGAATTCTGTGTAATCAGGAATAATTTAGTTTTTCCAATTAGTTTAGATTTATTTTAGTCTTTTGGTTATTTCCTTTGTCATCATTTTTGGATTTGTTTTACACGTTGGTGTGCTAATAACTAATTGTATTATAAGAGGTTCTATGCACAAGGGACCGCACATACATTTTTGTGTGGGGTGAGGTAGCAGAGATTTTGAACATGGAGGCCAATAACTTCAACAAAGGGACTATTGAAAAGATTAAAGTGAAGACAAAAGAACATGCAACATAATGGCTAAAAAGCATAAGTTTGTGCAATTATGAAGGTGGGTTGAAAGAACCTGAAGACCAAAAGAAGGGAAGGATCACACAATATGACATAAGATAGGAAACATTATAGGGAACAATTTAGCTGAGACGACGCAAAGGTTATATACTTCAAAGTGGAGATGCGCATGAAGGATTTTTGTGGGAGTCTAATTGGTATCGGAGCACCTGCAGGTAAGGTTATAGCTGCAAAGCACGAGAGGAATTTGTGGAAGTTCCTCTAAGTGAAGTAAAGCATTTTATTAAAAAGTGACATTAGGACACATGGTCGAGGAACTCTAAGGCATCGATAAAGTATAAATAAGAGATAAGGATAGTCATTTCAACTACCTTGCCTTAGAGAATTTATTTTTGCTCCTGCGCTTGAAGTGTGATGAGGGTTTCTCAAATAAGAACAATGTCAAGTACTATCACAAACAAGTGGGATTTTTCAAAGATGTAGTAAATATGTAACATAACATGGATGCAAGAAGACAATAGAGCAGGAAAGAGGTGATGTGAAAGAGAAGTGGGGAAGTTGTCGAGTTAAGGCACTTGAAAGAGAGGAACATAACACCTAGGGAACAAATGAAAAAGGAGAATGGAGATGGATCCAAAGAAGGCTTGAACAAATAAATTAGTAGTGGAAAAGGAGGACCCCATGGAGATCTACTCGGAGATGCAATACCCACCCAGAGTTATCAAGGACAAAAATGGAGCTCGAAGCTATATAAATGTAAGATTAGAAAATACAACCATAGTTCATATGATAATGAGAAGCTGATGTGAGTGAACCTAGTTTTGGACACCCTGATGGTGGAAGAACTTGGAAACCCTAAGGTTGATGACTTGGTGAAACAAATGCTGCAAAATACTAGGTTTTACAGCTATGGGAGCTTCCCTTATTTACCAAACCTATCCCAATTTTTAGGTGGTTAATGTTGTGGGTGTATGAATATTTCTTATACTTCACAGGAATAAGAATGAGGATCATAATCCAATTAATTTAGATGGTTACGAACTCCGTTGTCGTGAAAATGTGCAACAGGGAAATTGAAGTTTCAAGCATGACAACTATAACCCTATGGCAAATTTTTCATGTTTTATCATTCCTAAGCACCGCAGGTCAAATACGTTAGTCTGATCACCCCCTATTTGATGTAAAATTGGTCCCCTAGGTGATTTAGAAAATTCCACTCATTCCACCTAGGTGATTTTAGGGAGTTCTAAAAAGATGCTATCTTCTGGCAGTATTGGGAAGGGCTATCGCTGACATTCCATGGACTAGATTCAACCCCCTGGAGCAGAATAGAATGGAAAAATTAAACATGGAGGTGAATGGAATAACTTATAACATCATGGAAATTATTTTGGAAGGTTTGGGAAGTTTTGCAAGACTTGGAGCAGTTTGAATAAAAATAGGGTTCACAAGCCTAGATAGTACACAGGCCTAAAACTACTTTTGGGCTTCAAAGAAGATTGTGAGATCAAGATGAGTTAGAATTAAAAAAACCCATATTCGGAAATAGGATTCCAAGAACTACATTATGGTGAAATAATATTTTTCACAACACCTTGGCGTATATGATTGGAAGGCAGTTTTTCTCAGGCACAAGTGGAGTCCAAATCAAAATTCCAATTTTTCAAGGATCATATGGTTGAATAAATACATGAGAACCAAATAATTTGATTTAAAATGTAATTTACAGTTAGTATCATATAAAATTTCACCAATCAATTCCACCGGGAGCTCAAGTTATCTTCGTTCCAAGTTACCCTCTCAAAGGCAGCTCAGGACTTAGTCATTTTTTGAGAGGACACGTGTCAGCACCTGGAGCCTAGTGGGATTTCATGTCCCCAATGTCCCTAAGGTCAGGTACATTAGACCTTGAAAAATTCACCTAGCCCCCCTATGTGACCTCTGGGACCCTCATATGACCTCCAGACTTGATAGTTCATCCCCAAGTGTTTATTTGGAGCATACATTCCTCGTCATTGGATCGGGTGCCACGTGTCAGCTCTAGACCACCGTGGAATTTGATGTCCCTTATGCACTTGATGTGGGGGAAATAATACCTTGAAAAATGTTCCCAACCCATATGGGGAGTCTTTTGACACCCACGTGACCGACGCTTTCACCCCCAGTGCTTAGTTTGAGCATTCATTCCCTTCACCGTCGGATCGGTGCCACGTGTCAGCTCCAAGACCACCATGGAATTTGATGTCCCTTATGAAACTAAGGTGGGGACATAATACCTTGAAAATTTTTCCCAGCCCCCATAGGGAGTCTTCTGGACACCCATGTGACCTCATTTCAACTCTCAGTGCTTTAAATCAGCATTTTCCTCCTTCATTCCCCTCGCCGCTGATCAAAAGCCACATGTCATGCTATCACCACCATGGAATTTGATTTCCCTCACATCCCTAAGATCAGCGAAATAAAGCATGGAAAAATGCACCCAAGCCCTAGGTATGCATATCTTTTTGAAAATTTTCCAAGTGCCGCTTTTTTCCCCTTCTAACTTCTAACAATTATATGTTCTCTTCATTCCTCCATACTTCCTCTGCAACTTTCTTCCACCACTCCACCATTAAGAACTCAAACCAGAACTAATAAAAATTCACTCCCCTCCCACTCCATGAAATCATGTAGGCCTTAGAAGGAATCCTCATCAAACATAGAAGGAGAAATGCAGAGCACGAAGGAGAAAACTCCATAGCCATGAAATGAGAAGTTAAAGAAATCTCCCAAATAGATGCATACAACAAAAAGATCTATTTTTATACTAATTCCTCTACCCAAGGTCATCAATAAGACACCTTCAAACTCCCCCCACATGTGACAGAGCATCCACAATGAAGAAATATCCTTTCTGGCTCAATGAAGAAAGAAGTGGGATTTCCCATCAAACCGGTTGCCGGATCGAAGTAAGATTGCACATGAAGCACCAAAAGAAAAAACCACATAAAAATATAATTTTCTTTGCAAATAGAGGAGAAAAACACAGACCTATAATTTTGAGGTCCATTAATGGCTGCCGTACCTAGAAGCACTGCTAGGTCCGAAAATTAAAACTTTAAAATCTCCTGACTATTAAGCGGGTGGGCCCAAAATTTTAGAGGGGAGGATATTGGGAAAAAACCCATATCAAAAAAAATTTGTTCCATGTCAATCTGACTCTAGAGGAAAACTTTCTAAAAATAGCAGGTCTACTACATAGGAACTACTATTTTGGGAAAGTCATCGATAGAAGAACCTGCGAAGAAGACGAAGACATTGGAGGTGCACTACAACTAAGAATTCACCAGAACGGACATTTTTGACACTTACTAAAAATAGTAAGTGGGCCCTCGAGCACCTAATAAAAATAGAAAAGCTGATCTAGAAGGAACGAGGAACGCAGGGAGAAAGAGGAAAAAAACTGAGCCACAACATCCAATCAAGATCGGGGACTTAATTTCTCATACTTACTAGAAATAGTAAGTTGATTTTTATAAGGAGATATCAAGGCAAAGTGGATGGGTTTCAAGCCTTCTTAGGATTACAAAGTGGAGAATAGTCAGAGAATGGAGCCAAGTCCATTGTAACAACTCATCCTTTGGCATAATTCTTCTTCTTCTTCTTCTCTCTTCTATCTCTCTCTCTTCTCCTTATACTATCTCTCTCTCTTCAATGTTATATTTTTACGTTGAGGGTTGCACTTTTTAATATGACTTAAATGACTTTAGAAATATAATGTAAATTAAGTCACCTTGCTATTATAAAAGGGACTTAAATATTTAAAGTGGAATATGAACAATCTTAAGTCATATTAAGGTATTCAAAAGGTCATGAGGAAGACGATAAGTCACCTCTCATTCTATAAATTGTAACACCATTCCCATTTCAAAGGGTTGGCGATTGATCTTGTAGACTCAAGAGTGCATTATACCTAGAGAAAGAAAAGGAGATAGCCATTTTCTTCTACTTTCCTCCATTCTCAAATTTCCTCTATTTCTCCACTATGTACAACTTTGGTTTGAGCAATCAATACAAGAAGAAGGAGTTTCTAGCTTTCTTTGACTAAGGGGTTTCTTGATACTTTGTGGTCAATAAATTCTATTTGGTCTTGTTGCTATTTATAGGGTTTTTTCTTCTCATGAATGCATGTGTTGAAGTTTCTAACTAGTGTGTGAAGGAATCTGATTTTCTACCTGCAACATTAGTTCTCTTACCTATTTTCTCACTCCCCTTTCCCGCTCTATAGATGAAGACTTCCCTAGCAAGATATTGCTAGCTTTTCCGTAGGGTCAGTGGAGTGCCCCTATTGATCCCCTGGTCAAAAGGCCACCACAAAATACACCTTTTCAAGAACATGCACATATATCAACTTGCATCAATTAAGTAGAGGGACTTAGATTCCCAGAGAATTGGTAAGAAATCCACAAGTTTTTCCACACAACAAATTTTCTCATCAACAGCTTTTGCACCCACCGTGGGTAGATTTAGCAAAGATACTACACCAATATATGACCGCAAGGTCCCAAATGTTAAAAAAAAATCAAATATTGAAAAAAAAAAAAAGAGTTCATGAAAATCTATTGCTAAGATACAAGGCTACACTATTGATTTCATGTGTCTTTTCATATTCCCACTTCAAGAATTTCAAAAAAAGTCTGGCTGAAGGAAGACACACTAGGTTGATCAGGTCAAGAGGTGTTGATGATTTCAATTTCGAGGCTTCACAAAATCAGCAAGAACGAATTAGAGATAATCCATACTTCTTCTCTCAAGCCTCCTCTCCATCTGGATCTTCATGAATTTCACCGGGCAATCCTATAAAAACTCCTGTGGATACTCCCCTTTAAATTCTCCCATTTTTCAACCACCATTGAGCATTGAGCTCCTACAAGAAGAAGAATTTGAAGAAGCAAAGAGCAGAAGTAGAAAATGAAAATGGTAGACAAAGAAGAAAGACCTCAACCCATTGTTCCATGGGGAAGGAATACGGGCCCACTTTCTCTTGAACCACCTCTCCATGGTCTACCAACAAGTTCCCACAAGAACTTTCCAAAGTTCAAAGGCAACAAAACAACATCCTAAAGAACACATAGCTACTTTCATGACATCATGTGAATTCTTGGTGTCCAACATGAAGATGTTGTTGTAAGATTGTTCATGGAGTCCCTCCAAGAAAAAGTAGCAGAATGGTTCTACCTCCTTACCCAATCCATCACTAGTTGGGATGACATCAAGATTTCCTTCGAGGAAAGATTTAAATCAACTGAAGACTATCAAGACCTCTTAGTGCAGTTGGCTCAAATGAGGAAAGGAGAAAATGAAACCATGAGAGACTTCATGTGGCTCATTTCGAATGGTTGCTTTGTAGGATACCTGAAGAGGATTCACCATCTCAAAACAATGTCAAGAGATTCTTCATCAATGCTCAATCATCAGAAGTAGGATTTTTTTGTGAAGATCCCAACCAAGGAACATTTTAGAAGGACAAAGGATGGCAATTAAAATTGATGATGATCTCATCCTCTCTGGAAAGATCAAGAATCCATCAAAGGGAAAGAACCCAACATCCTAGAGATGAGAGAACCAATCCATCACTGTAAAAGTTAGTGAATGAGATGGAATCTTTGAAGAGGGAATTATTTGAATGAGTATCTTCTCAAAGAAGAAACATAAATCAGATTGTAGGAGCACCCCAAAGGCTCACCTTGGAGGCCCCACCCATGAACATAAATTATAGATTTCAAGAAGATGAAGAAGAGCTTGAACAAGAAAGTGAAGGTGGTGATTTCCTAGAAAATGATGAGTTTGAGAACGATACACAAATCAGATTCTGTGAGTATTTTGGATGTGATGAAGAAGATGAAGAGGATGCACCCAGTTTCTCATGTGCGGTATTCACTCATTCTCAGTCTGAGAAAAGAGCATCTCCCTCCACTGCTACTAAAAAAATAAGGTTGATGATCCTCCTATGGTGACTCTAAAAAAAAAATAATTAGATGAGGATCCCCACTTCCATCCTCCATAAAGTCTAAATTGTTGAGCCTAATCTTGTAAAAGTAAGAAGACTCCCACAATCCCAAGTAAGTCTTCTGATGTCTCTTCCAAGTCTAAATCTAAATCTGCTCTTATAAAATCTAGTACTTTGAAAGCTCCTAGTGTACCTTTCAAAATATCCTCCATTCCTCAAACATAAAATCCTACTCCTAAGCCTATCCAGACTCCAAAATCAGTCCCTTCACCCCCTTGTCCACATCTTCTCCTTTTGATTTCATAGAATATGCAAACAAAGCCAAAGTGCAGATTACCAAAACTAAATATTTACGGACTCATCCTAACAATTTGAGAGGTTCATCCGATATATCAGGAGTGGTAGTCTAACACCCAATGATGTAGCTCATATTCCTAAAGGAGTAATACCAAACCCACCTACACCTCCCTCATAGAACATGCTTTCTCTGAGTGCATCAAAGAATGATAAAGTTGAACCTTTCTATGTCTCCCTACTTATTGGAGAATATGTACTAAGCAATTGCATAATAGATTCTGGTGCCTCAGATAACGTGATGCCTTTGAAGGTCGTTAAAGATCTCAAACTCACCATGTCTCCACCTAGTGGCTCTTGTTACTCTTTGGAGTAAAAAGGTCCCACTTGTAGGGAAGGTCAAAGATGTATAGGTGTCTCTCACCAAATTTCTAGACAAGAAAATTTTAGTGATGATTTTGGTAGTAGATGTCCCAACCTCATTCAAAATGTTATTGAGTAGAAGTTTCTACCGAGACTTGGGAGGGAAAATTCAGATGAATTGGTCATCCACAACCATACCAATGAAGGGAGACATGGAGAAATTACTTCCCGAGAAGAAGATGAGGTAAACGGTATGAAATTCCATGAAGCCTTAAAAGCTAACATCTTATATCAAGCTTGCAGGTAGATGAATCACTTTTCCATGATAGAGGAGGAAGAGGATATTCCCATCTTGATAGGGCCAGATATTCCTTCATGGAGAGATTTGATTTTGAAGAAGCATTGAGGAGATTCGAGTTACAAGAGGGCAGCCCTAAATTTTCAGATGATGCAAACCATGAGGAAGAGGAAATGGTTCTCTGATGATTTTCAAGAAGAAAAATCAGCTTATATGATTTTCCAAGATGAGGAGTTATTCTCATTCCCATTTGGGGATGAAGATGATCTCAATCAAGCCATATATAGAGAGACAAAATCAGCTTGTGTTGAGCCCATGAAAGGTTCAAAATAAATGTCTATACAAGGAAATGCTAAGAGCCGTGAAAGAAACAGAAGACCCTGAGATTAGTCTGGAAATTTTAATGCAAGCCATGAATATGGAAGATAAGCGTGAAGCTGACTTGGAAACATCATCTAATGTGAAGGTTGGCTATATTGAAATAAATCTAGATGAGAAATATGATGTTCCTCTGAGCCAATGGTTAGTGGATATAATGATGAAATGAAGTATTTTCTTTCCATTTGAAGATGAAGAATCTTTCCATGATGAAAAAACTAAAGCAAGAAGTTTTAAAGCCTTTGAAGATGAAGCTCCTCTAGAAAAAGGATGATAGAGTGTGGCGATTCCCAAGATGATGAGGTAATCCCTCTAGGTAGTTGCCTTGAGCTGCAAAATAAAGATTCTTCAAAGGTGAACAAAGAAAGGAAATGATGAAGCATAACTTTGTGTAAGAAATCTTGGATGCAATAGAATTTGTGAAAGACCCCGAGCTGATTCTTGATCTCTTCACTCATATCATGGATATACAAGACAAGTATGAGGTCACGTCCAACCTTTCCGTCAGTACTCAAACACTTCAAAGTGGAGTAGGGATAAGGGAGGAATCTAATGTTTCTCATGGAGGAGATGTCAATGAGCATAGACCTGGGAAAGAAAGTAACTCAGAATATCCAAGGAATTGGAACAAAAATCATCTTTGGGGCAGTGATGAGATGCTCAATGGAGAATCAACTATATGGATAAACATGGAAGGAAATTGGCATTATGAAACCGATTTCAAAGAACATGAAGGCAATGGAATTTCCAAGTAAGGACCTGAGCATCAAGAAGCTCACATGGACTCACTCCTACCAAGTACCTTAAAATTGTGAAAGCACCCAACTTTCATCAAAATTGAGGAAGGAGGCTACTTTACTTGAACCCATCAAATGGCATCGCAGAACATCATCATTTAGTGTTACCTCTTCAGGGTAAATTTTGAGAAATGAAAAGTATTTCAAAGTGAAAGTGAGTTGTCCCCACCTTGTACCATAGGTGATTGATAGGTGTGTTTCTCTTTCTGCATTATGTGTTTCCCTTTGTTGTGTTTTGTGTGTTTCCTTTTTTTTTGTTGTGTGTGTGTGTGTGTGTGTGTGTGTGTGTGTGTGTGTGTGTGTGTGTGTGTGTGTGTGTTTTCTTCTAATATTCCTTTCTATAAGTTGTGCATGACTCTCAAGGCCCACTAGTAAGGCAACAAATTATATGGTCTAAAATTGAGATTCTGGATTCCCATGTCATGTCTTTGCTGCACTCAATCTATGTCATGTCCCCAAGCTAGAGCCAGATGTTGTCATGAAAATTTGCAACAGGGAAATTGGAAGTTTCCAAGGATGAAAACTATACCCCTATAGCAAATTTTCATGTTTTATCATTCCTAGGCACCCCAGGTCAAATCCATCAATTTGGTCACCCCCTATTTTATGTAAAATTGGTCCCCTAGGTGATTTAAGAAAGTCCACTCATTCCACCTAGGTGATTTTAGGAGTTCTAAAAAGATGCTATCTTTTGGAAATATTGGGAAGGGCTATCACTAGCCTTCCCAGATCGGATCAACCCCCGGAGTGGAAAGAAGGTCCAAATTCAACATGGAGGTGAATGGAATACATTATAACATCATGGAAATTATTTTGGAAGGTTTGGGGAAGTTTTGCAAGACTTGGAGAAGTTAGAGTAAAAAACAAGGTTCACAAGCCTAGATACACAAGCCTAAACAATTGTTGGGCTTCAAAAGAAGATTATGGGATCTCCAGATGGAGTTATTATTAAAAAAAAACATCTTTGGAAATCTGATTCCAAGACCTATATGATGGTGAAATAATATTTTTCCACCTGGGCGCATATGATTGGAAGGCAGTTTTTCTCAGGCACAAGTGGAGTTCCAAATAAAAATTCCAATTTTTAGGGATCATATGGTTGAATAAAGACATGAGATCACCATAATTGAATTAAAAATGTCATTTCTAGTTAGGATCATATAACATTTCACCAATAAATTCCACCGGGAGCTCAATTTATCTTCGTTCCAAGTTACCCTCTCAAAGGCAGTTCAGGACTTAGTCATTTTTCGAGAGGACACGTGTCAACACCAGGAGTCTAGCGGGATTTCATGTCCCCGAAGTTCCCGAGGTCAAGTAAATCATACTTTAAAAATTCACCCATCCCCCATGTGACCTCTGGGACCCTCATATGACCTCCAGACTTGACAGCCACACCCCAGGTGTTTATTTGAGCATCCATTCCCTGCCATCGATCGGGTGCCACGTGTCAGCTCCATAACCACCATGGAATTTTATGTCCCTTATGCAGTTGAGGTGGGGGACATAATACCTTTAAAAATATACCCAGCCCCTATGGGTAGTCTTCTGGACATCCACGTGACCGTAGTTCATCCCCTAGGTGCTTATTTGGAACGCATTCCATTCCCATCGTCGATCGGCGCCACGTGTCAACTCCAGACCACCGTGGAATTTGATGTCCCTTATGCACCTGAGGTGGGGGACATAAGACCTTGAAAAATGTGCCCATCCCCCATAGGGAGTCTTTTGGACACCCATGTGACCTCCTTTTAACTCCCAGTGCTTTAAATCAGCTTTTTCCTCCTTCATTTCCTGTCATTAGATCAAACGCCACATGTCATGCTATTGACCACCATGGAATTTGATGCCCCTCACGTCCCTAAGCTTAGGGACATAAAGCATGGAAAAATGTTCTCAATCCTTACCTGCGTGCATATCTTTTTGAAATTTTTCCAAGTGCCACTTTTTTTCCGCTTCTAACTTCTAACAGTTATATGTGCACTTCATTCCTCCATACTTCCTCTGCAACTTTCTTCCATCACTCCACCATTGCAAGAACTCAAACCAGACCTGCTAAAAATTCACTCCCCTCCCACTCCATGAAAGCATGCAGGCCCCAGAAGGAATCCTCATCAAACATAGAAGGAGAAGCATGGAGCACAAAAGGAGAAAATAGAGAAAACTCCATAGCCATGAAATGAGAAGTTGAAGAAATCTCCCAAACGGATGCATGAAACAACAAGATATATTTTTCTTCTCATTCCTCTACCCAAGTCCATCAAGAATACACCTTCAAACTCCCCCCATGTGTGACAGAGCATCCACAATGAAGAAATCTCCTTTCTCGGCTCAACAAGAAAGAAGTGGGATTTCCCAAAACCGTTGCGGATCGAAGTAAGATTGCATGTGAAGCACCAGAAGAAAAAACACACATCAAAAATATAATTTTATTCACAAACAAAGGAGAAAAATAAACCTATAATTTTGAGGTCCATTAATGGCTACACTGCCCTTTTGCTTCCATGTCAAACCGAATCCCCAGAGAGGTAAACTTTCTAAAAATAGTAGGTCTACTACATAAGAACTGCTATTTTGGGAAAGTCATCGATAGAAGAACCTAAGAAGATGATGAAGACATTGAGGTGCACTACAGAGGTGCACTTAAGTTGAGAATTCACCAAAATAAGCATTTTTATCACTTACCAAAAATAGTAAGTGGGACCTTGAGCACCGCTAAAAATAGAAATTTTATCCAAGAAGGAACGAGGAACGCAGGGAGAAAGAGGAAAACTCGAGCCGCAACATCCAATCAAGATTAGGACTTAATTTCTCATACTTACTAAAAATAGTAAGTTGATTTTTATAAGGAGATATGAATCCAAAGTGGATGGGTCAATCCTTCTCGTGATTAAGAAGTGGAGAAAAGTTGGATAATGGGGCCAAGTCAAGTCAGAGTAACTCATCCTTCGGCATAATTGTTCTTCTTCTTCTTCCTCTTCTATCTCTCTCTGTTTCTCTCCTCATACGACAATCTCTCTCTTCAATGTTATATTTTTGCATTTAGGGTTGCACTTTTAATATGACTTAAATGACTTTAGAAATATAATGTAAATTAAGTCACCTTGCTATTATAAAAGGGACTTAAATATTTAAAGTGGAATATGAACAGTCTTAAGTCACATTAAGGTACTTGAAAGGTCATGAGAAAGATGATAAGTCACCTCTCATTCTATAAATTATAACACCATTCCCATTTCAAAGGGTTGGTGATTGATCTTGTAGACTCAAGAGTGTATTGTACCTAGAGAAAGCAAAGGAGATAGCCATTTTCTTCTACTTTCCTCCATTCTCAAATTTCCTCTATTTCTCCACTATGTACAACTTTCGTTTGAGAAATCAATACAAGAAGGAGTTTCTAGATTTCTTTGACTAAGGGTTTTCTTGATACATTTTGGTCAATAAATTCTATCTGTTCTTGTTGCTATTTACAGGGTTGTTTCTTCTCATGAATGTATGTGTCAAAGTTTCTAACTAGTGCATGAAGGAATATGATTTTCTACCTGCAGCATTAGTTCTCTTACCTCTTTTCTCACTCCCCTTTCCCGCTCTATAGATGAAGAATTACCTAGCCGATATTGCTAGCTTTGCCGCAGGGTCAGTGGAGTGCCCCTTTTGATCCCTTGTTGAAAGACCACCATAGAAATCCACCTTTTCAAGTGCATGTAGGTACGACAATGCACCGGCTTAAGTAGAGGGACTTAGATTCCCAGAGCGTTGGCAAGAAATCCACAAGTTTTTCCACTTGAAAAATTTCTCACCAACAAGACCTCGCCGAACAACGAAGAAGATATGGCACTTGATTTATGTGCTATGGAAAAGATAGAGGAGCTGGTGAAAAAGTTGAACTACTTGAAGGGGGAGGGCATAGGTAATTGTAGATATCATAGACCCAACATTGAGAGTCACCTCCCGAATCATTAGCTAAAAATTGGGTGCATCAAAAAGGTGGAAAGTTATTAACTGGAGGTTCTCAGACGTTGCCTAAAGGATATCACAGAGGAAAGCTATAACTTTTCCCAATTCAATGGGAATGGCATCATCGAAGAGGCATGAGTAAAGAATGAGGCAGGAGAAAATATCACTTGGGGCTCCATCCTGTTATTGATCATGTTATGGGAGATTGGTGTCCCATACAGACTAGATGAGAACACATGGGTTCATCTTCCTGTGTATGCGTGTCCTATAGTACAATCTATAAAGTTCACCTGAAATAGGACCATCTCGAGTGTTTACAAGGATCAGATGAATAAATGGTTTGAGTGATTGTGTGGAGCCTTCAAGAATGAGTGGAACATTCCCATGAGTTACCACAAGTTGTTAGGGACAAGGTAAAATTTTCCATTACCCAACATTTTTGTCTAGTGAAGTTTATGATGGCCAAAGGAGAGATGGGGCCATGGTGTAAGCTCCCATAGGAATTCACATCCAGATACATGAAATGTGCCATCAAATAGATTAAGGACGTGTAAAAGCTAATTTTTGATGAAGAAAAGGTGGATGTTTATGTCCACACATTGCGTACTACATAAAAATATGGCACTTGACTTGTCTAAGTCAAGGTTTTGGAGCCATATTTCTTGGACTTACACCGAAAAGTTAGCGTTACCATCAATGGGTATGTCCATCGGGTGTTTGTGTAGCTACGCCCCAAAACACATGGATGGGTTGAAGTGGAGGTTAAAAAGTCTCCCTTTCTAAAGCAACAGGAGACGCCAATCCCACCAAAAAAATAAGTATAAGAAGATGAAGTAGAAGAAGAATAAGAACAAGAACAAGAAGGTAAGTTAGATACTTCAAGGAAGAGGAAGTACTACATGCATCGAATAGTATCAAGGGAACCAACACCTCAATATCAAGGCATGAGGAAGAGGAAGAAGAGAAGGAAGAACTTCTAGAAACTAAACAAAAAGAAACACAATGCATTGAGCCTCACAACAGGATATGAGGAAGGAGAGGAAGAAGACCCCACCACTTTCAAAGAAGAATTGGAAGCAAAGTTGGAGGGGTAGGAGGCTAAGGTAAAGGCCACAAATGCAGGTGAGGTGTAGGAAGAAGGAGAGGAGCATTTGGTAGGGGCTAAGAAGATTCTTACACATGAAGCTGCTACACCATAGAGTGCCAACCCAAAGGGAGATAAGGGGGACTCCTTTACTATAAAGGAGGATAAGGGATTCACCCTTGGGGCGAAGAAGCAGAGGAAAAAATGCAAGGATACAAGGAAGAAGTGGATGCTAGTTTCCCCACACATGGACTTCATGGATGACCCCACAAAGGTCTTGTGCACAATATTCTAGGCCACCCTCCCACCAGAAAAGTTACATGGTTGGGATTTAATGGATCAAGATGAGGGTGTGCCCAGGATAGGAAGATGCTCAGCTAGAGCATGTAATGCCATGTCGAGGAACCTGAGTTTGAGGTCAACGATCATGCGATTGAGACCATTCACTTAAAGAAGAAGGGAGGAGATACATACAAAGTGGTGGATCCCAACCACCTAATAGATGAGAAGGCATGAAATTAATTGTAAAAGATGTTGTTAGAGGTAATCCAATGCAATCTGGATATAGGGGCCATTATTCAGACCTTGATCACAGAAAGAAAGAGCAAGGAGAAGGAAATAGATAGGTTGCACCAGGGGTTAAGGGGAGAGCAAGCATAAACAAAGGAGGCATACGACCGAGGTGGTGCCCTCATGAAGAACATTCTGGGTTAGTGGCCGACGTTGGTAAGCCATGCCAGGAATGACTATGGGGATGAGATGGAGTACCTTGAGGACCTCGTGGGGATGTTTTTGTTAACATCAAGGATGGTGTTGGCCCCACAACTATAGAGCTCACAAACGATAAAGAAGAAAACAAGGTCACAATTAAATCCCGAATCACGAAGTTGGAAGATTTGATATCCCAAATCAAGGAGTTGAATATACTAGCAGATAGGGGCTTTAACAACCGTAGGAAATGAGAGCCAATAATTGATGTGTGGGTGACAGAGGAGGAGGAAACCATCAAAGTTTTGCAGGAGACCATCCTTACCAACAAGGTAGAACACACACAGTTGGTTATTATTACCACGACCCAGAAGGAGAAGATTAAGACAAAGTGGAAAAAAATGGATTTCAGAATCAATGAATTTCGAGACTCTATCACCGAATGATGGAAGAGTTCAAAGGTGTCTCGTATGTAGCTAGGGGTGGCCATTAACACGTTAAGGGGAAAGGTGGAAGAAATCAACCTAGACCAGGTACCAAATGTCTTGGGTGAAGTGCTAGGTAAGGCCTTATCAGAGTTGAAGGCCTAGGAAAAATTAAAGGATGAGATAGATGTGAAGTTCCTTGAACTCCTCCAATTGGTCACATAGCAACCCTTTGATTCCTTAAATTCTTTATTCAGTTTCTCTCATGACCTCTATTCTTTATTATTTTTAGCAAAGATTCTGTTGGCAGAATTTTTTTGTTCTAAAAGCATGGAGGTTTACCTGGGAGGTAACCAGTTTAGTGTGGGGTGATGTTGGGCCCCTAAAAGTAACTAAGTACCTAAGGCATGAAGCCTTGTGGCGCATAGAATCAAGGCATGAAGGCACATATAGAAATAGTCCTTGAGAGGTGCAAAGGATTGTGACGAGGTAGGCGGTGATGGAGTTAGGACTTAAAAAGTTTTGAACAACAAGAAAAGGAAAAGCTTAGGGAGTAGATTGAAAATGACTAGATACAGATGTGGATAAGATATGGAGACTTATGATTCAAGAAAAGGATATTCTAGGGAATCATTATGGTTATCATGAGAGGATAAGGAGTTGAGGTTGTTAAGGATTAGCTGGCACATGCATTCTAAAGACACTCGATTGAGGGAAATGCATGACAACATCTGGCATATTCCTAGGTAGTGGTAGAGAAATCATAAGAAGATTCTTACAGGATTTTACAGGTGATGATGGATGGTTAAGAGAATATTCCTTTAGATGCTTGATATAGAGGGTCTTTCTAGATAAGGAAATATAGAGAGATTGGAAGTGAGAGGATGTGTAGAGAAAGATATGTAATGGTGAACTCGTGATGTAAATAAATCTCTGCTAGTAGTGAAACATAAAAAGGAAAACAACGGGACTCTTTTGATGTAATCTTGGCTAACATATTGTGGCTTATGAATATAATGAAGTAATTCTGAAACACTCTTATAATGGATCTTGATCTGTGTATTTTCCTTTGTGTTCATGTGTGTGATGTGAGTTTCTTGATGATGTTAATGGGTTGATTCTACTTTCCCTTAGCTGATCATGTTAATCCATGTTTACAATGCATTTAGGATAGGAGTTAGTTTTTACATATTAAATTCCATGAATGAATGCACTTGTTTTTTGTTATATTACATCCTTGTGTTAAGAAGGAATGTTCTCATGAGGCTCACATAAAGGAGGGACTCGGCACCTTTTTCACACCTCTAGGGTGAGATTTTAGGCTAAGATTAGATGATATACTAGCATAGTTTGGATTTGTTGTTAACATAGGTGATGATAATAGAGACTACAGTCATGTGTCTCTAGGAGGATGAAGAAAGCACCACATTCCCAACATGTAACCATCAAGCCAACTTAGTCCTCAGATGAACAAGTAAGTAATGATTTGATAAAGGTATCTCAGAGAGCTTGAACGTAGGAATATCGATAAAGTGAAAACCATTCAGACTCGGTAGAGGACAAGAAGGATAAAGAAGAAGAGATTAAGCACTTGATAGAGGAGAAAGAGAGAGTTGAGGTAAAGGCACATGCAGCTTCTTGACATAGAGGAGAAAATCGGTGATGAAATTTGTAGGAAAGGCCACAATATGAAGATAAAGTATCTGAAAGATTTCCATCTTCTTTGCATTACTTGTGCATGTTGGTTCACTTGGTGTTGGATGAGGGTACAATATAGGTGCCAATGTAGATGGATGTTGCCACACAAAAATAAAAATGCAAAGCTACAATATCACGTAGAATAACCGGGAATGAATCTTTTCTCGAGACATTAAAGGATGAGATGAAAAAGGAAGATATGACATTAAATATGTGTGTAGAACCCGAGTAATCAATAAGAAAGGACTTTGGTTGAGGATAATGCAGTCCTTACTATGAAGAATGATGAGACACTTGGGCATGAGGAGAGGATGATGTTATTAGTAGAGAAATATGTTGTGCTTACAACAAATTGAGGCCCTCACAAATAAAAGATAAAGGAAATTGGGAAGCTTATAGCTCGACGTATGGATGTGATGGATGGGATGATCTCAAGTCTAGAAAATGTTCTTAGAGTGTTATAGAATCAGGGTGAGGACATGAATTTTGATGATATGGAAGGAGTACTTGTAGAAATCCCTAGAAAGACAAATAAGGTGCTCAAAGATTCAAATAAATTAGAGGAATAAATATAGAACAAGTACCCCGAGTTGTTGTTACCTTCGTAAGAGTAAAGCACCCATGTAATCTTTCATTTTTTGTGTACAATTATTCTTTTATTCCTTAATTCTTTAAGAGACAAGGCATGATTACCCATTGCTGGGGGTAGTAATGAAGTTAGTGTGGAAAAATTTTGAATGGAAAAATTATTAATTAAGTATAGAAGGGCGTGTGAATAGGCATAAAATTTTGACAGAGTTGAGCCTTGAATATCCGCACATGGACAAACAAAGTTTGACACTTAACCTCTTATGTATGGATCAAGATGGAATTGAACATGGAATGATGGACATACTTTAATAGAAGACTTGGAAGACATGCGAAAATATTTTGGGACCAAGTGGAAGATCAGGCGATGTGTTGAGTTAGAGCTAATGATAATATAAGAGCTAGAGTTATTTATAGATAATATATTATTAGGCAAAGCTTTTATGATTCTGTAGTTACTTTTGTAGTGGCACATGACTATTATTATCATGTAGCCTATTTTGAGAGTTCATGAGTAGTGAATAGAAATCCCCACTACCTATAAATATGTATGGATTTGCATGGTTTAGAGACACTAGGATCATGTTATGTTAGAGTTATGTTGTTAGTATACTTGCGTGCATGAATTTGTGATGATAATTGTGATGTATTCAGCTATTGTGTTTTGATGAATTAATACAATGGATCATTGTGAGTGGATATTGGTTTTTGATATATTTGTTACTGGTTATTGCATGGTAAATATGATCTTGATCCTTGTTTGATCCATTATGCATCGTGGTTGTGAGTTGATACTTGTTATATTTTATCTTTAATTATTTGTTATGAATATGGAATGCTTGTTTGATCATGCTAACACCTTGTCAAAGCTGGTATAAAAGAGGGACCTAGTGCCTTCGCACACTTTGGGTGAGCACTTAGATCTGTCTGAGTGATGGGACAATGTGTCTAGGGTTTTGAGTAAGAAAAATAGACTTCACCCTGCGCCGACATCCCGGGCCGGGTTTTGGTGTCTAGAATGATAAATCATGAGAGGTGAAAGACAAACCGAGCAAGTAAAAGTGTTTGAATGAAAGTAGAAGCATAAAGAAAATAAAAGTGGCCAAAGACAAGCATTAATCATTAATTTTCGTACTCAAGAATCATATAAATAATAGTATGTAATAAGGAGTAAATAGGTACCCAAAGTACATGATTTTATGTCTACATTTTCCCCACTTTATGTTGGTGAGAAAATGATCGAAACATATAGTAGATAGAGACGCGCACCTTATATCCGTGTAGATTGATTTTGAAAGTGTATTGAGGTGCTAGAAAAAGAGTAGAGTGATAAAAATGTGTAACGTTGAGACTAAAGATGAAAAAGTATAAAAGGTGATGAAAATGAACCTAAGGCGAAATGCGTGTGTAGATGTTGATGATGTTGACTTCTTTCTTCCCATTCGGATGGACCTGCAAAAGAGAAGATGATCAAGTATTCAAATACACATGTATATGTATAAAAATCATGGAAACATGTATGTAAAAATGCTAAAAATATGAAAAAGGAACATGTGTGCTTGATCCGTGATGAGGAAAGAGTGTAGAAAGGATCTTGTATATGATGTCTATGCACATGATTTTTTAGGTGATCTCATGCCAATGTAATGGAAGAAGCGTAGGGAGAAGATATCTAGTGTCATCCTCCAACCTTTAACTACTTCCCATGGTTGTAAAGTACTTTGAAATGTTGATTTTTTGGGTTATCCGATGCCATAACAAAAGTAGTATAGAGACAAAATTATGGTGTCATCCTCAAACCTTTAAATGATCATGAGATTATGGAACATCACTGTAGATGATGTGTACAAATGCAAGTGTAAATGACCAGTGTGAAAGGAATCTCTACCCTGTCAAAATACTCTATGACATGTCATAGAACTATGTAATTTCCAACCGCATATCGGAAGTAAGGGAAGGTCGTTGTGTACTAAGGACCCAAGTATGATTTTGAGCCATGTCTCGAAATTAAGACTATGATGTACCCAGTCATCAGATTGTGCTATGTATTCTCTCGTATGGGGTGATTGATTTACCCAAATGATGCCCCCTCATTTGGGGTGCATGCGACATCACTAAGGAGAATGTGGCCCAAGGAGAACCAACCACCGAAAATTTTCCATGTAGGGGAAGGGGATGTGCTTGGTAAAAACCAAGGCACATGCAAACAAGTGGTTGGGAGATAAGTGTTAGTACAAGAAAAGACAAACATGCATGTATAAGACAAAGTGTAAGCTAAACAAACAATGTGTAAGCTAGAACACATAAGAAGACAATGTAGACCATGAAAAGTGGGTTGCAAACATGGGACACCACTCATGGTGTTACAAGACAATCAAGGCTGTAGTGGCCATAAAAAAACAAGTGTGCACATAAAACAAAGGGAAAATTCCATACACAATGGAAAATAATGATAAGTAAGTACAAACAATGTAACCGATAACAATGATGGAAAATAGTACTACAAAAAAATGATGCACATGAAGCACTAATTAGCACATTAGAAATATAAAATGTATGTAAAAGTGTGTATAATCTAATAAAATAGTGTGCTATAAAACAATAACACTTGTAGTGTATGAAAGTGGATGCCCCAAGGATCCGTTGTGGGACTAGTATGAGGTAGTGTGCCAAGTATCCATGTTGCGTGTAATGGATCTTTATAATCTGTGATCACAAATTGAAAGGAAATTGAACACACAAGAGGGTATGATAAAGATAATTACATACAAGATATCTTTATAGCATGTGTAAAAAGATGAACATGTAACATGTAGTGTAAAGAAAGAGTAAATAGAACCAAGATATGCAATATGTTGTGGATGAGGTAGAATGGAATGCAGTGTGAATGATAGGATCCACATGCCCTCTAAGTGAATGTGAATGGAGTTTTCTGCAATGAGGTTTATTTGTTTGTGCCCCCTAAGGAGTTGTTTGTAGTGCTTCATTAGGAAATGGTTAGACTATGTGTTGTATGTATCATAGTGTGGTGATGAATGTGTAGTCAGGATATGCGACATAGAGATGAGGTGCGAGAATGTGTGATGATTTATCCTAAAGCGTATATCATAACAAGATAATGGAAGAAATGATGATTTAGCCTAAAGTGTATATCACTAAAGGATGCTAGAAGAAGTGATGATGTAGCCTATGACGTATATCACTAAATGATGTAAGTGGAAGTGATGATGTAGCCTATAATGTATATCATTAGTATAGGAATGTCGCATGAGAAAAAGAATGAATGATTGAATGTGTGAGTGTGATGTGGTCCATTTGTGATGTATACCCACAATAGTTCAAGATGGACAATATGGCCAGAGTGCATCATAGGGTAATGAGTATATTGCGTATAAGTAGATGAGTAGAATTTGTAATACGTGTAGTAAGTGAATACTTTGTCATTGGTATGTGATGTGTGAATGGTTTAATGTGCAGTGTGTGAGGTTCATGTGTATATGATGTCATCAACAAGAAATGTTAACCAAAGCACAAGAGTGCATCTTTGGGTAATTTCGATGTTAACATTTGTGCAAGATATAAGATATGTGTTGATGATAGGGGAAGAAATAAATGTAATCCCACCAAATTATGTGATGATGAGTGAGATATTCGATAAAAGTAAAGGATATAGGTCTTCTAAATTATGCTAGTAGTGATGATGACGTATGACCATGTGCTAAGAGTAGTGGTATATAAGATGTTGTGCAGTGAGTGAAGTCTATATGAATGTGATGGATGAGTATATGGCATACACTATGGTGTTAAAAAATGTGTAGGTGGTGGAGACCTATATAAAGCCAAACAAGAGTGATGGAAACCTATGTGGATAAAACAAGGTGGTTATTTAGGCCGAGATACAAGAACGGTTCTAAGAATGGGCCTATACTAATGTATTGGACTAATAAAGTATTGAGGATGTATGAGGGGTGTGCGAGTAGGTGATATAGGAGTATATTATGCTTTGAGTGATATGGATTACTCGTATTTTAGATGAAGCAAATGATACATTAGCTATTGCGAGGGTGGGTGTGACCATGGAGTAGATGGAGGCACACCATTGATAGAAATGACTTTATTGTTGTGAATAAGTTTTATACGAAACCGATTCATGGAGATTATAGACTTAGACATACAGATCCAATTGAGGCCTAGGAGTATGTCACATTCACACAATTGCTTGTCCGACAAGAATGAGTACTAAAATAGAGAGAGGACTGACATAACGTGAAGTTTGATAACACCACACAATTTTTTCATTAGATATGATATTTGTGAAAGAAGATAATCGATAGCAAAAAAGTGGAATAGAACATGCGATGATAGGCCATGATGGAAATACCTTAGTGTTATTGATAGAGGTAGATCCCATAGAGACATTAGTGTGTAAATGGTTAGAAGAAAATGTCATGTGATAATTGTGGTTAGAGAAAAAATGATTAGAGGAGACATATTTGTATTCACGACTAACAAATCAAGATCCCCAATGCACGAGGAGGTGCTAAACGATATACATAATTAGCCGAGGATTTGGATGCTTTTGTGTCATGTTTTGGTAGAGGATTTCCAAATATTTTTGAGTTTATGATTTTCATTAATAGGTGTAGAAACCATAGGTTCGGAAGATTGATTTTACCATAGTTGATCGTGTCCCGAATAAGAATACAAAGCTTAAAATAATGATATGTGGAATTCCTTATGCATTGGTGATAGTCACAATGAATTTTTTATTGTAATAAACCCTTTTAGTGGATATGGATCTAATTGGCTTGGAGTGGGAAGTGTGATGAGTTTATTATTGATAAGTTGTGGTAGTATAATATGTGGATGGATAGTGAACTTATTAAATGTGTGCCAAGCGCGCCTTATCAAGCTCTTTAGTGGTGGATACCAAGTTGACCGTAAGTTTTGTGTCAATTTGTTTGTTTGTAGACATTTTTAATGTCGAATTACTTTGAAAATATGTAGAAGATGATGCTTTATCTTTATATTTAAGCTTACCTATGGATACGAGATTGGTTTCGTGAAGCTTAAGAGTATGACAGAGTTGATCGAATGAAGGAGAGGTCTCAAAGAGAACACTTTACTTGAGAGGAGGTAATTGATTCGGATAAATAGGTCCTGAAGCTTAGAGTCTACAAGCACATTTGAAATATTAGCTAAGTTATTTTTGTATGTCCAAACGAAATCTTCTAAGTGTTTTTTAGATCCTGTTTAAGCTATGTGAGTGGGCATAGGAGATTTTAGAGACGATGTTAATAGAAAATTGAGTGAGAAAATCATTGGCTAAATGTGTAAAAGAGGTTACCTAATGGATAGGTAGGTCATAGAACCAATAGATCATATAATCATGTAAAATACGGGGAAAGATCTTAGATAGTATGGTATGGTCATCCACATAATCGAGGCATGCCACTTGAAAATCTTAAAGGTGATCTTAGCCCTCACCATGGCATTTAAAGATGGGTAATCTAGGGGAGATGAAGTTAGGTGGTAATGGATAGGTGGAAATGGTGGGTGACGGGTGTGAATGGAGTGTGCAAAATCAAAGTCAAATCTAAATATGGTGATACACAAGAGGTATTAAGTTGGAGCTATCAACTTTTCATTCATAAATTATTATATAAGGAAGTTAAATAGAGGGTATTTGAAGAAGATCCAAGTTGTGTATTGAGAGTTCTAGGGTGAATGATAGGAGTGGTAATGGAAGTTTTAAAAACTAGAAATATCCTAAGTATTAGGTGCATGAAGATAAGGTGATGGAAGTGCATGCGACACTATAATAGTATTGAAGTGCCAAAAATTAGGACTTAGCTGTTTTGTGGATAAGGGATATTTTTGGAGATAGTGTGCAGAGCACACATAGAGATGAAGAATTGTGCTCCACACAATGGTATTTTAGGAACAAGCGATAGATAAGCACCATGCATAGTTTAAGCTAATAATAGAATTTCTACTTAGAGTTAACTATAGGACATCTATTGTTAGAGTACTTGCATGTTGTGCATACTATTGTAAAGGCGCATGGCTATTATCAGTATGTGACCTATTTTGAGAAGTGTATGGGTGGTGAAGGGAAATTCCCACCCCTATAAATAGGTATTGACTTGCGTAACTTAGTAGGTACTTGAATTATTATAGATTTGTGTCTTTATGGGTTTTTTGACGCACACATGACTCATGGAGATACTTTACAATGTATGTAGCTTCTATGTTTTACAATATTTATGAAATGGAGTATATTGGTTGGATAATGCTACTAGACATAACTAAATCTGGATCTTGTATGGTCAATCTTATCATAGTTATCATTTAGTTCAATTATCATGATTTTCTAAGATATACATCTTGTTTATGCGTTGTGGAATGATTATGTCTAGTTATGAATTTTAATATATTTAAACACCATCATGCTAACATCATGTAAAAGAAACTCTAAAGAGGGACATGACACCTTTGCATGCTTTAGGTGAGAACTCAACTCAGGCTGATTAATGTGCCTACATGTCCCGGTTATTCACAAGAAATTCTAGGATGTATCATTGATTTCATTTCCAAGACCTCTTTTTCAGTTGGTTTCATGATTTTTCATGATGAAGACGTACCAGTTGACCCTATCAAGTGTTGAGGAGTGGATAATAGATCGTAAGAATAAGACACTCGAGAGATTCAACACTGGATTCTAGTTTGACACACATGCATGGGTGGAGCAAAACTTGTATGACTGTTTATACAAGAGTTTCTTTGCTATCTTTCGATAGAGTTGTATGAGTGGATGGTTCTTTATGTGTCTAAAAGGAATTGAAGGTTGTGCTTGGTTTTTTAGTTTCTATCCAAAGAGAAAACAAGCTAGTTTGGGTAGTATAATAATAAGAGTGAATCAAATAGCTAGTACATATGGTCGGGTAGACATAATATTTGTTATTTGGAGGTACCTTTTAGGTGCGTCATCAACGCATAATTTAGGCACGTAGAATTTTGGACTCACCACTAGGAGTAGCACCACCTTGTAGAATGTATCGCTTAATTTTAGTACCACCGATAGGACACAAGGTAGTAAATACTCCAGCTCACTTCCCTTTACAAGTGGAGGGTCATGGGGCATAGGTGGCTCTAGTTCTAGTGGATCTGTTTGGTTTGGAGGTAGAGGTAACACATGAAGTTTTGGATCTAGTGGGCATGGTCCTCACCAACCCCAAAATATTTATATGGAGATTTCAGTCTTATAGACTATAGGGGAATAGAAGATGCTACTGAGCATGTGCACATGTGTGAGATACTATGGCATGCAAAAGGGATCACAAATTCTTAGCGCAAGGCAAGTCAGTTCATAACTACATTACAAGGACACACACATTTGGTATAGGAAGTTTGACCCTAATCAGACTTGCGTAGATTATAAAACATTATGGGATGCTTTCCTTAAGGAATTTTATATACCCGAGTTCAAGTAGAAGAGTATAAGAGCACTTAAGTATATTAAACATGACACTAGTGAAAGTGTCCAGAATATGATGCCCGCTTCAAAATATTTTTGTCTAAACTTTCGTATGATATCCATGCAAGCCAACATGCACATTGGTTCGTTGGAGGCTTGATCACACCTTTTAGTAGGGAAGTGTCACATAAGAGATATACGGATCTCGTGTAAAGTTCTTGAAGCGATGATTGTATACCGAGGTAGTCGGAAGTATAGACAATCGGAGTGATCCCATTCTTGGAAGCTCATATTGCAGCTATGTCAAAGAAGTTGGAGAAACTATCATCTAATTTAGCACACAAGACACTTACTTGGATTTGGTGTATATATTGTGAAGTAGAGGGGCATGCTAAGGATAGTAATCCCCATAGGTTAGTGCGTTCATTATTGTTAGAATGTGAGTTATGTCATTTAGACCATGATGCAAGCGGTGTTGATTGTTAAACATGTGATAACGAAGAATATATCTTGTTACTATAAGATTTTTCAATCCAAGAATCACAATACCAAAGATTGCGCAGTTGATTTATCGATCAATGATGCCATCAATATCGGTGTCTGACAGATAGGAGTATCGAGATAAATCTAAAGGTAAAAGTGAGCTCCATGATCGTGATCACACTCAAGGGCGCTACAATCGAATGAAAGGCGCTTTGAAGGAGGTCATGCCAGAGGTCGAGGATACCATGGTGGGTTTAGGGGATGAGGCCATGGTGGTGGGTGATGTGAGTATCCTCATGGAACATGTTATATGTAAGGGTATCCCGACCACTATAGGTGTGATTTCCTTAGAATATTACTTGTTCTTTTTTTGAAAAGAATCATAACTATGAGGAGTGTTTAGACTTATATGAGCATATTATCAAGCAACATAAGTAGGAGAACAAGGGCACATGAATGGTTAGAATATAATGCAAAATATAAAATCAATGGATGCCAATTTTGGCACTCGAACTTGAGGTAGTACCTGTGAAAATTACTACATGCGCTGAATGCATGCGCACTAGAGCATCATTGTAAAAAAATCCTACCATTACCAGGGAAGAGGTCTTACATACAAGATACCTAGATTCTAAAAATCAAAAGGAGGTTTATCAGAAACCATGGATGTGCTCGAAATATTTAGGGTGAGATATAGTGTTTAAAGGAAAAGTTACGAAGTTGGAACAAAAGAAGACAACAAAGATGGTCCAAATCGATGTTGATGATTTGAAAGAGGTATGGAAGATATTTCTCCAGAGAATATTATTCCATTACTAGGGAATTAGTTAAAGGGAAACACTCCATGCACATGTATTGAGAATGGACAACAGATCCTGCATGCTAATCTCCCCTCATAGCTTGGATTATGATAAGGAGATCACTCTTAATGTTGTCGTGGATGGGTGGATTTTGAGCAATATATTGATTGAAAAGGGCATAGAAGTTAATGTCCTTACTTTAGGTGCATGGGTGTAGATTGGTATACCTCCATTACAACCATCCTATAATGTAATGTTTATGGAAAATCAAACTAAGGACATCTTGATATGAGTTTTAAAGGATACATCCATTACTATACAAGGGGCCAAGTTCACTGGGACTTTGAGGTTTTAGCGCTTGGAAAAGCAAACAGCTTCCCAACTCTACTTGGGTGCCCTCGGTGTTATGTAAATAATGTTGATCTATGGTTCAACAAGGGGTATATAATTTTTGAGAATAGAGAAGAACAAGTTATTATCCCTTTGACATATGGGAAATCTAAACCTTATGTTGAACCTTTGGATGAGGAAGACTTAAACATAATTTATGTCCATGCCATTCAAGATCCGAAGTACTTGAGCCATATAAGGAATGAATCCTCCGGTGGGAAGATGCATAGTCTATTAGTGATACTACACATGTTACTTGTGATAATTGGGTGCATAGAACCTACAAGATGATTAGGTCAAGTAAGAAGCAAATTTGCGTGAGGAGGAAAACCTCACTGTATTAGGAGGATAAGTAACAACTTTATGCCTCGGCACACTGGAGAAGGAGACCCTACGGTATTCTTGCATTCCATGGAGGAACAATGGAAGGATAAAGTGGGCAGGAGAAATAAGTTAGTGTATATCTTGCATGGGGACAACAATTCACCGGTGGATCGCTCATAGGGATAATATCATAGAATGGAATGAAGTAATAATTTCTCTAAAAACACGGTTCCTCAAGAGAAATGCACCTACCGAAATCTACATATATCATGGTAATCAACATGTTTAGCACCATGTTTAGCGAAAGTGACAAACTCTAGATAGAGGAGTAGAAAGCTTTACCGCCTTCACTATGGGTGCACAAAATTTATTTCATTTTACCCGTGTGCACGTGTTTGGTATGTTTATGTGGAACTACATAGGAGACTGGAAATTGGTAACAGTTGAATGCAGGAATGATCCAGACTTTTGACTACTTCCCCACTAAACCTCGGGAGAAAGAGGCATTATGGATTATGGAGCACTTGACGATGGGAAATCTAAACCTTATGTTGAACCTTTGGGTGAGGAAGACTTGAACATAATTTATGTCCGTGTCATTTGAGATAGGGAAGTACTTGAGCCATATAAGGAAGGAATCCTCTAGTGGGAAGATGAAAAGTCTATTAGTGATACTACACATGTTACTTGTGATAATTGGGTGCATAAAACCTACGATATGATTAGGTAAGAAGTAAGAAGTGCATCTGCGTGAGGAGGAAAACCTCTATGTATTAGGAAGATAAGTAAAAACTTTGTACCTCGGCATTGGAGAAGGAGACCTGCGGTATTCCCGCATGCCATGGAGGAACAATGGAAGGATAAAGTGGACAGGAGAAATATGTTAGTGTATACCTTGCATGGGACAATAACGCACTGGTAGATGGTTCACAGGGATAATCACATATAATGGAATGAAGTACAAATTTCTCTAAAAACCTAGTTCCTCAAGAGAAATGCACCTACTCAAATATGCATATATCATGGTAATCAACATGTTCAACACCATGTTTAGTAGTGTGAGAGAATCTAGATAGAGTAGGAAGCTTTACCGCCTTCACTATGGGTGCACAAAATTTATTTCATTTTACGTGGTTATGCACGTGTTTGGTATGTTTATGTGGAACTACATAGGGAGACTGGAAATTGGTAACAATCGAATGCAAGAATGATCCGGACTTTTGACTACTTCCCCATTAAACCTTAGGTGAAAGAGGCATTATGGGTTATGAAGAACTTGACTATTGCAGAGATAGTGCAAAGGATGAATAAATCATTCAGGAGTTATTTGGTGAGGCAAACCCAAGAGGGCGTTTTGATGAAGTAGATGGGCCATATGACACAATACTTAAGCGTGCTTACCTTGAGAAGGAGAAAGGAAAGATGGTTTACATATTGGATGAGGAAGAAGTAGAAAATTTATAGATTGATCATTCAAAAGGTACGCACGAGGTTTAGATAGTGTGGATAAGAAGGTGCGCACCTATCATGAACCTATAAAGATGAAAAAAGTGAACATTGGCATGGATGTTGAACCTAAGAAGGCCATTATTGGAGATTATTGATCTGATTCTCAAGTAGCTAAGATAATTGAGTTACTACGTGATTTCTAGGACTTATTTCTTAGGGGCTACCATGAGTTAGAGGGGGTACATGAGTCATTAGGTGAGATGAGGATTAAGCTAAAGAAAGGTGTGCGCCCGGTCGGAAGAGACGTTATAGGATGAACCCTAACTTCCACATAAAATTTAAAGAAGAAATTGACAAGATATTGAAATATGGTATCATTAATCACCTAGAAGAATCAAAGTGGGTTAGCCCCATGGTAATCAGTACAAATAAATATGGTCAGATAAGGATTTGTGTGGACTATAGGGAGTTGAATGCTACATGTGTGATTGATCCTTTTCCTATGCTTTTCACCGATGAAATTTTCAGTTTTCAAACTTACACCCGTGTCTCGAGATATGGAAGAGCCGAGCTATTTGAGATCAAAATGGAACTGTCTCCAAATTTTGGGACCTTGTGCACTTGAGATGGATCTCCTGGAGAAGGCCGGTTCCTCTATCTATTTCTATTGCTATTGCTACTCCTAGTGTTGAAAGGGGAAACTAAGCTAATAAATACCAATGGACCAAGGATAGAAGGACATAATGATAATGAACTATACTTAAAGGTGATAACACCAAAAAAGAGAGATGAATACTATTTGTTCTAAACAAGAATGAAAAGGAAATGCTTGAAAGGAGGCTAAGCACGAGTAGAACAACTGAAAACACGTTTAGCAAATCATTTTGATGGAACACAACTAGATAATGAACTATAAGGGGTGTGAAGTGGCACAAAAAACAATCACTAAAAATAAAATGCAAGAAGAAGGAATGAAAACATATTAGGACAAATTATGGTCATAAAATGATGCTTCTATTACTTCCGTAAATGCATAGAAGCTGCTTGATAATGGCAAAAGAGGATGATACCCACATGCATGAGCCGAGATCTAGAGGTCTCCAACTCGAGAATGCACAAAATATGAAGTCCTTATAAAAAAATATAAGGATTCAAAGTATCCAACATTAATAATGAGCCCAACTCTTACATTTATAGATGAATCTGTAGAAGGAGAAGAGAAGGAGGGAAAACTTGAATTTGAAATACAACCACCAACAAGAAGCATTCAATGCCTATAAATCCACCTAAGAATATTTCAAATGTAGTTCCCTACGTCTATTTTTGCATGTTGGATGAGGAAGGAGGGAAGATCATATCAAATCAAGTGGTTGAAGCAATCGGATCTAGCTTCATTAATGCTCAGAAAGACGTTTTCCATTTCTCACCTACCAAATCTGCCAAAATTTGAATTTGAATGTCTAACACTGTGGCTGATGTCAACAACTCTCAAAAAAGTCCAAGAGCACACTGATCATATCTCTCAGAGCGTAAATATATGAATGTCAAAGATGTTAGGGAATTCTGCGCATGCAAGACATGTGGCGCATGTGATTTGGATGAAACAATCGTCAACTATGAAAAATGATTGTCGTTTTGCCACTTATCACTCACTAATTTATTGCAATGATTCAGAACCGTGTTGGCACACTTTGGCTGGTTATATGTGGCATAATCAAGCATGTTAGAAGATTACTTGGCACATAAGGGTGCAAGGAAAGGCCATACGGAAGAAAATAGAGGAAGGCATAGAGGAACATGTGCACGGTGTGTGTGGGGAAATGATGAAAAATGGTGAGCAGAGAGCACATGGTTAAGGCACAACTATTACAAGATGATGTGTGAGTGTGCATGAGGGAGAATACATGCCAGAAAGAAGGAGAATGCGTAGAAGATGCATGCATAGGGAAGATGGAACAAAGAAGAAAATGAAAGGAAGGGGAGAAGGGGAAATATGCAAGGGCACATGAGGAAAAGAAGGGAATGTGCCAAGGGAACTTGAGTGCGCACAACCTTACAATGAAGGGATCAGAACCAGAAGATGTATATAAGTTATCTAAATAACTAAGAGAGTTATTTGGATAACAATTTTGGTGAAGAAGATCAAGAAGATCATCATCGTAACTAAGCATCCATTGGGCATGGAGTCTATTGTGTGATTATTTGAGAACTACCCCTGAAATCACTTGAAGGATCATTCTTGACTTGATTTTGAATCTTTCAACTGCTAGAAGAAGATCTACATTTTACAAGCAAAATAAGAGCACGTGTAGGAAACACACATAAGGAAAGAACTATGTACAAATAAAAAATGTGCATACAACACACTTAGAGGAATGTAAACTACTCTAATATATGCATAAATGATGTACCAAAATTAATGGAAGGGTTTGAGGTATATCACATTTACTGGGATTTATAGCGTGCTTCCATCAAGATGAGTTAACTCAAAAGAGTTAGCCTCTTTGCATGAACTGATGATATAAGGGCCACTCCAAAGTGCATCAAACTTTGAATGGTACCCTAGTTTAGCTTTATCAACATCCCATTTTAAGACTAAGTCCCCAACTTTGAAATCTTGAGGCTTGGCCTTTTTGTCAAACCATTTATTTGTTTCTTGTTGATGTTTTTCTAGCTTGATCATGGTAGAGTTCCTTAGTTCTTCAAGATTAACCAGCTCTACCATTCTGATTTCTCTCTGGTCCACGCCTTCAAATTCTAGCTACTAGGAAAGTGCTAATGAGTTCAAATTCTAGTGTCAAAGGAAGGGAAGCCTCCTTCCCATAGAAAATCTTGTAATGAAAAGTTCCTATTGCTCTTTTAACTATGATTCTATCTACCCAGAGCATACGTGAGACCTTTGTATGCCACCGTATTTGGCTGATGTTCATTGTGCGCGCTTCATGATTATGATCAGGTTCTTGTTTGTTGACTCTACCAAACCATTTCCCTGAGGGTAATAGTTGGAAGAATTATTCAGGTAGATGTTCAGATTTAGTACCCAATCAGTGATTTTAGTACTAAGGAAGGATTTTTCATTATCAAAGATAATGGTTTGAGGGACATCAAACCTTGTGACTATACCTTCGAGAAAGTCAAGGATGACTAACTTGGTTGGTTCCTTGAGCGTGAAAATTTTGGACATCTCAAGAAATAGTCCATAGCTATCATCACCCACTTGTGTCTAGTGCTTGAAGGTGGATTGATCATGCCTATGAAGTCAATACCCCATTACACAAAAGGCTGATCCACTTGGATTGGTCGAAGGGGAAGCGCTGCCAATTTTTTCTTTCCTACAAAGAAACGCATTCTCTCGCATTTTTGACCTACTTACGTGCATTTGACAACAGCGTAGGCTAGAAGATACTCACCATTATAAGTTTCATTGCTATAGTTTTGGCGTAAATGTCCACCATAGAATCCATCATGAAATTCGCTAACACTTTTTTAGTCTACACGCCATTAATACATCTTAATAGAATGCCATCAAAATTCTCCTTAAAGAGAAGTCCATCAACCAAAACATAATGGATAGATTATAACCTCAAATGTATTCTATTCTCCTTGTTCAAACCAAGAGGGTATGCACCCTTGGAATGGAATGTGATCATATCCTTCATCTAGTCACGTGTGTTAGGATTTGTACTCGCTGCTCAAGCTCGCACGCGGATTTATTTTGCGCATCCTCAACAATATTTCTACAGAGTGTGCTACCTCTTAAAAATTTTGTGGCTTTGATAGTCACGTCATACTCCATGATTTTGGCTACCCATCATGATCTCTTTTCACTAATCTTTTCTCCCATGATGTAATCTCTCACAGAAGAGTGAGAGACTAATACCTTGATAAGATTTGTGGCGAGCCTAATTTTGAATATCTTGATCACATGCATGATGGAAAATACCTATGTCTCCATGTGACTATATCTTAATTCACAATCCTTCAAAGTGGGATGAAGAAATCCACTTGTTGTTCCAGCTCTTATTCATGTTCTTGTGTTAAGACAAAAACAACACTAGTATCAACACCATAATCCTAAAGGATGAAAGCCTTAGATAATCCGATTTGATGAGTGTTGGTGCATAATAAATTTATTTCTTGATTTTTTTGAAGATTTCTCTTCCTTATGTTGTCCATCTGAAGGCTATGTCCTTCTTGAGCATCAAGGTGATGGGCCAAACCAGTCCTACAAAGTTAGGGATAAAACACCTAACAAAGTTGATCTTACCAAGGAAGGACTGCAAGGCCTTTTTGTGTGATGGTAGGGAAAGACCTAGGATGGATAAAACGTGCTCAAGCTCAATTGCGATGCCATCCTTTGAAACCACATGGCCTAAGAGATTTCCTTGCACCACCAAAATTACACTTCTTGGGGTTAAGAGACACCCCATACTTTCTACATCTCTCAAAGACTTTCTTCAGGTGCACCATATGATTTGTGCTCTAATTTGAGAAGACTATTATGTAATCAAGGTACACAAGGATGAACTCATTGATGTAACCTTTGAAGGTAATTTTCATGGTGTGCTAAAATGTTGCACTGCATTTGATAGACCAAAGGGCATTTTCTTGATATGCATATGTTTCCCTCTTGGTTGTAAATGTTGTTTTGAATTGATCCTCTTCCTTGACACGATTTGGTTAAAACCTAAATACTAATATAACATTGAGAATATGTGTGTGCCGCCACAATCAGTAGAATTTTCTCCATTGAAATCAAAGGATAATGATCCTTTAGAGATGCCTTATTCATATCTCTGAAATCAACACAGAGTCTAATTTCACCGTTATTTTTGCACACTGGAACCAAATTTGTGACCCAAGTAGAGTATTTGATGGGAAAAATAATATTCACCTTGATGAGTTTAGATAAATCCTTTCTTATGACAGGATTATATTTGGATAGATTGGTCACTGCTTTTGTCTAATGGGTTTAATACCGCAATCAAGATCAATGGAGTGTTGAGCAATACTTGGATCAAAACCTTTGAGGTCTTCATACTCCCATGAGAATATATCATTGTATTTTTCACATAGAGAGATAAATACCCACCTTTCATCATGCATGCAAGCCTTGCTAACCAACAACTCCTTTCCTCATGCAATAGTGAATGGGGAGCGATCTTCTTGTCCCATGGCACGCCTATGCTTTTCTTCACCCTTGAACTCATCATCAAGGCTAAACATTTTCTCTAAGGTGACCAAACGTTTAGGAATTTTTTTTGTCTTCATCTGTATTAATTGGTCACCATAGTTGTCATGCAAATAAGATTGCATGCTTGATGATAAATCAAATTCATTTTAGATGAACATGATGATCTATGCGTCATTGCTGTCAAACACTTGCCAACTGGTATTATTGTCTGGGATGGATGGCCTGACCACCATCTTAATGTCCTGAGTGTTTCCTTTGAAAAATTCCTCTGTGGGAGAGAACTGCGAACCAAGAGTGACCATTTGGTCAACCTCTTTATTCATTTTGCATGGCACCACCTGCAGATTTAGAGCATCAAATCTCTCAAGGAGGTCCCAAATTCTGCTTATAATATTTGAGAAGATTATTATTTGTTAAGCACTTGTTGGTAACTTGATGGATGACCAACTTTGTATCCCCAAATATTTGTAGCACCTTAATCTTCTTCTTTTCAAAAATTAGTAGACCATGCACCAACGCCTCATATTCTACCACATTGTTGGAGCATGTAAATTACAGCCTATGCATAAAGAATAATTTCTCATTCTTGGGAGAAATGAGAACAACTCCTACTCCTGTGCCATTCCTACTTCTAGAACCATCAAAGTATAACTTCATAGGCCATGTTCAACTTGGGATTCCTTAAGCGTGTGTGGAAGCATAACTTCTTCAAGAATGCAGTAAGTACCAAGACCCGGTTTTATAAGCTTCAGCTTCTTCAAAGATATGGATCAAATTTATGGTGCCTTTCCGCCTATTCATCAAGTACTAGGTCAGAATAAAGGGTGGAAAAGGACGGTCTTCGAAATGAAGCTTGTTCTTGGATTAAACAGTTGGCTTGGAGATGGGATGGGACATATGAATCTACATGATAAGAAAATATAGGCTTAGCTTGTACGGAAAACCCGGTACATACCTTATCTTTAGTAACATAGAGACCAATCAGAGAGGAGTAACCAACCACTTGAGCGGTGAAATATATTGATATACATAAGGAGAACAAAGGAGAAAAGTCAATGATTGACACATCTTGAGTAATTGTTAAACTTGGACATTTATGAAGGGTCATATGAAGATCCTTAATGACTCCTAAAGTATTGACAGTTGATCCATTGAGTTACAAGACTCCTTTAGACATGGGGCTATACAAGACTAGGACATAACTATCTTCTTGGGCATACCTACTAGACCCGAGTCTATCATGTAATTATGGACAAGATGTTTATATATGATCAATGACATATATAAGGGAAGGGTTTTAATAACCTTACTTGTTTCTCCTCTTCTTGCGATGATGTTGATAGAAGCATACAATTTTTTATGGCTAGATCAATGCATGAGAGTTGTGCTAGAACTTCATGCAAAAATCTTGCTTTGAGATGGAATAGTATGGGCATCCCACATTATGACATTTATATTTGTCTTCTTCATCTGGTCAACAATGCTAAATGGAAGACTTATGACTTGTGCATTTAAGGAATAACCTCCTTTTTATTGTATAGACATGGAAGCAAGAGTATTAGCTGGAGCAGAGCTTTACCTATGAAAAGAGGGGGTGTGCCACTTCAAGAGCCTTGCGCTTTATGGCATCTTGTGTAGGGATTTGAGCACTCTTACTACTGGATGCCTTGGCTACTTATTTTTGCTTTTGAGGGTCGGCCTACATTTCTGGGAGTGCGACCTACATGTCTGACTCCAACATTCTCTTCATATATCTTATGTTGTCCGCAACTTGTGCGCGTAGTATGCTTGTATCATCTTTCACTTGGTTGATTGCATAGAAGTCCTCAATGCCAAATAACATCAAATTTTCCTCTAGAGGAGCTTCTGGTCTTTCTTGGTTTTCTGCTTCATTGACACTTGTTGAAGAACCACATGATGAAGTGTTCTGGATCATGTATGCTTGGGCACACATAGAATTCACACATTGATATTGAATATGAGGCATGTTGCAAGGAAACATCATTTTGAATCTTGTGCTAAATTTTTTTGAATTAGAACAAGCACCAAACTTGTACTAGGTACTAGAAGAGAGGGTGCGAGAGGAAAAAATTTCAAGTGAAGATGGGCGTTAACATGCCATCTATCATTTTGTTGGTCAGGGAATGTATTTCTGGTTTCCATATTAATTCCACCAAGGTTGATTGTTTTGGCTATGTGCCTGATTAGAATTTCCTCTATAGGCTTGTGCATGTTGCTTTTCTAATGATATGAATTTGTTTGATAAATTTCTGATCAAAGCCTTTAATTCTTCATCCTCATTTTATTGCATTGGAGAGTAGGACATAGATGCAATTGGTTACACACTACTTAGGAACAGGAATAGGGGCCAAAAAGGTTGGGGTGCTTGTGAAATTTCTTGGAACAAGGACATAGGTGGTCTAGAACCTATCTTTCCTGCCTAAATAAGACTATTTTCCTCCCTTACTTCAATACTATAAGTAGCTGGTAAGGTTCTACCTCCCATAGATTAAATCATGACTAAGATATCACTATTCAACACCTTTAGATAATATAGAAAAGTGTGTTGGGCTATAGGTCTTACCACAAGAGGGATTTTGTCCCAAGTCTTTTGAAATATGATATTGAATCTGTCATCTCTTCTCATTGGGTGCCCTTTTTGTTGTTGTCAGTTACTCCACCAGAGATAGGTGATATGACTTATCTTCAAAGTAATTGTAAAGAGTTGTTCCCAGCTCATCCCAGGTGGTAATAGATCCCAGTCTTAAGCCTCAGTACCATTAAAGTGCTTTACCTTTGAAAGAGGATGCAAGTAACCTTACTGCTACATCATCATGTGTGATAAAATAGAGTGAACACACATTTGATACATCCTAGATATGATCCTAAGGGGTGACTTGATTCTCACCAGTAAAGTATGGAATACTCTTGAACACACCATTTGGCATATCATTTTGCACAACCAATACCAAGGGATTCCCTCTTGTGAAGTTGGAAAATTTTCTCAGGGGATGAGGTGGCTGATGTGCATTACAGGTGTGTAGGTTACCTACTTTGAGGAGGAGTTGAATGGGCATGAAACGCTGGATATAGAGATGCGCATGAGGACTTCTGAACATACTCTTCTTGGGGATAACTGGAGGTACTCGAAAGAATCTTCAGCTTATTGTACTTCTTCATGTATGCACTCTTCTCATGAAAGGAACTTAGGACTACTTAAATAGAGATCTAGAAATGTTGGGAGTCACCAGATGTGTTGAAATGAGCCTACAAAGGCTGAAACACTAAGTCCACACACTAGAACTTAACAATATAAAATGCATCATTGCTCTTCCTACCGGGTGTGCTAGAAACTGTTGGTCTTCAAACTTTCACCTATGTCTCAGATATGGAAGATCCAATCTGTTTGAGATCATAATGGAACCATCTCTAAGTTGTGGGACCTTGCGCGCTTGAGATAGATCTCCAGAGAAGGCCGGTTCCTCTATCTATTTCTACTGCTACTGCTACTCCTAGTGATAAAAGGGGAAACTAAGCTAATAAATGCCAAGGGACCAGGGATAGCAAGACAACATCAAAATGAACTACACTAAAAGGTGATAGCACTAAAAATGGGGGATGAATACTATATTTTTTGAGTGGGAATGAAAAGGAAATGCATGAAAGGAGGCTAGGCACACGTAGCACAACTAAAAACGTGTTTACCTAATCATTCTCATGGAACATAACTAGATAAGGAACTACAAGGGACGTGAAATGACACAAAAACATGCAATGTAAAAGAAAAGGCAAGAAGAAGGAATGAAAACACGTTAGGATAGAGAATAGTCACAAAATGATGCTTCTATTATTTCCAGAAATGCACAAAACTGCTACAATGGAAAAAGAGGCCAATACCCACATGCATGAGCCAGATCTAGAGGTATGTAACTCATAATGTAGAAAATATGAAGTCCTTAGAAAAACACGTAAGGATTCAGAGTATCCAACATTAATAATGAGCCCAAATCTTACATTTATAGATGAATTTGTAGAAGGAGAAGAGGAGGAAAACTCAAATTTGAAATACAACCACCAACAAGAAGCATTCAATGCCTACAAATCCACCTAAGAATCTATCAAATGCACTTCCCTAGGTCTATTTTGGCATGTTAGATGAGGAAGGAGGGCATATTATATCAAATTGGGTGGTTGAAGAAATCAGATTTGCTTCATTAATGCTCAGAAATATGTTTTCTATTTCTCACCTACCATATCCACCAAAATATGAATTTGAATGTATAACACTGGTCGATATGAAAAACTCTTTGAAAAGTCCAAGCACATGCCAATTAGAGCTTTGCATAAAGAGAAGATACGGCTTTGAAGATGTTAGGGCCATCTACACATGTAAGAGATGTGGTACGCATGATTTGGATGAAAGAATGGTCAACTGTGTAAAATGTTTTTCTTTTGTGCCACGTGTCGGTCACTACTATTTTTACAATGCTTCAGTTCCTTGTTTGCGCACTTTGGTTGGTTGCATGTGGAATACTCAAGCATGTCAAAAGATGATGTGGCACAAAAGGGAACATAGGAAGGGTGCACAAAATAAAACAGAGGAAGGTGAAAAGGATCGCGCACATGACGCACACGGGGAAATGAGGAAAACTAGTGAGCATAGAGTGCATGGTCATGGAAAACTATTACAAGATCATGTGTGGATGCATGCAAGGGAGAACATATTCTAGAAAGAAGGTGAATGCGTAGTAGACACATGTACAGGGAAGATGGAACAAAGAAGAAAAATAAAGGAAGGGGAGAAAGGGAAGCATGTAAGGGCACGTGAAAAAATAAGGGAATATGCCAAGAGAATTTGAGTGCATGCAACCTTACAATGAAGGAATCGAGCCGAAGATGTATACGAGTTATCCAAATCACTAAGAGAGTTATTTGGATAATAGAAATATTAGAAGACATTACGAGGTGCGAAAATCTACTCTTTTATGATAGATTCTCCGGGTATCATCGTAAGAATTACTAAGGAAGATCAAGAGAAAATAAAATTCATGACTGAATGGGGAAGATTTGTATATAATGTGATGCCCTTTGGTCCGAAAAGCACACTTGTAGTATTTTTGCGCATTGTGGTTCAAGGATTCCGTGATTTTATCCACAAATTATTACATGTTTACTTGGATGATTGGACAAGATATGGGCTTTTCAAGGATCATTTTGACAACTTGTGATTAATATTTGAGAGGTGTAAATAGTTAATCATATCCTTAAACATCAAGAAGTGTGTATTTTCTTTACCTTTTGGAGCTATGCTAGGGCATATCATATGCAAGGAAGGTTTGTTAGTATATCCACTAAGGTTGCAATTATCATAGGCTTGGAGGAGCCTACCACCGAGTGAGGTATGCGATTCTTGGGCCACATAGGGTATTAAAGAAAATTCATCAAAGGATATGCTAATATTTCCATGCCCTTGGAGGAATTACTAAAAGGAAAAGGGACATTCTATTGGGGAGAACCACAACAACACACATTTGAAGCGTTGAAGGAGAGGCTTACTATGATGCCTATTTTACACTTTCCCTCATGGAACCAACCTTTTCACATACATGTGGATGCCTCTGGAATGACCATTGGCACAATATTAGCTCATCCTGGAGAAGGTATTATAGATCATCCTATTTGTTTTGCTAGTAGAAAGTTGACTCCTACAAAACAAAACTATACAACTACAAAGAGAGGCCTTCTCAATGATCTACGTGTTACATAAGTTTATATAGTACTTACTCATAACACCTTTCATATTTTATATAGATCACATGGAATTGAAATACTTGGTAAATAATCTCATTTTACAAGGGCGCAAATGCTGATGGATTCTCTTATTCCAAGAATTTGACTTCTAGTCATGGTAAAACCAGGTAAAAGTAATTATGGCCTAGACCACTTATCAAGAATTCAATCAAGAGAGGAGGTATAGAAAATTGAAGATATAATTCCAGATGTAAAGTTGTATAGGTTAAAATGTGTACCTTCATAATTGGAGGATATTGTTGTCTTTTTACACACATGTATGGCACTAGAAGGAATGAAAGATTTGGAGAAGAAACAACTTTTGATTTGTGCCGCACCTTTCATGTTGATCAGTGGTGACTTATAAAAACTAGTCCAAGATGAATTATTGCGTTAGTGTGTACTAGAACATGAGTGCATGGATATTATGGAGGATGATCATAATGGTATTACAGTGGGGCACTATACAGGTGATGTCACCGTGTGTGCAAGATGTTACTCGCTAGTTTATGGCGGGAGCCTCTTTATAAGGATTGTAAAGAGTATCAGTAAGGTGTGTGATCACTATCGCTGCCTTTGAAAACCTAGGCAAAGAGATGAAATGCATTCGAGGCCTATTACCAATGAAGAGCCATTTTAAAAATGGGAAATAGACTTTGTGGGTCCTATTTCTCCACCGTATGTAGAACCGGATCATGCTACATCATCAATTTTACAAATTATCTTACAAGGTGGGAAGAAGAAACACCTACAAAGGATTTTATAGCAGCTAGATCAGCAAGGTTCTTATGGGAAAATATTCTTACTAGGTATGGATGTACATTGAGTTTGAGAAGTGATAGGGGCACACACTTCCTGAATGAGACAATCAAGATATTATTGGATGAATTTATGGTTGCACAACACAAGAATACACCTTATCTCCCTCAATAAAATGTAACTCCCGATGCCTTCAACAAGATATTGAGCTAGACCTTGAAAAAAATTTATGATGTTTAAAGGAAAGATTGGGATGATAAAGTTTCTTTGTACTTTGGGCATATAGAACAACCTACAAAAGGTTGAATAAGGCCACACCCTTTTAGTTGGTGTTTGGTATAGAAGCAGTTCTTCCCATGGAATTCATGTTACCTTCTTTACGTATTGCACGTGTGGGAGGTCTAGCTGATGAGAAAACATTGGAAGAAAGAATTGACAAGTTAATATAGCTGGATGAGAGGCGTGCCATAGCACATTGGAGTTAGAAGTAGGAAAAGACTGATGAAGGCATGGCATGAAAAACACATAAAAACAAGAAGCTTAAGTTTGGGAAGATGGTACTTCTTTATGATTCAAAGTTTCTATGCCACCCAAGCAAGCTTAAGGTGCATTGGTTAGGACTATATGTTATCATTCACATACTTGAATCAGGTGCTTGCCAGTTAGAGGTGCTTGATGGAACACGGTTACCCGTTACTTCAACGGGAGTAGGTTGAAGCCCTACTATAAATAAGTATTCTTGGTGTTTGTAATAAGGTAGTATTTCCATTTAGATTAGATTTCCTTTATTGTATTTTATTTAATGTATTTCCTTCATTCGTCACTATGCTTTGTCAATTTAGTTTAGTGTTTTGTGTAATAAGTGTGTTTGCGCACTAGAATCTGATCATAATCTAAAGTGTTTATATGTGTAGAGGACTACACATACCCTTAGTATGGGGTGGATAAAGGAGGTATGGGAAAGAAATAAAATCATGGGTAACCACAAGAGGAAAAGAAGGAACAAGGTTTCAAAATTCATGAGAACTTCCAAAGAATTGCTAAAAAAATTACGACCATGCTTAAGGCATTGGGTGCTCACTATAACTCAAGGGAAGGTGCAGTATTGGAGACTACGCATGTTGCATCACATTGGATAAAGTACTTTGGCTTAAGGAAGCGTGGGAAGAGGAGATATGTGACAGATAGGTAGTGGTGTGCTAGGAAATTATGAATGAGGCATTAAATTTGGAGATGCGAGACATTGAAGCATGAGATAATGAGGTGCACAAAATGCTCAAGAGAAATTAATGGCACATACGGTGGTATGTGGAGTAATTAATGAAGGGAATTTTTGAAACTTAGTTTAAATTTGGCGTTCTCAAAATCATTTTCTACCTCATGCGAAGTTGAAAAAATTATGAAGTGCAAGAAGAGTTGGAGAAAAGAGAATTCATAAGATTGAGTAATCTTGTCACGTTGTGAAGCACGATGTTTAGTACCCAGAACAAGCGGGATTTAAGGAGTGGTTTTTGCATTCGACGGAAGGGCGACTAGGGTTTTCCTTTGGTAGCTAGGGTTTTTATGAACTTGTAGAATAAAAAAGGGTGATGACACCATGAAATCTCTAGTAGTGGAGAAAGAGGTTGATGATCCAATAGAGGAGTGGCTGGTGGAGATGTTATATCTAGAAGGATTCATTAAAGGGTGACCATGGAAAACAAATATTACTCAGTGTAGGGTTTCAGAGATTAACCACCATACTATTAAATGTATAAAGGACATTGCAGCAGAAGTCTACAAAAGGACTAACCGGTGACTAGTAGACAACACTAGGGTTTTGGATGCCTCGGTGAAGAAAATACTTGAGATCATGGGTGTAATGAATATTATATAGTTTTCCTACTTTAGAAAGCCCGAGAAATTGTACCAGTGGCTAATGTCACGCATCCATATAGATTTTTTCTACTTTGCGGGTAGGAGAATGAGGATAACTACCAAATTGATTGGGAAGGTTACCAGGTTACGCAAAATGGGCTCAGATCTTGCTAGAGACCTATCATATGATTAGGGAATTTACGCTACAACATCCCTATATAAGTATAAGAATTGGGGTGAGCTTTTGAGGTCACTAACATTGAAGACATTGCCACTAGAGTTACACCGTGGTTAGTAGGGAGAAAGGTAGGTGCCACTAAGTGATGGAACGAGGTAAATATGTGTTGGTTGCATATAATTCACAAAATGGCTAATAAGACATACTACAATATCGTTGGCTACATTGCAAAGAGATTAGTGAATGAGGTGCACATCCAAGCGAAAAGGTGAGAAGATAACCTAGGGTGCAATATTGTTATTAATTGGGTTAAGTGAAATTGGGGTACTAGATGGTCCTAGGGAAAACATATGGAAGTTTCCATTGACAAAAATTCCCCACCAAAATATATTCCAATTACATGTTATGTGGGTATTTTTCTCATAAATACAAGGAACAATTAGATAAGTGGTTCCAAAGAATGCATAGGTGATTTGAAGGAGAATGGCACATTCCGCAAGAGTTACCCAAGGTGTTGAACGGGGAGGCTGAATTTGTAGTCTACCAACATTTTAGCCTAGGGGCGCTTCCACATGAAGTCTAAAGAAGAGCCCATGGTGTAAGTTACCCTTTACATTTACCGTAAGATATTTTAAGGACTTTGTAAATAGATTTCATGATGTGTACCAGCTCTAGTTCATGTAGAAAAAGTGAACGTAAACATTCACATTGTGCACAAAACATATGTATGGTCAAGGAAGGAGGACTATGTCAAAATTATGGATTTTGATACTTTGGACATCACACCAAAGATTTGTGCTATAGGTAATATTGAACCAACACGTGTCTATTTATACCTCAAAGTAAGGTTCAATGATGAAAAAGTGGTGAAGGGCATGGATATGGCTCTTCTAGGACCTCCCAAGAAGAAGCAAATAGTGAGGAATTTAAGGAATGTTACATATGTGCCCCATGCTCTAAAATATCTAGTAAATACGGACTAGAAAAAATCCTCGGAACAAGAGGAACTTAAAGATAGCAACTTGGACTTGTGCATACCGTAAAGATTTTAAGGAAGAGGCTTACTTTAAGAGACACTCGGTGTCGAACTTCATAGCTGATAAGGAGATCACAATGCGTGACTCCTGTAAAGGTCAAGAGAAGGAGAGGAGAAAGTACAAGAAATATATTCCTATACAAAATAGAGAGGAGAAATCCCCACAGCCAAATGCGTAGGAAGAAGAGGAAACTCCAATAATGAGTGGAGATAGAGCCTAGGCCACCCTAGTGTGGAAATAAAGGATGATGAAGATATTGGCGAGTGTGTAGTCTATGAGACTATAGACCCCAGTGTGAGTATTCACAAAGATATATCTAGTGAAGGGGAAAGTAGTGTTGGTGGGGATACAAAAGTCCTCATGTGTCCCACACAGAAAGAATGAAAATATGAGGAGGAATTCAACCAAGTGGTTGAAGGTGTTGTCCCATGGGATGTAGGCATAACCAAATAGAAAGAAGAGGGTGCATTAGCACACAAGGATGTTGGCGAGCATGTAGGCATGCATGAAGAAGAAGAAGAGGTAGAAGGTACTCAAGACTTGGGTTATATGAATGACCCTTCAAAAACTATTCAAACTCATTTCTAGAGTACACTACTGAACAAACAATTATATGGTTGGGATTGGATGGACCCTGAAATGGATAATACATGCACTCACAAGCAACTATCTTGGGGCATGCAAACTCACATGGATGAGCCTGATTTTGATGTCTACGAGGAGGCATGCACTTAAAATAAGATGAGGAAGGTTCCTCATATGTACCATATGACCATTAAGCCAACCCAATTTTTAGATGAGAAGGTGAGAAATGCTTTTATTAAGGTGTCCATAGAAGTAGCGCGCCAAAATATGGATAAGGCGGTAAAAATTTGGGCACTATTAGAGGATAAAAAGGACAAGGACACAAAAATAAAGCTCTTTACTCAAGAGCATGATAATACAGTCAGAGAAGCCCAAAATGTAAATAAGATGGAAGAGAAGATTGTAGATGAGATTTTTTGAAGAGGCCTAAGTTTCAAGAGAAGGTTCCTCAGGAATTCAAGTCTGATTTGCATTATCTGCGCACAATAGTTCGCGTACTTTTGGAGGAAGGACCAATGCACCTCCTTCAGAAAAAGGATGTAGGAGAAGAAGCAACAATAGTAAGGGCCAATATTGGTAGAAAAGTTTCAATATATGAGGCATTGATCCTAACATTGAAGGATGAGATGAATAAGGTTGATCAAGCTCTTAATTTATGTGCGATGTCATATGTCATAATAAGTACCAAAAATTTAGTAGAGGATAATGAAGTACTTAAGGATATAAAGAATGAAACACTTGGGCATGCGAAAGGTTGGAACTAGTACAAAAAAGTGTGAGGTCCTCACAAAGCAGCCCAAGATCCAAACAAGGAAAGGATTGATGAGATTAGAAAACTCATAGTGTAGAAGATGGACCTCATGGAGGGAATGCTATCAGGTATGGCCAATGTTGTCTGGATACTAAAAAATGAGAAAGATAAAATCTCTAAGGATGAATTAGATGACATAGCCACTGATATTCTCGAGAAAATGAGGAACACACTGAGTGAGTGGCAGACCTTGGAGGATGAGCTCAAAAATTAATATCCATAATTAATCCTTCCAATTGAAGAAGAGGGTGCTGCAGAATAAAATTCATTCTTTAGTATAGAGTTTGGTTCATTCTTTTCATTATTTCATTACCTATTATTTATTATTTAAGACATATGAAGGAATTCACATCGCTAGGACAAAAATTTTCTCTAGTGTGGGGTAATGTTGAACAACTATAAATATACTAAGTATTGTGTGTGCAAAGATAGGGCGCTGAAAAAGTGCACGACGCTATAATAGGATCGAAGCACCCAAAATAAAGACTTAGATTTTTGTGGATAAATGCTATTTTGATGAAGACTTGCACTAAACGCAATGGTATTTTGGGAATAAGTGGCAAATAAGCACCATGCATAGTTTAAGCTAATAATAGGATTTCTACTTAGAGTTATTTATAGGACATCTATTGTTAGATAATTTGCATGTTGTGCATACTATTGTAAAGGTTCATGGCTATTATCAATATGTGACCTATTTTGAGAAGTGCATGGGTGGTGAAGGGAAATTCCCTACCCCTATAAATATGTATTGACTTGTGTAGTTTAGTAGGTACTAAATTATTGAGAGTTGTGCTACGAGTTTAAGACGCACACATGACTCATGGAAATACTTTACAATGTATGTAGCTTCTGTGTTTTACAGTATTTAAGAAATGGAGTATATTGGTTGGATAATGGTATTAGACATAACTGAATCTAGCTCTTGTATGGTTAATCTTATCATAGTTATTGTTTAGTTCAATTATCATGATTCTCTAAGATATACATCTGGATTATGCACTGTAGAATGTTTATGTCTAGTTATGAATCTAAATATATTTAAACACCATCATGATAACATACTATACAAGAAACTCTAAAGAGGGACTTGACACCTTTGTGCACTTTGGGTGAGCGCTCAACTCAGTCGTGTGATGTTCTAGTGTGCTTGGGTTATTCATAGTAAATTCTAGGCTGCATCAGGTAGGAATAAGAGATGACATATAAAGAGGTTGAATGGAGGCCATGGAAGCCAAAAAGTGTGCAATAAGGGATGCCAAAACATCATGGGTGTTATTAGAATTATTCAAAGTTGTAGAATATGCAGAAGATGAGAGGGATTATTTCATAAAGTTTGTCAAAAATAGTGATCGTGTCTAATATTTCTTGGTCAATATTGGTATCTTCATCATATGATTTTTCACTATCATATGCTTATATTTCGGTAAGAGGAACATTGTGAGAGTTATCTAATGAGTTTTTGTTATTTTCATTGATGTGGAGATATAAGCCATTGATTTGGAGATTCTACGTGAAATGAATGAAGCTAAAAATATTGAAAAGACCTAAAAAGACCACTATAGGTGATAGGCATAAGAAGAGAGAAACCCTAGAGAGAAGGTGGATTCAAAGGTCGTTCACAAAAATTAATACGCTAAAATGTAAATAATAGCCTAATCTAATGCAAATTTGTAGTAAGGAAATAAATGATGAAATACAAAAATATTACCCAAGCAAGTAAGCAATAAAAATATGAAATCCTAATTACAAAGAGAATTAAAAGAGCCTTAGTTGATTCAAAAAGGCTGTTGGATTGTGTCATAGTGATGATCGGCTGAACAGAGTGGAAGAACATCACACAAAATCCTAGAAAAATGTAGATTTGGGTGATTTGGCTAGATAAGGGTGCCTTGAGAGGGATGGAGTGCCCGGGAACTCTAGTCTTGTTTATGGGTACCCTCGTCAGATAGATGCTAAAAACCTTCTCGAGGTGTCAAAAAAGGTTCACACTTATTCATATTTTGTCACATGTATGTCATTGTAAGATCACTGAGGTCATCGTAAACCTACAATGAAGAGAGCATCTACAAAACCCTCAAATATACACCAAATTCTAAAATATAAAGATGTAAAATGAGGGGTCAGACTGTCCTCATCTACCACAATGATGGACTTACTATTGAGTGCTACACTACATCTCAAACCCAATGTAGTTCTCTATGTGTGTGTGTGTTGAATTGTTCCCTAGGTTGGTCTTGTACGTGTCGCACTTTGTGAGTAGTGATCAAGTAGCTATATGTAGAATGTCGTAAATGTGTGCATGGAAACCATAGACTCCCCTCCTATGAAGTGTGATGTAGATGAACCAACAATTTCCCCTTGTGATGGATCTAGATGGATGCAAATGGAGATATAGATGCCTTGATGGATGCAACCTTAGGTGGTGATAATTAATGCTTAGTGGTTGGTCCCTTAATATGATCACATAACTTTATATTTATATGATTCCATTGCTTTAATTTCATTATTAACCCTGAAAAGGATGACTACCAAAAATATAAGATCCTCAAATGGATAGAAAGGACTACAAAAATTGTGACCAAAGTACAATAAGGACAAGGGAAACTAGTCGATGGGGGTGCTTAGTACTAGCATCCTGGTGAGCACAGTGTCGAATGAAAAATTCTCGAAAGGTGAAAAGACAGACTAAGAAAGTAAAAGTATAATACTGAAAGTAGAAGCATAAAGCAAAGAAAAGTGGCCAAAGAAATGGTTTAATCATGACTTTTCATACTTAGGAATCATATGAATAGTATTATGTAATTAGGACTACATAAGTACCGAAAAGTACATGATTTTGTGTTTACACTATCACAACCTCTTAGTGTGTTTCTAGTGGAATAAATTTTTTTCAATAATCTAGCTTCGTAAGAAGGAAAAAGAAACAATGTTAACCATAGCTCCATCATCAATCATCAGTCTCTTAACATAGTTATTATAGATCCATACTTCAAATACAACGCAAGATCACCTCTCCATGTTAATTCAAATTCCTTAGGTATCTTATTAATGTCAAAAACAAATATAGTATTTCTCTTGTGTTGTCCTAGAGGATAGATGTCAAAGTCTATGTGGTTAATTTGGGCCTCTAGAGGAGGTGTGATGTGTACTAAATGAACAATACCTAAAGCTTCTAGAAAATTGGATCGATAAGATGGGGAGTTCTTCAACAAATATATTTGTGGGTACTTCCACAGTCAATAGGCCTAAAAGAATTTTATCTAAAAGTGACTTTAGGAGGAAAACTATTAGTCTAAAAATCTATCGGAGGGAAGATCTATGGATAGACAGCCAACAAGTAGTGCGGGGCATAGCCCTCTTTGAGATAGCAAAGTGAAACTAGTTTATTGCTATTCTACCAGCAGGAATCTATGCAAGTCTTATAGTATTTTTCCTTCAAGGGGGTTTGTATCTCATCCCAAGAGAGTTAGTTCCGACGAAGAATGGAAAGGAATGAAGGAAGGAAGGAATGAAAGGTAGATCGAAGGAGAAAAGAAATGAATTCCAAAGTAGAAAGGTTGAGGGTTTATCTTTTGGGCTAGTAGTAAACAGAGCCAAACTTACTCACATAAACCAAAAAATCAATATTGATAAACAAATGACAAAAGCATAAGTGAATCCAACAAAATAAGCATGGATCTAACTTAAGAAAGATCTAACACATAACACAGAAATTTAGCACAAAGTCTCAATCTTTGTATTAATAAGTTGTTCTGTTCCAAGAAAGCTCAAAGTCTTTCTCTCCTCACTCTATTTTTCATACAAATTTGCTCACCCTGAATACTACAAGTATCCAAGTATTTATAGAAGGAGAAGGAGAAAGAAGGAAAAAAGGAGCCAACAACTATTTACAAAATATCTAAAAGTCAAATGTTGACTTTAGGGCAATTTTGTGGATGACAACATCTCATGGTGCAACATGGATGATGTCATCATTTGTGCCAACATTCTTTTAAATATTTTTACAAAAATGGGATTTATCCCAGGAGGAAGGAACCTATTCATCGTCATCCCTTGGCTGGAAAGGAGTGTCCTGCTTCTGCTCAGGAGAGGAAATGTGAAACTGAGCTTGATACTCCATGAACTTGCTTACCATCACTTGAAGTTGATCCTAAGCGGGACCCTTGGTGTGATCCCCGATGACTTCGCAAGTCTCCCGTTCATCTCTGAGTCTTTCCAGGAGTTTGAAATATTCATTACCTACCTCCATCAGGTATCCAACAAAGTCACTAGCGAGCGAAGGTTGTTGATAGATTCTTTATCAAAAGTGGCCTCTGACACTAAACCCTACGACACGATTTCCTTGAAAGAAGAATAGTATCATCTACCTTCCTCAAGGCATATGATGGGCTGAGAAAACTTGGAGACATCCTTAAGATGATCTGCTCCATTTGATGCATTGCATCCAGGGCTTCCTCCTTGATTTTGTCTATTTTTTCCAAGAAAAACTCCATCTGGTCAACCCGATAGTCTAAAGCAGCAAGGACTTTGTTGGGTGCTCGCGGGTGATCAAAAACACCAAATTTCACCAAGTCATCGACTGGTAGTTGAGCATCTTCTGGAATGTCTCGTGTTGTAACTTGGCATGGTCCAACTCTTCAAAGATAGGTCCTACTATTGCCTGGAGTTCCTTGTTAGCTTGATCTATATTTTGATAAAGCTCTGTGAACTTTGTAATCACTTCCTCACTATCTTTGAGGATCTTCTCTCTCCAGAAGACACCGCTATACCTTGCTCGTCAATCTTGGTGTACTCATTTATCTTCTCCTGACTAAGAACTTCAGGAGGGTCAGTGATAGTCATAGGAGGGGCATTGCCCATCTTTTGTAGGGCTTGGAGAAGATGCTTGTTTTACTCTTTTAACATTCTCTTCTCTTCCTTTGCTTCTTGAAGCTTCTAACAAAGGGCATCCACTACAGATAAGGGTTCTCCTTACAGGCTCTCTGATGATGTTTCCATCATGACCCGAGTCACTTTATAAAATATATAGGAGACAGATCTTCTTCCTTCTTTGTGAGATCGGGGTATGTGATCTCCATAACCCTTTCACCCAAGTGCTTTGAGAGAAGTGGTTTATAGTTGTTTGCTCATTAAGCCCTTTAGCTGGAATAACGGAGAAGTCCATAGGTGCAATAGGAACTTTCCTCTTGTGCTAGCTCAAGTGTTTGGAGATCCATTCTGGACTTAAGGGAGTGGGACTAGAGGAAGAGGAGGAAACATGGGTGGAAGAAGGAGCAACTGCAGTGGACACGGGAAATGTGTCGAGACACTTGGTGGCAGCATCGAGAAAGAAGCCAACACTCCAATGCTCACGGGGTAGGAGTGACTGCAGGAGAGGAAACCATGGGGGTAGAAGGGATCTATGAGATGAGGGAAGAAATGTTGGGGGATAGATCCACAAGGGAAGAGAAGATGGAGGAAGAGGAAGGGGGAATGGTAGAAGATGGGGAGAAGACACAACCAAAGGAGTGGTTGGTTGAGTGACATGAGGAGGGGAAGGAGGAGTGGGAGATGGGACGGTGGGAACCTCACCAGTTGTAGTAGTGGTAACATCCTGAGTGGATGTGCCCATTGGAGCACTTACCGCTTCTTCTTCTCCTAGGGATATTAGGCTTACTACCTGCTCCTCGGCGGTGGAAGGAGGGCTCTCAGGAATTTCCTCCTGAGTAGTGCTTGTCTCTCCCTCTTTATCTTTTCCTTTGCCTTTAGGCAAGTGCTTTGGCTTGGTGGGTGCATTACCCAAGGGAGACATGGTAAAGTCTACTCCAAGGTAGATGAGACCATTTTTCTTGCACCAATGCTCAGTGCACTACAGAGTGCCTTTGACCCTTTCCTCAATAGTCTGAGGTGCCTTGTTTCTATCAATTTCAGCAAACAGCCAATTTTCCCCATCCGTGTCTAGATAAACCTGATCAACTTCTTGATCAGTTACTTGGAAACCCTTTGGGACGATGGCCACACCATATTAAATGATCTCTGGTCGGGCCAGTGGGAGTGATCCTTTCATCTGAGCTTGACTTCGTGATATAGATCGATGTAGATATCTTTGATTTGAGGTACGTGAATTGGATCGAGCTTTGCCCTTGGAAGGCAATCATAAGGATCAAAGGTTGGCCTCACCGAGAAATTATGCTTTAAGTTGAGTAATTCAAGCTCTGTAAACATTTCCCGTGTTTTTCTCTATGAAGTGCAGGTGTACCTACCCACTGTGAGGGGGAATGGAGTCCCACCCTTCTTCCTTTTCAAACATTTCTCGTGGTACGTGATGAGTTATCTAGAAAGCTCCAACAGGATCAGCTTGGGTCCCACATACCTTGGTAATTTGGTGGGCTCTCCCAAGAAGTTAGCGGCTCGAGATAGGTGAAAGTGGGGAATTTCATGAATAACGCTCCCCACTTCTCTGGTGGTGACCACGGTTTTGGTCATCCGACCGTGAGTCATGTTTGGCCTCAACAGAAGATGATGCCATAGAAGAAGGCATCATTGATTTTACTGAATTGGGCTATACTGTTTTCTAGTTTTAACTCTGGATAGTACTCGTATATTCTGACTTGGGGCCATACCCCATACCGATTCAATGCTGGGTAGTCCCTCTCTGAGGAGGAAGCATATACCACATAGGAGTTCATATAGAACTTCCCATTTGTTGAAAGTTGTTGAAGTTGTTCGAAGATCATTGCTGATAATCTCTCCCCATTCAAAACGCTGATCAGGACATTTTTATTCATGGTTTCTAAATACCGGAGCATCCATTTGTGAAAGTAATGGGCATTGGGGAGCCCAAATACCCTGCTCAGGAAGGTGATGGTGTCACTCACCTCCTCTGAAAATTCACTGCGATGAATGACTTGTGGCCACCTACTTGTTACCTTCTTGTTCTTGAGGTATACCTCATTCATCAGCTGCATACATTTGTCTTCATTTTCGTTCCATGTCTTCATGCAGTCCTCTTGGCTTACCACTACAAAATGTCGGTGGTGAGGGATACCCAACATGATCTCAAAATGTTGGGCAGTGAGGCTGATCATTACCTCACCCTTCTCGTTTTTGACACATCTTGTGTCCTTATTGTAACAAAAACCCACTAACATCATGAACTCATTGTTGATTGTGCTTATGGGGATCCCTGGCAAAGTGAAAACCACTACCAACTAATTTATCCATCCATGGGCTACCTATGACCTTCTTGGTTCTGGCCCATAAGTCCTCCATGTCAATGTGCCCAAGTTTTGAATCTCTGGTATCTAGATCACATTCTACAAGAGATTCAGGCATCCTAACCCTTTGGTATTTATATTTCATTTCTTCTTCTGTTAGCCTAACTTTACCCTTAGACTTATTTAGCTTCTTACTCGATGAAGACATGTGTGCATTTGAGTTCAATTTGTTGATCTGCAAGAAGAATCAGGAAGTCCATCACGTAAGAGCCATGTTAGTTGTTAAGTCATCCATCAAAACTTTAAGAATGAAAAGTTAGCAATTTACGAGCCTCTCAAGCAAGGTGTAGCTCTACCGTAGGTCAGCAGGATCTCACAAAATAAGGTGCTTTTGGGAAAGTGTTGTATGGGAGAAAACAACGCCAAAGGGGGCGCAGGTGTAAAAGACTACACACAACATCCAGATGTTGGTGTTGAGGGATGTGCGCTTTCACCATTAGAAGTCATTTTAAGTGGGAACAGATTTATTTGGTGTAGCAAGGTCTCAAGGTGTGCCATTGGTGCAGATGTGGTATATGTTGCCAAATATTATGATGCGCCAAGGCGCGGATGCAAAAGATGCAACATTAAGGTAAGGTGTGCCAAGAAATTAAGCTTTACGTGGTGCGGGAAGGACTTGCACAACATGCATTGTCATTGTTACTGTATGTGTGCTTGCGCCTGTGCTTGTGCTTTAGGAATTTTTGGAGTTTTTACAAGGCACGAGAAGGCTTATGCCACATGCAGGGATAGTGCACCTATGGCGCAACTATGTTTGGTGTAACAATCATGAAACTTTGAAGGAAAAATAGTGGGTTGTTTTACAAAAACTTTATGATTTTCACTCTCTTTGCTTTGTGGTTTTTAACTCTTTCAACTCAGATTTTGATAGCAAGGGGAATGGAGGAGAAAAGGGACAGGGGTCCATTCTGAGGCAGAGCCTTCCAGATTAGCAGATCTGGAAGGAGAGTAAAAATGGTTTGAAGGTGGGTTTTGCAATATGTGTTGGGAGTGAAGTTATCTTCTTAGGTTCATTGTTATTTTTAATAATACTAACCACCTAAACCAACATAGAAACCACAAAAATCCACAAGAAGGGCAAGGGCCACTTACCAGGAATATATAAGATAAAGGAGATGATGTGGGGTCCACAAACACGACAAATAGCAACACACGGGGCTGATAGGAATGTTGACAAGTACAGAGGAATAAATTTTTCACATTTTTTCAATCGTGAAAATGACAGGTCAGACACGCCTATATATAGCAAAAGGTGTAATAAATGCACCACCAAATTTTCCTATGGTGCACCTAAATGAATTTCAACATGAAGAGATTTGTGCCCTAGGCACAGCTTTGAGAGTGTCAACACTACTTTTTCAGTGCCCACTTCACACTTTAGAGAGGCACAACATTTGTTGTGTTGACAAGTTGGCGCATGCGCCTTGGCGCAGCTTTGAGAAGCGCAACATTGGGAGGTGCAACATTTGTAGGTTGAAACTCCTAGGATGTGCCAAAGGAATAGAGGGACATAGTTTTGGTTGATGTAACACGAATAAAAACTACACCCAACCTAAAAAGGTTGAAAATGACCAAGTTCTAAAAACTAGATTTTCCGAAAGGGGTTTTATGCCATTCTGAACGTTTAAGAGACCTCAATAGGGGTCCAGAACTTAAATTTTGGTATGGTTACCTATAAAATTGCCCTTTCCAATTTTACAGGATAACAACTGGCTCTTTTTGGGGACTAACTTTGAGTGAAGCTTAAGGGTAGAGAATCCCATATCTACATGTGCCTATCCATTGGGTTACAGAGTCAAAAACAAGGGCGACGAAAAAGAAAGGAAAACACACAACCAACAGAAAGAAAACACATGACAAAACAAACCACACAACTAAAGCAAACTATACAAATAAGAGATCCAGCTCTACTTCCTGAATATTTTGAGATGCTACCCGCTACAGGGGAGCGGGAGCTCGGCCCATCCAGATATGAGAGATAGAAGCTATTCTCTCCATTGAGCTGCTTGATCTTGAAAGGCCCTCTCTAAAGAGAGTCAAATTTCCCATGCATGCCCTTTGGCTCTCTTTGCTTGTCCCATAAAAGGACGAGATCTCCCACCAGAAATCCTCTACTTAGTCTTTTTATCGAATGTCCTCTTGACTTGATTCTGATGTTCAAGATCCCGTCACCACTCTTACTCTCTTTTCCTCAAGTTCTGTTAGATACATGATCCTCTTTTCTAGAGAATTCTAGAAAGTCTCATCTTCGATCACTTGAACCAAGCGTATAGCAGGGAGTTCCGTAGAAATGGGGAGCTCAGCGTCAATTCCATATAACACTTGAAAAAGTGACATATCGAGAGACCTCTTCGGAGTAATACGGTTTTCCCACAAAGCATCATACAATGATTTGTGCCAGACCACCGGGTTCTCATCGACTAGCTTCTATATGATGGTCACTAGGTTCTTATTACTAGATTCTACCTGACCATTTCCCTGGGGGTAATAATCCGAGGCATGGGCCAAGGTTATCTCGTATTCATAGAAAAAACTAGATAACTTCCCATGAGTAGAATTTGGAAGCATTATCAACAACGATCTTGTGTGGGATGCCAAACCTCATGATGATATTTTTTTGATGAAGTCAGCAAAACAACTTCAGAGGTGGCATTCTTAATGTATGGCCTCCACCCATTTGGTGAAGTAATCATTGTCATTAGGACATAACTATGTCTGGCACTTGATTGGGGATGTAGTGCTCTGATAAGGTCAATTCCCCATTGCTTGAATGGTTTGTCAATAATGACGGGCCTGAGGGGAAAAGCAACCAATTTTGGTTTGCCAACAAATTGTTGCCAGAGCTCACATTTTGCTACCCGTGGTCAGATCCTCGAAATAGCGTTGGCTAGTAGTACCTATCCCGAGATGATCTTATGTGTAGTTACGGATGAGGATAAGTGACTCACGCAGCCGAGTCATGAAAAATTTCAAGCAATTTGATCTGCTACGGTTTATCAATGGATCCCAAGAAGATCGCATCAATCCCACGCTTGTATAGACCATAATCCCATATGATGTATCTAGCTGCCCCGAGCTTTACACCCATTTTTCCTATGAAGTTAGATGAGCTGGCACTCATCATAAGTGAGAAAGAAGGAAATGTCTGAATACCATTCGTCGCTAGTCGTAACAAATAGAACCATAGGCAGAGAATTAGATTTCTTTAATTTACCCTGCGCTCTGTTGATGCAATCAACTTCCTCTTTAGGGACCTCTGGATCTTTGTTTTCAGCCATAAGTGACATAGGCCTTTGCCTACTAGCATGGTTGGTTTTATGTCTAGATTTTACTCCTGGACCTTTGTGATCCAATTCCTCGTAAGCTTCCTAGCTCCTGTTGAGTTAGGATGGACTTAACTGCCATGTCAAGAACCAACACTACTGTATGAGAGTTTAGGATGTAGTACCGTGTTTCCCGACTACTTTGATCACCGTGAAGGCATGTTTTTCTAATTGAGACATCTTCAATTCATGAGGCTTGAGAGGGGAGCTCATGAAAGTGATTGGGGATTCAACATCCTCAGAGTTATTTTGCATTAAGATGGTTGATATAGTATTTGCAGATGCATAACTATACATGATAAAATCCTTGGAGAAGTTAGGACATACCAGGACGGGTGCATGGGTAATGGAGGCTTTTATATCCTCGAATGACACCTTTCCTTCTTCACTCCACTGGAAATTTTGTGACCCTTTCATCATATTTGATATGTGATGAGTATTTTTAATGAAGTCAGGAACAAAGCATCTGAGAAAATTCACCTTTCCAAAGAAGGAGTGAACACCGGTCTTGCTTATGGGTAAGGTAAGGCTCTGAATAGCCTTAACCCTTTCAACATCTATCTTTGTTCCTTCCTCACGACAACGTGTTTGAGAAAATTTCCTTCAATGACCCCAAAATAGACTTTTTTGGATTTAGGGAAATCCCATGTTCTCGGCATCTAATCAATACTTGTTCTAAATGATCACAAAGATCACTTCACTTTTAGAGAACACAGCTTAAGTCATCTAGATAAACTAAAATGACCTTTCCCATCATATCTTTGAATGCAAAGTCCATTACTCGCTGAAAGGTGGCACCAACGTTGGTCAAGCCAAAAGGCATCCTGCTGTAGGTGAATGTGCCCTAGGGAGTAGTGAATGTTGTTTTGAATTGGTATTCAGGCGAGACCTCAATCTGATTATAGCCCAAAAAACCATCAAGCATGGACAACATCTCTCGAACCGGTTATTGCACTCGCAAAACTTGATCCATTATGGGTAGTGGGTAGTTGTCATTTAAGGACGCATAATTCAGATTGCGAAAATCTATGCATATGTGTATCTCACCATTCTTCTTTCATACTGGTATAATGTTTGCGACCCAAGTACTATGATGGATAGGAAAGATAATCCTCGCATCCAGCATCTTCTGTATTTCCACCTGGATGGTACCTGAGATCTTAGGGTTATAGTGCCTCTATTTCTGGTGAAAGGGTTTGACATCATCTTTTAATAAGATGTCATGCTAAACATCCTTAGGCTTGAAAGACTTTAGATCAGCATAAGACCATGCCAATACGTCCATATATTTCTTCAGCAATTTGAAAAACTTTCACTTTTCCTCGAGTGTACAACATTTCCCGATGTTCACAAACTGTGGATGTTCCATAGTACCCAGGTTGACAAATTCGGTCTCCGGAGAGGAGTTAGGGTCATCTTGTCGCTTCTTCTTGACAAAAATATCATGTTTGTCAAACAATCACTCCAGAGAGACTAAACCCTTCAGGATTTTATTTCCCTTGAGCTGACATATGCCCTTTCCTTCTTTTGATTCGTTTGCTTGACCAATGACAAATTCACGACATGCAAAAGTAGATCCCTCAAAATGAAGCTTATTGAAGTTATCTATTTTTTCTAGAAAAGCAACAAGCTGATTGTCATCATTGAATACCAGTGCTGAGAATTGTCTAGCATGCTTGGGCGGAAGACTACCTCAATGGTATATGTGTCTGTTTTCAACCTTGGGTGAGGGAGCATAAGAGATGCTGAGACGGCCAATGAATTGGCCATGTCATTCTGAGCTCTTGGAATGGATTTTATTGAGAAAGCGTCAAATTCCTCAATGTTGTCCCATACTGCGTTGTGGTAGTGCCTGAGTCTGTCATTATTTACCTGGTACACCCCTTTTATTTGGTTGACGATCAGTTCGGTGTCACCATGTGCTCTTAGATTCTTGATTCCTCTTTCCTTTGCAGCTTGCATGCCGAGCAACAAAGATTCATACTCAATGGTATTATTTTTGTATTGAAAACTTTAATTTGAAAGAAAGAGGGAAAATCTCTTCTTCAAAGGGAAATTAGGATGGCTCCAAGCCCACATCCACTTATTGCACAACCGCCATCAAACCGTAGTGTTCATATCTTGTTAAGGTCCTCTCCCTAGATGAGAACATCCATTTTATCAAACTCAAGTGAATAAGAAGTAATTCCCCATTCCTGATGATTCAAAGAGAATTTGGGCTTTGGGGTCATCAGAATTGGTGACTAGGTACTTCTTTTGTGATTCAGGCTCCAATGTCTACATTACACCCTTGACGAGGATTCTGGCTTTGGACCAGTCCATATGAATCTCTCCACCAACTTCTCTACAAAAGCTTCTTCCTAGTAGAATTCCATATGCCGCTGGGATATCAACAAAGAGGATGATCATCTTCACCCTTTTCTCTGGGAACACTGCAAATGTGAACTGTGTGTCTTTGATCTGACTAATTAATGGAACATGTTTGGTTTCCATGGAGTAACATCTGCCGAAAGGCTTGGTAAGAGTGAGGCCCAAAGCATGAGTGACCTTCGCCAGCATGACATTATCAAAATCCACATAATCAATTATGTAGTTGTTTAGTTTGTGACCATTGATTAGGAGGGAGAGATAAAAGGTTCAATTTTTCCTGACGAAGTCAAGGAAACATTTATGTAAGATGCAGGAGGAGTGGAAAGGATTCCTTTCAGGGAGACAGGAGAGGGGATGGCAGCTTGGCTTCGGATATACTCGGTCAATCTTACAAGCTGCTCAGGGTTAGACTAAAGATATTCAGCTTTAGACATTTGAATCTTGGTCTTTTTAGCGTGATCGACTATGTCGAATGCAACCAAGGGTTGCGTTGATGAAGGAATGAGTCCCTCACTTCATGATGGTAGGGTAGGGTTATTGGTCTTTATGGAAACATAAGAATGTTTATTTGGAGGAGAGATGGGAGGAAAATATTTCTTCGTAAAAGGCTTAATAGGAGGTTGAGCAGGAAGAGGATTACCTCTTTTAGCAATGGTTGGAGGTGTGTTCGACACAACCTTCTCTTTTTGTATCCTGAAGCAACTTCTGCTTCTTTTCCTTGGGAGTGGGTGAAAACAACATATGACTATCCACTTGCATACCCTTGGGTACCCTCTTCTTCATCAGACTCTTCATCTTCAAATTCCATATACCCGATTGTAGAGTTGCTAGTTGGTTCACCAACATCTTGATCATCTTCACCTTGCGATGAAGGTTCTTCATAAATTTTCTCCTCTTCTTTGATCTCGGCTAGGGAATTGACCGGAGGAGCCTCAAGTGCCAACCATGGAGCAGCTGTAGGAAAATGCGGCCTTTGTGGGGTGTTGTTAGGAGTGAATTTTCTCCGTGCAATATCTTGGTATGGAGTGTTATGAGAAGCTTGAGCTAATTACTTTTTTAATGTGAGCAAGTCGTTTACCATCTTCTAGAATTCCAGATCTGATGAAGTGGCTTGAGAAAGAGTTGAAGCCTTAGGTTTGGATGGCTCTCATTTTAACTTGCTAGATATAAGTAGGTTGTCTTCTATCTAAATGGCCGTAGCTTGAGTGAGGACTAAGGTGGTGATTTGTTCTTGTAAAAGTAAGAAACTTACTCTTGAGCTCATGGCGTTCACAAAGAATAAATTTTGATTTTCTAGTGTTGGCAACATGGCAGGGTAGCACATGGTTAATCGCTGAATCAAACGGGCAATAAAATCATGCATGGTTTCATTCGCTTCCTTCTTCAGTGAGTGATCTTTGTGATAAGAACGCAAATCCATCCTCCAAGGCTTATACCTTTCTTCGATGTAGTTTGTAATGTGGCCCAACCGGTGATAGATCCGGCTAACAAGTGTTGGAAGCACTCTACTACGGGTCATTGCAAGGTCTCTAGAAAGAGGTGTACGACACGTCTTCATGGGTCACATCTAGGATGCTTGCATGATATAATGGATGCAGATATATGTGAATCCATGATTTGATTTCCACTCCCATCAAATCTTGGGAAATTCTTGTGGTTTCCATGAGGGAGTGCATGAACTAGATGTGGTAATGCGAGAGGGCTTATAGCATTTCCCCATGGTACTGCCTTATTATTTGAAAAGCGCATGCTTCTTGACAAGTTGGCACATGCGTCTTGGCACAATTTTGAGAAGTGCAACATTGGGAGGCACAACATTTTTAGGGTTAACACTCCCTAGGATGCACCAAAGGAATAGAGGGGCACAGTTTTGGTTGATGTAATGCGAATAAAAACTGCACCCAACGTAAAAAGGTTGAAAATGAACAAGTTCTAAAAACTAGATTTTCTGGAAAGGGGTTTTATGCCATTCCGAACGTTTAAGAGACCTCAACGGGGGTCCAAAACGGAAATTTTGGTATGGTTACCTGTAAAATTGCCCTTGCCAATTTTACAAGATAACAAAAACACACCATACCACCATCACAGATACCCATGGATAGGTTCGTAAAAAAATTAATTCTTAGAAATAAATAGTTACCCCGTAAAACTTGAGGAACATAATGATATGACCTAAGTATAGATCAAATATAAAATAAACAATCAATTGTAACACATCAAATGAAGAATACTAGTCCACTACAACCAAAAATATAATGGATTCACCACTAGAGTCATGACCCTAGAAAATAAATCACATGAATCCCCAAAGGTAGACTATTCCAACACATGATTCCTAAGATTACATAAAATAGGACAAGAAGATCAAAACTAAAAACCCAGGTGATCAGCAAATTTAGTTGTCCCTAGAAATAGCATTAGACATGTGTTGGCTCCCGTAATTACACCCCAGGGAGAGAGGGTGACATGAATGATGCATAGAGGTCGAACACTTGAGGGATGGACTTACATGAATTTTCATTTTTAATCGTGGATGGGGTATTCTTCCGCTTGCCTATCCACTCTCTCGGTGATAGTGATGGGGAGGCACCTTAAAAATGGGTGTGGCTGATTTCCTACTAGTTCTAACTATGTCGAATTCAGGCGTGAGGGGACCCAAGATGCAACCCAGAGGGTACAAGTCAAAGGAGGGAATAGGTAGAATGTCTCAATTCTACCAAGAATAAACAATAGAGAGTCGATACAACCACCAAATGCCACACTCACTCAAAATAGTGTTTACGAAGCACCGTAAGCATCCTGGGAGCTAGATATAGGTCACTATAGGAAGGTTTGGCATGATCCACACATTAACCCTTAAGGATTTGCATGAATTTTTCCAAGATAATGTTGAGGATTTTAGATAATGAGTGAAAACACTTAAGGTATGTGCATTTCTATTGTATTTTCACAAGAAGATTTGTATGAAATCAATAAGTAAGGTGAGATCCACACGAACACAAATGAGACTCGAAGAAGTTAGTGTATATTTGTGAAGTGGAAATAGGATCGCTAAGAGGAAGAACTAAAACTTAAAAAGGATTGGGAGGGTCAAGAAACATATCAACCATTTTGTCACCATGCCCTTGTTATTTCACAAAGATGGGGGATACATAAAATGGACTTCTCAAAGGAATTGGTCACGAGGAACCTCCAAGAAAACATACAATCCTAATCCTTGATAATTTAGCTCAATACCCCTAAGACTAAATCACCATGTGTAAATTATTTGAGTGTTCTAAATCAAGGGACCCCAAGATAAATAAACAAAGCACCTAGTATTGTTTAGTTAGTAAGGAATTTTACAGGTTCAGAATATAACATCCTAAAGTACCCCTAAAGAAAATTAAATTCCTATACCATCCTAACAAAACCTAAACAACAATAGGGTGTCTTCACATAAAATTAAAACCATAATATGAACAAGAATCTGAATGAAAAGACACACATTATTTTACCCCTAAAATCGTTCCACAAGAAGAGTATAACAAAATAATTACAACAGGATGTTTAGGATAAACCCATCAAACTTGGAAAGAATAAGGGAAACATATATATATGCTCTCAAAGATTTTTAATGACTTGTACATGAGAAATCACCTTAACATGAATTCTAGATGAATGAGAAACAAAAAAATGCCTACATCATGAAAATGTAAATTCCATGGTCGATTATACACATAAAAATCCCAAAATCCTTCAAAGAGTCTTCTCCTCCCCTAAAACATCTCTCTTCTAAAACCTTAAACCCTCATATATATCCTTATCCATTTTAGGGTTTTTCAAATATCCCTCAAGATTCTAACCAACTCACACTTAATCCACCTCCCAAAGATTCCAAATAATATAAGGGATATTTTCCACCAACATCCCTTAATTTTTCTCGTCAGCCACTGCACATCATGTTAATAATGACAAGGCATTATCTTTTCCACATCACATTAATCTAATATCAAATTTTCCACATGTGAATAAATGTGATGTGGCTAAAAATTTAAATTGACAAGACATTATTCAAAGGTGTGGACATTTACTCCATCTCTAGTGACACAATTCACATTAATAATCAATCCTAATCTAACTCCCACATGTGCCTTCCGATCTGGGATGGATATTATATTATGGTGGAATGATTATTCAGACACGTCATCGTGGGAGACATGCCTATTTAAAGCATAACACAATAGACATAAATTTACCACCCAAATTCCATAGAGTCTCCTGCATTCTTTGTATAAAAAATCCATGCATCATGGCCTCTTCAATTTTAGGAGCACACCCCACTAAGGAAGAACTCCCAACTCTAGGTGAATTATTCTAACTGATTGGTCTCAATAAATCATTCTTCCTATGTGTTTTTAGTGTGCCTAATGACCGGTGAATCCCCTTATGGCTCATCCCAGAATCCTATGATTTTTTCCTTCTTGAATAGGTTGGCCAAAATGTGTGCCTCATTCCCTCTGTTTCAAACCCTTCACCATCACCTAGTCCACCTTGAGTGCTATCTAGAGATGAGATGCCTAAAATATTTGTGGTTTCATCACTATCCATATGTGCATGATGATCACTGGCACATGCTAAAATCCTATTATGATCCATTTTTGTAAAACATAGAGCTCCCCGTGTTAAGCTCTGTCACATGAAAAAGATAAAGGAAAATCTTCTAGTTCAAACATGGTCAACACAAAAAAGTGGCTTTTAGCCTTGGAAACTTCCCTAGCTAAGATTAGACCCATAATGAATATCCAAGCTCTTCCCCCAAAGAAACAAAAAATCACCATGTCTAATGCGCTAGCGAACCAACTCCATCTCTCACAACTCGACGCTTCACTACTCATAGGACAAAGGATTACATAAGAGGAGGAATTCCCCTTTTGAATGGGTGAATTCTCTCGAGAAGAAGAGAGAATTCACTCAAATCCTTAATGGACCATGGGTGGAGATTCTGAGTTATTGCAAAAGGGATGTCAGGGGGCCTTATGGGGGACATACAATTTGTTTTCAATGTCATGGCCCATGAGGATTTTATTCAGCGTAGGGACCATCTAATTGAAGTGTGTGCCAACCTTCTCCAGAGAGATAGTATCAAGTTGACCCTTAATTCCTCTGGTGAAACATATTTTTCTATATTTTCATATTTTGTGTGCATATGTATATTCTCGAGGGCAGCCCCCCTTGTAATAGAACCCCATTTTCTTATAAGATACATCATTCCAATTTATCTATTTCTCTTTTCTCTGCATGGAATATCTCTCTTTCATTTGTTTGAACATTAATGAGATATATCATTTTTTTTCCATGTTCATTACATTAGAAACAAGTTCATACACTTGATTCCATTGCATAGTATTCACTATTATACACACACACACTTTCCATAACTACACACTAACTTGTAAGAGGAAACTAACCTACTTATTAATGAATTACTCTTGGTTTTATTTTATAAACAAAAATAATAAGTATATTTTCCTTCTATAATATACGTTGGAGAAATCATGAATACATACCAAACACTCTCCCATCACACAACAAAACACCTGAGCCTGCGATAGGAACTTAGAAACTTTTCAAATAAACCAGAGTGAAAAATTGATTATGGGCCCCGAAGGGATGACTATAGTGTGTACTAAGCACACATACCTTATCGGGTCTCAGGGTCAAACCATCACTTTTCACACTTTGGGCATGGAACAATATTTGATAATATTTAACTTTCCTCATGAATTTATTTTCCATTTTTTCTTAAATCTCGGGTTCAAGAATCCATGTTGTGCCTCTCACGAATACCTAAGAAAAGAAAAACACCTCACAATACCTTCACGATTTTCAAAGGATTTCTTCATCTTGGGTATCGTGGAGAAATAACTTTTCACACCCGATACTCATACTTCAAAAACAGCCAACTATTTCCACAATATGCCAAAATACTTATCACCTTTACTTCCAACATCCAAAACATCAATAATAAGGGATTAACTAGGAAGCGTATGATGCTTCAATATAATAAAAAGGGTGACAATTATGGGCACCAACATCGGCTCTAGATCTTGGGATGGACACCCCAAATGGGTGTATGAAAAACACCAAATCAACACCGGAAGAGAATGTCAACTTCCTATCCATTGGGAAATAGAGTCCAAAAGTGATCAAAACTACAAGCCACCATAATGAGAAAACAACACCAACCAAAAACACAAAAACACCAAAAAGAACCAAAGGAAGGAAGAAAGAAACTATACACTATACAAAAACAAACCTGTTTGAGGCCCAGAGGACCCAAAAATTTCCATTAGAAACCACCTAGATCCCATACAATACGTTTTTGTCCCAATCAAGAGACACAAGTTAACAAACCAAACCCTACGGGTAATGATCCTAACCACTTTAATTGAAACACAAATCATCAATCACCTACATTACTGACACATACTCACCCTATAACAATGATGATAAACCATCATTCATATTAACCAACATCACTTGTGCCCCCAGTAGAATATGTCCACAGGCATCTTCATCCTTACCACACACCCTAAAATACAACCACCCCAATAACTTCAAGTGTACCCAAATGACTAACACATTTCTGTTCTTCAATTTTAGAAAAGTTTCCTTTTAACCAATCCATTCTAAATTCAGGTAGGTACTAAGAAAAAAGTCTATATACTAACATTTGCTTACATTTACCATATCCATGTTTGAGGGGAAGACTTTTATCCTTTACACACCATTATTAATAAGCATAGGGAAATCATCAAATGCCAAACAAATTTTTTCTTTATTTCTTAACAACAGAAACCATCTACTGCACACCACAACCTCCAACATATAAATAAAATTTCTCTATCCCTAGAGATCGAGTGACAACTGATGTGAAACCATTTGATTAGAAAATAAAGGGATCAAAACAAAACATTGTTTTCCATAGGTAATTTAGTACACATATTTGGAGGAAATAGAACCACACCATCATCCTCTTGTCCTCTTCCATTTGTTATAAAATTTTAATACAACCGTCACCAGAGAAAACCTTCCCAACATCCAAGGCCACCATACCAATCTTAGAAGTAGGTAAAGGAATTGAATCACATACATCTATGTCTACAAAATATTTCTGATCTATCCATGAATGCCTCATTACATATTTACTTGACATCTTACACCGCAGTTTAAACCTCTTCTCTTGTTCCACTACTATCAAGAAAAAGGAATCTATCTTATACCAAGGTAACACCCCATCATATTTAGTATCATTTCATCCTTTAATGGAACAAATTCATGACCAAGAAAACCACGACCTAAGTTTAGCCATGTTGTAATACTTCCTTCCATATGAGAGTAACACACTCCTATGAGGATATCCCAAAATTCATTTACTATTTTGGCATGTAAAATATTAGTAGAATATATCCCACCCCTATACTCTATTTGGTCACACATGTTTTTCACACAATTGTTTTCATTAAACACCACCATCCTAACTCCAATTTTATCACACATTAACTAGCATAACCATCCAAACCAATATTTCATGGAGCATGAAGAAAAAAAGAATTTATCACACCATTCATTCTTAAACTTCTTCCTTTCTTTAACCAGGTCTACAATATTTCTATCATGATCATGAAGAATAAAACCAATATCATCATTGAATTGATCTCTAAACATTGCTACCATTTTATTCCATGAACACAATGAACCTTGATGTAAGGAGTTAAACCAATCTATAGAATCTTATTATAATGTGTGCAAAAAATGACTTTATGAAAATATCCTCATAAATCACCTCATATTCATGCATCACTTTCTTAAATGAACCAAGATGTTTTTCCACATAAGCACTTACATATCCCTAAAAATAGGCAATTTGAGCATGATTCCGGCAGGGATTTGATGTGGGTATCCAGGTACTTCCTCAAAATCAATAGGTTTGAAATAATTTGATATAAAAGGGAATTTAGGAGGAAAAACACACCATACCACCATCACAGATACCCATGGATAGGTTCACAAAAAATCAATTCTTACAAATAAATACTTACCCCTAAAACCTAAGGAACATAATGATATGACCTGAGCACAGACTCAAATATAACACAAACAATCAATTACAACACATCAAATGAAGAATACTTGGTCCACTACAACCAAAAAGATAATGGAGTCACCACTAGAGTCATGACCCTAGAAAAATAAATCACATGAAGCCCCAAGGTAGAATATTCCAACACGCGATTCCTAAGATTACATAAAATAGGACAAGAAGATCAAAAATAAAAACCTAGGTGATCAATGACTTTATTTTTCCTCGAAAAATGACATCACCATGTGTTTCTCCAATTTACACCCCAAATGGGAGAGGGCACATAATAGATGTATGGAGGTTAGGGTGAGAGGGATGGACCCACATGAATTTTCATTATGTATCTATGGACGGGGTCTTTTCTCCATCTCCCTCTCTCATAGGGGAGTGATGGGGAGGCACCTTAACAAAGGGTGTGGTTGATTTCCCTACTACTTTTGACTCTTCCTAAGTCAGGGTGAGAGGACCCAAGATGTAACCTGGAGGGTATGAGACAAAGGAGGGAATCGGGAGAATGTCCCGAGTCCACCAGGGAATAAAAATCAGAGTTAGATGTAACCACCAAATGCAATGCTCACTCAAAAGAGTGGTCACAAAGCACTTGCAACCATTTGAGACCCCGATACATGTTGCTAAAGGTAGGTTTAGCATGATTCCACACATTAACCCCCAAGGATTTTCATGAATTATTCTGGGCTAATGTTAAGGATTTTAGATAATGAGTGAAAACACTTAAGGTATGTGCATTGTCAATGTATTTTCACAAGCGGATCTATATAAAATCAACAAGTAAGGTGAGATCCACAAGAACACAAATGTGACTCAAAGAATTTAGTGTACATTTGTAAATGGAAATATGATTACAAAGAAGAAGAACTAAAACTCAAAGGGGACTAGGAGGGTTAAGAAAAATATCAACTATTTTATCACGATTCCCTTGTTATTTCACAAAGATGGGGGATACATAAAATGGACTTCTCCCAAGGGATTGGTCATGAGGAACCTCGAAGAAAACATACAATCCCAATCATTGATAATTTATCTCAATACCCCCAAGAATAAATCACTGTGTGTGAATTATGTAGATTTTTTAAAATCAAGGGACCCCCAAGATAAATAAACAAAACACCCAATATTGTTTATTTAGTAAGGAATTTCATAGGTCCAGAAGATAACATCCTAAAGTACCCTTAGATAACATTAACTTCCCACACCATCCTAACATAACCTAAACAACAAAAAGGTGTCTCGACATAAAATTACAACCGTAACATGCAAAAAAAAATTAATGAAAAGATGCACATTATTTTACCCCTAAAATCATTCCATAAGAAGAACATAACCAAAATAATTACAAAGATGTTATTTAGGATAAACCCATTAAACTTGGAAAGAACAAGGGAAACATATATATATGCTCTCAAATCTTGTTAATGACTATACATGAGCAATCACCTTAACATTAATTCTAGAAGAAGGGGAAACACAACAACACCTCTAGATGAATGAAGGGATGTTATGTGACTATGCACTTGATAAAATCCCAAACCACTTCAAGAGCCTTCTCCTCCCCTAAACTATATCTCTTATAAAACCTTAAACCCTTATATATATACTCATCCATTCTAGAGTTTTACAAAATATCCCTCTACATTCTAACCAACTCACTCTCAAGACACCTCCCAAAGATTCCAAATAATATCAAGGGATATTTTTCCATAACAACCCTTAATTTTTATTTTCATCTTGTCACCAACATGCTAATAATGATGAATAATTATATTTTCCACATCACATTACTTTAATATCAACTTTTCCACATGCGAATAAATGTGATGTGGCTACCAAATTTAAATTGACAAGAAATTATTCAAAGGTGCTAAGATTTACTCCATTTTCAGTGTCATGTTTCACATTAATAATCAGTCCTAATCTAACTCCCACATATACATGCCGATCTAGGATGGATATTGTATTTATGGTGGCATGATTATTTAGGACACGTTAGTGTTGGAGACATGCCTATTAAATCATAGCACCACGGGCCACAAATTTACCACCCAAATTCCACAGAGCCTCTCACATCCTTCTTCTATCAACAAACCATATATCAAAAACTCTTAACTTTTAGGAGCACATTCCACTGAGGAAGAAATCCTTAACCTTGGAGAATTCTTCCAACTGAATGGTCCCAATAAAGCCTTCATCGTGCATGTTTTTTTATGTGCTTAATTTCTGGGAGAATCCTCGATGGATCATCCCAAAATCCTCTATTTTTTCCTTCATGAAGAGGTTGGCGAAATGTGTTCCTCATTCCCCTATTTCAAACCCTTCACCATCACCTAGGCCCCCAGTGCTATATGGAGATAATATTCCCGAATATTTTTGGTTTCATCACTTTGTCCATATGTGCATGATGATCAATGGCACATTTTTAAATCCTATTATGATCCCTTTCTATTAAAAGAAGAGCTCCTATGTCAATCCCATCGCACACAATATATAAAAGGCACCCTTATAATTCAAACACATTTTGACATAGAAAAGTAGCTTTCACCTTGTAAACTTCCTTGTGAAAGATTTGAGCCACAATGAATATCCAAGATCTTCCCCAAAGAAACAAAAATCACCATGGCTAACGGGCCTAGCAAATCAACTCCATCTCTCATTGTTCGACACTTCACTTCTCATAAATCTTACATAAGAGGAAGACTCCCCCTTCTCGAATGGGTTAATTCTCTCTAGAAGAAGAGATAATTCACTCAAATCCTTAATAGACCATGGGTGGAAATTCCCGAGATGCTGCAAAAGGATGTCACAGGCCTAGTGGGGGACATACAATGCATTTTTATCCTTGTGGCTCATGAGGATTTTGTTCAAACATGAGGACCATCTATTCTAACGAACCGTTACACCAAAACCTTGAGGTATAAGTGAAATCCACACATGAGGATCATAACATTCCACCATACTTCCATAGAGCCCGACTCGGGCTGGGTTTGTGCCCACACTCCTATAGGTACGAGCCCCAATTCACTTATGTTTAGGCGCCCCACGGGCCCCGGCTACATGGTGTAACCAACCGAGTGGGATTCGAACATGGGTGGTTGCTCTGATACCAAATGTAATGAACCGTTACACCAAAATCTCGAGGCATTAGTGAAATCCACACATGAGGATCATAACATCTACTCAAAGCATGTGCCAACCTTCTCTAGAGAGATAGTATCAACTGACCCTTGATTCCTTTGGTGTAACATATTTTCCCGTATTTTTATATTTTGTGTGTATATGTATATTCTTGATGGTAGGGGCTCTGTAAAAGAGCCCCATTTCTTATAAGATACATCATTCCAATTTATCTATTTCTTTTTCTCTACATGGAATATATTTCTTTCCTTTGTTTGAAAATTATTGAGATATATCATTCTTTTCTTGTTCATTACATTACAAACAAGCTCATGCACTTGATTCCCTTGTATAGTATGCATTATTATATGCACACACTTTCCATAACCACACACTAACTTGAAAGAGGTAATTAACCTACTCATTAATGAATTAATCCTGGTTATCTTTTGTAAATAGAAAATAATAAGTATATTTTCCTTCTATAATATATGTTGGAGAAATCATGAATACATACTGAGCACTCACCCATCACACAACCAAACACTCGGGCCCATGATAGAACTTAATTTTTTTTTAAACAAAGCGAAGTACAAACTTCATTTTGGTTCATGAAGGGCCAAGTACAACATGCAATGCAGACACACACATACCTTATTCATTCTCGGGTTAAACCATCACTTTGCACGCTTCGGTAATGGAAAAATCGACAATACTCAGTACATTTCCTCAGAATTTATTTTATATTGTCACTAAAATATCGAGTTCAAGCACCCACATCGTGCCTTGCATGAATACCAAAGAAAATAAAAACACATCACAATACCTTCATGATTTCCAAAGGCTTTCTTCATCTTGGGTACTGTGGAGGAATAAAATTTCACACTCAATACTCATACTTCGTAAAATAACCGATATTTTCAAAACACATCAAAATACCTATCACCTTTAGTTCCAACATCAAAAACATCAAGAATAAGGGCTTAACCAAGAAAACATATGATGCTTCAATCAATTAAAAAGGGAGACAATTACAGGAACTAACACCGGACAGATTTAATGCATTGGATGAGATGATAATGTGGTGGATATATAAAGTGTAGGTGGGATAGGTGGGAATGTTGATAATAGGTGAAGGAAACTAAAGGTTCTCAACTATAAAAATAGGTATTTTTTTTAATAACGACGAATGTTCACCTAAACCGCACGGAAGTGATATTAAGATCAAGGATAATCATGGTGAGTAGATCTAGGTTAATGTCGGTAGAACCAAATAAAACTTGACTCAGTTGAGGAACGTGAGGGAATTTTCCTTCATATTTTTTATATTCCTCTTCGAAGAGGTTCATCAAGGTATGAGAGAAGACATGTGGAAAGGAAAAATCAAGGTCTATGGAGTCTAAGCATGTCTACTTGCTTATCCTAATACTATTTGGAAATATCTGATTTTTCATTAAGGGCAATGAGTTGGCCAATGATTTCGGGAGGCATGGGTATGGATATGAAGACTAATTGGCCCGACCCTTGATTAATATCTATTTGGTTTCTTTCAATGCTTGGTTGTCTTATAAGTGGGTTGAAAATTCTAATACATTTTTTTGATGGATCTAGAATGGTCATGTGGGCACCAACACAAGTGAAATGGAAACAAACAAGCAAGCTATAATCTAAAGGGACTGAGAGTTAAGTTCGAGTAACTAAGGCCACTAGGAAATATAAGTTGTATTCTTTCTAGATATAAATTACCTTTAATTCCTACCTTTAAATAAATGAAAAAAACTTGAATTAAATAAAATATGATTGATTTTATCCTTTTAATTTAACTAAGTTTTATTTGTAAATATTTAATCAAAGCAAAGTAAAGAAAACTATCTAATTGTTTTTGTATTTTTAATGAAGCTTTTAAAAGAAATAAATAAATGAATCTACTTAACTTCTAAACTATATTTTTTTACTTTTCTGGTTACTAGAAATTAAATAAAATAAAAGCTACAAACACAGAAAAATAATTTATTCTAAAATAAATAACCTACTTCTACACTAAAAACAAACAAGGAATAACCAAATGTAGTTATTCCTCTATTGCAAGATGTGAAATTAAATCTAATTTAAAGAAAGATGTATTCTAACTTATAATTATGGAAATATAACTTCCTCTAATTGCTTCACCTTAGAATCACGGGAAGAAATAAATCTTCTTAGAAGCAATTTACTCTTTCCATTGAAACTTCTCCGTAAAAAAAAAAATGGTATGGGTAAACTAATAATGAAGAAATAAAATGAACAACGTAGACACATGAGATTCATCAAGCTTCTTTCCCTTACAGGACTCATATGGATTAGCAGGAAGAAGACATAAATGGAAGTTTATTCGTACACATACAAACCTATAAATGAAGAAATTGAAATGTACAAATATTTAAAAACAAAGAAATGAAGAAATTCAAGAACAAAACCTTCCTCCAAATTCTTTCCCATGTATATCCACATGGATAATCTGGGAAGAAGATATCAATGGAAGATTCGTACTAGTAATGAAGAAACTATAAATTCTACCTCTTAAAACAAGTGTATTTCTTCTTTTAATTTTACTGATAATATTCAAAATAAAAGCTTTAAATAAATGAAATACATCCCCAACATGATTAGTGTAGTACTATGGTAGAATCCTAAAAGTGGTGATGATTTTACTGTCTCTTTAACTTCCATTCTAGAGATGAAAATCCAAATGATCCAGGATGTTGTGTTGACTGGTTATAAGAAAAAATCAAGAAGACACTGGAGTAGACTAGTTGCAGGAAAACTGGTCACAAATGCAACTGGGAAGAAACAAAGTAATGTACTATGTTTTTTGTGTACTTCTTAGTAATATTTTGGTAGAGTAAAAGTATAATTCAAATAAAAATATCCTACCCATGATACAGGTAAATTTTTGGTTTTTATAGAAATATTGAAGAGAAAAAGTCTAACACGAGATGGAACTTCTTCAAAGCATCTAAGAAAGGAGGATTCAAAATTCTAATAATAATAAACTAAGAAAAGGATTTCAATATATACCCAACAAGACAAAAATCAGGTGAAACAATAAAAAAAGTCAAGTAGAAAAACACTCACTAATTTGAGACATGCATTTAAAACATGTAGTCTAGATTCTAAGTTAAAATGCATAGAACTTCCAGTCTATCCAAACTAGAGGTTACACAACCAACGTAGTGGTTGCATAACCACTAATCGAAAAAAATTGGTGGTTTTGGAATTTGAAGTCAAAACAATGCGTAAAAGGAGTGAAAAGCACATTTCAAAGGAACATAAAGCTAAAAGACTTAGAGGTAAGAATAAACATGCTAAAGGAAATGGGTAAGGATCTAGATCTCATCATTGTTTCATAATAGAAATATTTCATACTTAGAGATTTTACTGTACCACCAATGTAGATCCCGTGTACTTTTGGTTCGTATAATAACTATTTATGGATTCTTCAGAATCATCATCAAGTGTGCATTCACAAAATCCAATCCGAGCACATTCTTCTTCTCCTTCATTTTCAACTTCTAATTCAAAATTTTCTTCTTCATCATCTTCATTGATCTTGCATATTGCATTGATTGGTGGAGCCTCCAAGGCAAGCCTTTGGGGTGCTCTTGCAAATTGGTTCATGTTTCAATTCGGATGAGGTGCTCGTTGGGAAACTTATTTCTTCAACATTGTTAATTCATTGGCCAACCTTTGAACAATCGGTTAGTTATCCCATATTTGGAACTCTAGGGTTTATCCTTCTTCAAAGGATTATTGATATTTCCTGATAAGATGAGGTCATCTTCCACCTCAACAACAATTTATTGGGCATTGTCCAAATCAGGTGGTCGAAGTCTCCGTAGAAAGAAAGTTACTTTGGTAAATTGAGCATTCACAAAGAACATATTCATATTATTTGCAATTGGAAGGGAAATGGTGGGAATCTTATTGATCAAATTTATTAGCTTGTTGAATTTTTCCATAAAGTCTCTCATGGATTCTTGTGGTTATTTCTTCATCTAAGTAAGTTAAGAAAGGATGAGGGAAAACATCTTCGATTGTCCTAAATCTTTCTTCAAACTTATTTTTCATACCACCCCAATCAGTAATTGAGCATGAAGGAAAATAATAGAACTAGTCCACTATGACATCTTGCAATGTTTTGACAAACAACATCTTCATGTTGCACTCCAAGGATTCCACATGTTATGATGAAGGTTGTGATATGATCGTCATGATGTTGTTTGCCATATCCATAGAATTTCAGAAAATTCTTTCTTGATCCTTGTGGAAGTTCATGGAGTGGTGGAGCCAAAGCCAATGGACCATGGTTTTTTTCCCCATGATACGAGTTTTTGCATTTCCATTTCCTCTTCTCATTCTTCTTCTCTTTCTCCTTCGGAGGAATATATACTCTTCGTTCAACAATTTTTTCTTCAGTATGACCTTCAAGAGGATTTTTAGGGATTTTTTTCTTCTTGCTCGTATGATGGGAATTCTTAAATTAGCTATTTTTGTTCCTCGAATACAGGTTCAACAACGCCACTTGCACAATTAGATAGAGTGTACCTTATTTCTACCATCTTTTCTCAAGTGCTTAGGAAGGAAGGAAACTTGAAAAGTTGTAGGTTTCTCAATAGAATTTCAAAAAGGCTTATGATCATATATAATATTTTTCAATTTTTAGTTTTTACTTTTTTTTTAATATATATTTTTATATTTTCATAGATCTTTACAGTGCATAAGGTAATATCTCACCCTATTAGATTATCCAAAAAAATTAGTTAAATAATTTTTCGTATGGAAAATTATGTGTTTCCACTAACACTCAGGGCTACACCCCTCCTTCTCATGTATGGGGAGGATCTCATTATTGAATGTCAACTAATTTATTCCCATACAAATGTTTTGGGGTGGAAAAATAGGTTGGGGATCACACAGGAACACTTCACTGAACCTGTGGTAAAGTGCTTATATGGGGTACAAGGGAGGAATTTTCAGTGGTGAGGGGTGAAGGAGATAAATTAGGAAAAGGAAGGATATTGTTGTGAGTAGGAAATAAAAAATTTCACACACAACAACCAGAGTAGTTCATCATTTAATTAGAGGAAGAAAAAAATGCAATTAACGAGACTGAAAAACTAGAGACACATAATTATTTAAGTTCATCTATCAAGGAAACCAAGTTCCTTCTTGATCACTATACCTACTGAAAGTTATGGAGAAAAAATAAATGAACCCATGAGAAAATAAAAGGGAATAATGTAGATATTATTTCTTATTTAGTTGTGATACAAAACTTCACAACCTACAACAATTCACAATTGCTACCAAGAACTAAAAATTTCAAGATCCTTTGGAATGGATAAGCCATTCCAATTTATAGACTTGTGAATTTCCTTCTCATCTACCCCCACATGAATCTTCATGTTCCTATTCTACTTGTGGCCTTTCAATTTCCCTTAGAAGAGATAAATTAAGTACCTATCTTATAATTTTGAGAGGGTAATTTTACAATTTATAAATATTATCACTTAAGAAAATAGTTTAAAATACCATGATTGCGTATAATGAAGAATTAGAAGAAAGGGATAGAAGAGTGGATGGAAAGGGATAAAATTATTAGTTGAATAAACTCCTTATGTTATATAAATTACTGATCTGAGACATGGTGGTCACAATATCCTCCTTTTTCCAAATGCATAGACATCTAAGACTACCAAGTGAGTGTTTAGTAACACTATTGCAAAACCTCCCAATGAACTTGGGATGATTACAAACATCACCCATGATGGTGCATTCTTGACTTAACAATGAGATGTAGGATCATTATCTTTTTCCTTATGCTTTTACAAATTTTCATTCACGGTGCTACAAACCTCTTGATGTTTATGTTCCTTCCCTGCACATTATGCTTTGTAACATTGCAAACTCTACTTTTACCGTCTCACGAGATGCGAGCTCATTAAGTAATAAGTATGAGATATTTGTTATCTCACTTGGATTTTCTATCTCAATAATTTCACCCATATTATTTAACTCATCTCAACCAACTCACTTGGCTCACCCAACTCACCAATATCACCGAGCTCAACTCAATTAACTAACCAAGCTCACTTCAACCACCTCACTTGACTCACCCAAATCATCTTGATAAGAAGATGATGGCTTCAAGACCCAGTGATGAACTATGATGAAAACTTTAGTTTGAATTACAATGGATATTTTAAATATTTTATAATCCTTTCCAACCACACAATGTCTATGGCTCTCACATACCGTGCCTTGAGATGTTCTCCTTGCTTATGGACATAATTTAACTCAAGATGATGCTTGGGGTTTCTCTTAAGAGTGAATTTCCTTGTTTTATCTACGTAACCAAATTACAACCTTGTGAAGATTTCAAAAATCAGTAATAAGATTCAAATTAGAGATAATTATAACTTTTTGCATCCAAAAGAAAGACTTTCTATTTTTAGTAGGTAAGAACAATACCTCGCTCTTTTAGGATATTTCATCTATTTTGCTCAAATTTTAACTTCTAAATCCTCTAGAATAATTAATTAAAACCCATAGATGATGATTTACCCTTTAAAGAATTTTTCTATTTTTAGCAGTTGTTTTTTACTTTTTGCTTTTTTTTTGGGAAAATTGTCAATTTTACCGTGCCTCACTGCTTTGCACAATTTTCTAAATGAGTTGGATGATCATGACATGAATTTTTAAGGGATTAATATTTTTATCATGTGGATTGGAATGAAATATGATATTTTTAGTAATTAATCATCCCGGCCTCGTTTTGTATCGAAAACATTATTTTTAGTTCATTTCCTCATTACGATCTTGTGCTCCAAATTTCACTGTGTTCCACCCATTGAAATTCCTAAAAATTAAAAAATAAATTTTCTAGGGAAATGGGTTCAAGTTTGAATCTATCATGTCATAAATTAATGGATTCATTGAGCTTTAGTTATCATAGGGATTCTTTAGAGAAGAAAACTCATCTCAAACCCTTAGTATGATTAGTTTCAAAGTTCATTTGGTAGTGAGACACAATTATTATTACAATCATGGATTCTCTAGGAGAATTTTTACAGACTGATGATTATGTTTTTAGTTTATTATAGGTATTAAATAATCAAATATGCATTCCACCTCAAACCGTGTGAAGAAATGAGGTGATAAAAAGTTGTTTTAAATTTTCTAGCTTCCTGATAGTGTTTTTGAGTGCATGGATGAGGTAGAAGCAATTAGGTTGAAAGATAGTGTTTAAAATATTTGGATTTGGGAAAATTATCGTCCCCTCTATCCCCTTTGGATAGGGATGAGAAACTTTCTCCCCACCTCTTCTTGATAAGTGTGGCTTCGTGATTGGATGATGGGGGAATGGAGAAAAACACATTTTAGCACCATGGGGGCTGAGTTTGGGTGTATGAGGAAATTTGATAGGTGGTAAGAGAAGTAAAAATTTTAATTTCCCATTTTTCCCCTTGGGATAGGGATAATAGGGACATAAAAATGTGCCTCAACCTAGAGGTGACAAGTGTCCTCTTGTAAATTTGACTAACTACAGGAAGTGTACTTGTGTGTGTGTGAGAGAGAGAGAGAGAGTTTACGTGAAGAGTTTTTGGAGCTCCAGAGGTATTTTTGGGTGAGTTATTATATTATTATAACTCCCAAGATATTTCCAAGATCAATGGGATTGGTATCATCCTTCCATTTTTCCTAAAAATCCTGAAATAGCTCCTTTTTTCTCGGGATAGTGAGGTTTTTCTACACAATTCGAGCTTCCCTGAGAGATACTTGAGTATTTTGAAAGATTTAAAATTCCCATCATGTAGATAATTTTTATACATTTTCAATGAGTTTTTTTCTCTTAACTCCTTACATAGTTCCCGAGAATCATCCGTGGAAGATAAGGTACCAATTTTGACTACCTGCTCCTTACCCCGGAAAACCCGATGTTGCACTGTTTATCCCTAAACCTCCAAAAATTTCCTAAATAAGTTCTAACATGTTCATAGATCTTCAATACCACCTACATATAAGTTTTATCCTTTTGTTTCAATCAAGGATGCACAAAGCAATCCTAAGAAGGTAAAAATTGGCCTTTCTAATCTTGCTAAGAAACTAGTCGTTGGAAGTACTTCACCGAATAAAAATCATGATCTTATCACACCATTAAAAACAACTATACTTGATTGTTCATAATATTAGAAGTACCTTCAAGGTCAATGTGTACATGACACAATAGATAAACTGATCGTGAGAGGGTTTCAGAATACTCGGAACAAATTTTTCAAATTTGGCTAAGTTTTCATGCTTGAAAGTTTGAAAAATTTATGTAACACATTTGCATGACAACACTAAGCAAGAAGAAAAAATGTTAGAAAAAATAAATTTACTCTTTTATTACATTTAATATTTTCTCGCACTCTTCTTATTTACTTTTATAGAATGTCCACTTTACTTTTAGATAATAAATGATGCATGACCCAACTCTGTATTGATGGTTACATCTTCCGAGAATCACAGAAAATTCTTCCCATTAGGGACAGGAGTGCTCCAGGCACCACTATACCCTTTGATCACTTCTTTTCCTTTCCCTAATTTTCTTGATTTTGAATTTCCACATTATTTGGTGTCTTTTCGAGAGTCTCTTTTATCACTTTGGGTCCACTTTTTAGTTATTAATGATGAAATTTAAATAAGGGAATTACACACACACACACACACATATTTATACATGACTTACTCAATAGTACTAGGGGATGCGAAATTGGGAGCTAATACTTAGTATCTATCACTTGGCCAAGGAACAATATTTAAGGACCGCATTTGGGTTACATTTTTTTATTATTGGTAAATAGTTTTGGTGGGACTATACCCAATTACAAGGAAGGCTCACCAGCCAGATATAACAATGAGTATACAACAACAAAAGATCAAAATCCAGAAGTAACAAAGTTCCCAAAGGTAACCAACATTGGGAACAACAAGGAACAAAAGGAGGACGTAGCCCACAGCAATACCACAAAAAGTAGCAACTATACAACAAAAGGAAAGCATAAAAACAACCACAAAACTGAATTCCACCAGCCCAAGACAGATTATTTTTTGGATGCTCTTTCAATTCTGGATTGAATCATCTACAACGAGGTGAAAAGTGCCAAAGTGGTTGTGTGCATTGAGTCCGAAGCATCCAGCTACGAAATGGTCATATTCCTCTCTTTCTCATTCCCCCATATAGTAGCAAGGATCCCACTTAACATCGCAATGCTCTAGACCTATTGTTCCAAGAAATCACTTATGGCTTTAAAGATAGCCAAATTATGCTCATGTCTATCTTTTTCTCTTCCCAACCTAGTATCAAGAGAGCTCAACTTCTTGTAAATCTCAGAGAACTGCTCCTTATCAGTGTCACTCTCTTCCTCAAATTTTCTCTTCCCCTTTTGCTTGCCCAACCGCTGAAAGTCCTTCTTCATCTGTTTCACCTCAGTCTCCAGGGCATCTAGTCTAATAGGCACTTGAGAATCTTTTGGATGTAGGGCTTGTTCAATACCAAGCATTGCTGATATGAAGGTTTTGGGAAACCTCCAAATCTTTGGAGCTTCTGAGGATCTTGCCCATGGTAGGAATGTCAACTTTCAAGGGGTTCTTGGATTTAGACTTAGAAGGGGCGGTAGGAGTGGGAAAGGGAATAGGGAGGTGGTAGTGAGTAGCTCGCTAGGAGTGAATGGAAAGCTAGGGAACTTGGCAATGAAGAGCTTGTGAAGCAAAAGGATGAGACCCTGATGCAAGGGAATAGCTCGGGCATGCTTTTGGAAGTCAAGCACAGAGCGCTGAAGAGAGTTAAGAAGGTAGTGTGGGAAACAGATAGTGAGATCCCTTCTAAAATGATTTTAAAAATAAGATGCTTAATGGGGACTATTTTATACCTCCCTTCCAGTGAAATGTATCTAACCATCATGCTAGTTACTTCATCATACGGTGCGGGGATGGAACTTACCTTTAAACCCACAACAACAAAATCCAGCTCTTCTCCCTCATCTGTAAATTTCTTGGCCTCAGCGGCCCTGTCCACCCTCTTACTGAAGAACCAAAAGCCCTCCAATTCTAGGCCCGTAGCCTTGCGATCAGCTCTTCATTGATAATAATGTTGTGCCCACCATACTTAACCCTCCTGTCCTTCCACTCCATAGAAAATTGGACCAAAATATTCAGGTCTTGCCCCTGAATTCGTTTGATGAAATTAGAAATGCCTCCTTTGTGCAGGAGATTCCAGAGAATCTCATTATTCTTCTAGGCCGGGTCGCAACTCGGCTCTAATTGACACATAGCCCCTCCCATATTTTCCTTCTTCCTGCAAATATGGTAAAAACTTGCTTAAAATGCTCGTAAGGGACATTAATTTTCATGTATCTATCTTGTATTTTGAAATACCTCCCTTTTGTGCGAGGCTTGATTTCCTTATAGTTACCGTAGAGAGGGGGATAAATCACATAAGAGAGATCTTTCACTTCCATTAAGATCTTATCCCTGTCATAATTGAAATTACGCCACGTATGAAATTCCATTATTATCCGCATTAATACTAATTTGAACCTCCTTGGGGATGTTTTTGCATTATTCCACATGGTGAAATTAATGTTAATGCCCACATTGGCCAAAGTGTCTACAACCTTATTCCCCTCCCTATAAGTGTGTCTAATAATAATATGCTCAATATTAGTACAAATATTTCGCCTTCCATAGTAAAATCCTTGGTGGTCCAGCTAGGAGGAGAAGATTGGTTTAAATGATTGATAATATTCAGGGAGTCTCCTTCCAAGATTAAATTTTGGATATCTAAATCTTTTACAATCCTAAGCCCCCAAAGAGAAGCCAGTATTTAGAATAGTTATTCTTCTCGTATCCCCATTTTACCAAAGATAAGCAAGAATTCAAATAAATGACCTTTGTGACCCCTTATAATTTCTCCCAATGCCATGCCAGATTACCCTTGGATGCACCATCAAAATTGAGTTTATACCAGTTTCTCTGAGGAGGAATCCAGTGGACCAAAGACCTATTAATATTAGAGGTATTCCTGATCATCCTTCTAGCATCTCCAATCTTCCAATTGGATCAAATGTACTCTTCATCTATAGGATATTTTTAATTTTTGGGGGGTTTAAATCTCTCAATATCAGCTTTAACAACATTTTCAAATGATGGAGGAGGTACAATATTTTCTTGTGGCAGAGGGTGATCAACAATTGGGGATTTGAAAAAATAGGGAGGTGGAATTTAGGATGAGATTGTCTAGGTTAGGAAGAAGAAATGAGAGGGATATATGATGGTAGTGAGGGATTTCCCCATTTTCATGGTTCCCTACAACTAGATCGGTGAGCCTCCAATAAAAAAGTTCACTCTAATACCTTAGGAAATAACTTAGTTATAAGATCTAATTCTACCGAGGGTTGTACCAAGTTGGAATAGGAGAAACCCATGGAAAGAGCACCCTAAAACTAAGTTTAATCACCTTTATATGACATGTAGCCTTGATATATACCAATTTTTCTAATATATGTTGGGTCTTGAGCTACAAATTATCTTCGATTATAAAACTTCCCCATAATTAGTATACCCCCATTCTTGAGCAACATTGTGGTTAATCTGTATAACCATATGGATCTATAAGACATGGTTCATATGAAATTTCATTTATATTTTACTCATTTAATTGAAATGGAGGAGGGTTTTGGAAACATGGGGGCTTAAGGGAATAGAATTGATGTTGCAAATGAGGATTCCCATGAGAGAAAGAAGTCACAATTACACAATCTCATATGTGGAAAATCGATTAAAGGGAAATGGAAATGGTCTTCAATGAGAGAAACACGTTTTTGGACCATTGGAGTCACTAGATGTGCTTGGAAAATTCCTTCAAAGGGTGGATATCACTAAGAACATGTCAAATTGATGATATGAATTTGTAAATAACTTCAATCTTGGTCCTATTGGGCATACCAAAATAAATTGTAGCTCATAATTGCACCCTTGTCCAGTTCATGACATATTCAAAATTATGGAATAACATGGTATGAACTCAACAATGTAGGAATTGTATAAGCGAGATCAACCTATAGAGAAGGAAATATTCCTCTTGTTCCTCTAAACAACACTACTACTCTTAAACTAATGTTAAGAAAGAAACTCGTAGATGAAAAAGAAGGAGGAAATCCATCAAAGGAAACTAAGCTAAACAAAAAGGATGGTGGTGCATCGAAGAAGAAGATCGGTCTCTTGAAGTCTCAAAGAAGAAAGAGGATCCAATACAAGGTTAGAGGACTGGATGGTTTCCAGCTTTCCAACTCTATAACTAAATCAGCCCACAACCCTATATAGTTAACATTATTGACATGAAACTCTACAAAAAATAGTTTATACACATCAAAAATTGAAGAACAGAAGGCAAGAATATAATAATGAAACATAATTGGTGGCTTCAAGCCACAATTGAAATCATATTATTTTTGTAAGCATGCACATACTTCTACAACCATTCGTAGGATGAGATTTGTTACAAAACATATGTCATGTGTCTCTGAACTCCTTGGTTCTGTCAAAATTTTGGCATAGTAACATTACCAAGAAAGAGAGGATCATTTATATGAAGAAAACATTCCATTTTATAGAAGGGGAGGACAGGGGGATCAAAAGATGATAGATATATTCTCCACCTATTAAAGCTTGTTAGAAACTTCTAAACTACCTCTAGTAGGTAACCTCGATGCATCATGATAGTTTATGCCTTTTGTGTTGCCTTTTCTTGAAAGTAACTCCATATATTTTCTGTGGATGGGAAACAACTTATAAATCAATGGATTCTCAAAAAATCTAGAAGATGGATGGAAGGTGTCATTGCCAAATTTCCAAATCCATTATAAATATCACCATTCATCGTTATTTTAGTTGGGCATGGGAATAATATTCTCTTTTAGAAGTATTCAAAAGGATCTCAAGGAAAGTGAGGATCAAAAAATCATCTCACAATCAAAAAGGCATCTTCTCGAATTCTAAAAGTGATGTGAAACATCCCCAAAATCCTCAACTTTAATATTTAGAAATACTAGATAATTCCTTGTAAAGTTTATTTATTTTGAAATGCCTCTCCAAGATGCTCATGATGAATCACATCTCAAGTAAAATGGAGTTCCAAAATGAAATATATTGTCAAAAAACAAACCCAACCTCCCATGAAAAAGTCCTTTATTCCAAAGATTTGGTTCATAGTTTTTTGCTTTATTTTCTCGTTCCACAACTTTGGAAAACTTTTCTTGTTCTACGATTAATCTTCTTGTGCGTCTTTTGAATGTTCCCTTTTTTCAATGTGGTAGGAGAACTTGCGGAACACTAAGTTTCACCAAAATCTAACCAAGTCCAAATGGATGCTCCCTTTGTTCTACAAGTTAGGAGAATCCCGTGGAACACTAAGTTTCGTGTTCCATGTATTTTGAACACAAAAATTTACTAAGTTCAAAATTGAATCTATAAGTTGTCAAAATATCCTAGGGTTATTTTGAACAACACTAGCATTTTCTTTTGTTCTTCTATCACTTTGAAAAAACTTGAATTGGCAATAATGGTGATTGATTTCTATCAAGCTTGATAATTGATTCATATGTTCAAGTTATCTCATTATTTTTCACTAAGGCTATCATTTTCACTGCAAGATAAATAAATGAATCACCCCTCTTCTTATTTATACCCCTCTTATAAGTAATAATTGTTTTTCCATTTATTTTATGCATGCATGAGATTTAGTTCCCCACAACTACTATTAATGTCCAATTTTTGAAAGGTATCTTATCCTCATTTTTTCCCACTTGCTTCTTAGTTGTCGTTAAGTTTACATCATGGGATTCTTCATGGTATATTTTCTCCTTACACCCTCAGCTACGTGAATGAGCTTATATTACTATCTTTCGTCCCTCCCCTTATGCATGTTTTTACGTGCATCCTACTCTTATATCTTTATTAATCTAACATACTTCTTAAAGGTTCCCCAATCCTCAATTCACCACACTTTTCCCCTATACTATTTCCTTATTAAGCATTTTCCTGATCATTGCGTATGCAAATTATAGAGTATATATTATGTTTTATTATGCACCTTATTTCCCGATAGCTTCTATAATAACACTTTGTACCATTTACTCTTCATAAATATTTTCATAGTCCTCTACGCAGACTATGTGTTTTGTTTGACACAAAAACTAAACAATGAATTACACAATTGTCTCGTGCTTCTTGAATGCATAAAAAAATCTTAAACTACGAAATGATATAACATCTAATCTAATGGCATATGCCTTATTTTGTTACAATTCTATTTTACTAGAAATAGGATTTCAGCCTTCTTCCATTAAAGTATCATGGTAGAATGATTCTGCTAAGGTCCTTTAGTTTACATGCCTCGAGTGGGAAATATACCCACTATTTCATAGGGACCTATCTAATGGGATTTCAACATCCCAATATGGCATGCAAATTTTGAATTATAAACTAGAACTTTTGTTCCTACCGTAAGAGTCTTACTCTTTATATTTTTTTTATACGAATCTTTATGTATCATTTTCTCAATATTTTGTAACCATTAAGCATGTGACCTAGTTTCATCCAAGTGTAATAATTATTTCAAGTGCTCCATAACAAAATATTCATCATCCAAGTTGGCGAGTTGCGTGATTTAAAGTGATGGTTCTAAAAATTCCATAGACAAGATGAATTGGATTCACTTTATTAAGGCACTTATATGTTGTTCTATAGGCCCAAATAACTTCTAAAACCTTATCATCCCAATTCTGATGCCCAAATTCATATATCTTTTTCAATGTGTTACTCAAAATCTTCTTAAATGCTTCCACTACTCCATTATTTTGTGGGTGATAGGGTGATGTTTTATGATGTGCAATCATAAAATATTGGAATAAAATCCTTATAGTGTCATTCAGGAAGTGTGTCCCTCTATCACTTGTCAAACTTAATGGACATCCAAATCAGCTAATAATGTTTTCCCATAAGAACCTTTCCACCATTGTTGATGTACAATCCTTGGTAGGAGTAGCTTCTACCCACCTAGTTAGATAGTAGGTGGATATGAATATGTAGCTTGCTCCACTTTTTCACACAACATGATTGATAAGTCCTATAAATTTAATCACCCACTTTACATATGGTTCCTATGCAATCACTAGTATGAGGGGAATTTCATCACGCTTATTTGGTTTACTGACCCTTTGGCATTTGTCGTAGGATTTGATGTATGCCTTAACATATTTAAATAAAATTTTCCACCAAAGTATTGCATTAAGAATTTTCCACACATTTTTGTCTCCACCATGGTGGCCCTTTAAATCCCTTTATGTGATTCATGAAGAACAATGGTCCTTCTAAAACACATCGCCAAAAATTATGTAGCACCCCATTTTGTAGAGTTTTCTTATAATGTGTTTATACAACATGGCTTTAACAACTAATTACTTACACTAATTGACCTTATAATATTAAAGTGCCACCTCATTCTATAGAAATAAAATCACATCTTCTAGTTCACCAAATTCACTTTGTATAGTAAGAAATTGATCATCTTTCATTCCATCCTCTATAGGTTCCACATCTTCTCCGATATTGATACGTGACAAATGATTAGGTTTGGTATTATTTTTCCCAACTTCACCACCATCGAAAACAAAAACTCTTGAAATAATATTATCCATCTACACATCCTCCCATGAAATACCACTTTATTTATCAAGTGTTTATAATCCATGTGGTCCATAATGAACAAAATTGGAGCGGCCAAGAGATAGTGTCAAAATTTTTGAAGTTCATAAACCATTGATTGTCCTTCATGCTCTTTTCATGTGCATAAATTTTTGAATTGTAAATTATATTGGATGCTCGAGATTTCCTTCACCTGGTTGTGATAATATTGCTCAAAAACAAGTCTCGAGGTGTCAATGTGTACATGAAATGGTGTGCTCAAAACTAGGAACTATAAGATACGTGTTGGAGTTAATTTCTCTTTTATTTGGTCAAAAGCATGTTGTTTCTCTAAATCCCACTCAAATGCTCCTATTTTTTCATATTAGCTTCTATTACAACACCAAATTTTTGCAAAGTCCTTAATGAACTTCAAATAATACCCACAATGTCCTAAAAAGGAACAAACTTCTCTTTGCATCCTTGGTGGCATGAGATTTACTATTATTGCAACCTTAGGTAGGTCTACTAAAAATCCATATTTATAGATAATGTGTCCTAACAAGGTACTCGAATGGTGTTACAAACACATACATCTTCAAATTTTAGGAAATTTTTACCTCGTCAAAGAATACTCAAACATCAATTGGAATTTATCACAATGGTCCCTTATAAATCCATAGACCTTCCAATTGTCTATGTACACTTGAAGGAACTTTATTATGAAATCCTCATAAGTAGTTATAATAATGCGTGAAAACACAATGAGTGAATTTTTAAGCCCAAATGACATGATTGAATAAGCATATGATCGACATTCAATCACAAAATTTGTTTTTGGCCTATCCTCTTATGTTAATTTGACCAAGTGATAACTAGAGAACCCATCCATGAAGGTATACATCTCCCTTCCCACTACTTCTAAAATATCCTTTGTAAAGGGACTAGGGAAGGATTAAATTATGCACATAGAGTTCAAATCACAATAATCCACAAAAATTATTATGTGGGCATCTTTATTTATGTTGATCACTATAGGTCTTACCCATTCAGATTCCTCGATCAGAATTTTAACTCTTACGGCTAGCATGTTAAAAATTTCTTGTTTATCTTTGGCATGTAGGTTTGGGTTCATTTGGTATGGTCTCTTGTGGAACTGGTTTGTGTCCTTTAAGTAATTTAATTTGCATTGTTCCCAAGGATGGGTGTAAACCATTCATTTTATGGTAAAAATGAGGAAATATATCTTCATAATTGCATAATAGCTCAAGACCTTTGGGATTTCTAATTCACTCTAGTAGTCACCTATCGTTTCCATTTTTGGTTCATTTTCACTACCAATGTGATCTGTATGGATTTGAAGGGTTCATCATGTGGTAGAACCCCTTATTCCTTTTTTTCTATGACTCCTCTTGACCCATAGGATACATCCACATGTAAATGGTAATTATCTTCCTCATTTGTTATTTGTCATACCATTTTCTCTTTACCCTTTCATGCTCTTTTCCCGTTCTAATAGTACCTCCTCCCCATTGTTGGAGATGTTATGCTTTGCATCCTTAGTGAACATTGTGGTTAATTTGAAACCCTTATCTTTATGTAATGCCAAAATATTCTTCTATAGGAGCATCATCCCCAAATACCATGTCTTTTATACATTGAAGGGGATAAGTCAGGTGAGGGACTAATGATATAAAGGAAAAGGTATGGAGAAATCCTTGTGTCAATATTTTCTAGGAACACACTTCTCTCTACAAATAGCATCCAACATACCATGTGTGTGCCCATAAACCAAGTGTATGATAGAATAAATGTGTCCATAATACAGTGTTAACCTACTATGTAGTCCATATTTCCACACATTTATTGATATGTCCCTTTGGACTTATGACTCCACTATAGTTGGGGTATCTTTTTGTGCCATTGTTTTACCCAAACCTTTCCTTCATTGCCTCCTTTATGTTCAACCATGATAACAATGTCATCTAATGCTTTTCCCACTATATCTCTATGGTACCCTTCAACAAATATACTAAAAATTAAGTCGCGCCTCATTGGTTTGCATATAGGCCTCAATGTCTTCGAGAAAATATTGGATATTTTCACTTCTAAAACATGGTGGAGTCAAGGAGTTTTACTTATTAATCCTCTAAATACTTCTTTGAATATATGTAGTTTCTTGGATAATATGGTATCCAAATGCGCTCTTAATCATACCACCATCTCATCCTAGTAGTTTTTATGAACCATGAACCCAATTTTTGCACATCACACTTTGGATGCATCGAAATTGATTGGTTATCTCCCCACTTTATTTTTCCTTCCATATCTAGCTAAAAATTATCTATCCGTGTATATTGGTTATTATATATATGTTCTAAATCTTCGTTTCTTCTAGAATCTCCTCATAGGGCATATTATATTTAGGGTTAATTAGGAAGATGTTTCTTGAATTATAAGTCTACATTATTGGAATAACACCAAAGCCTTTTGAGTATCACTAGAAAGTTATCCTCTTCTCAGTGGCATGAATTTGAAATCTCCATGGAACTTCACCCCCATAATATTAATTATTGCATTATTTAATAATCCTAATAACACTACATGTTTTTTGTTAGCCATGAACAAGATACATGGGGATGGATGCAACATTGGTCATCCCAAATTTATTCCAGAATCTACCGTAATTATTTTAACTTTTGCACTTGTGTCGAACAATATGTCATTAATGTTCTAGCCATCTATACAGGCATCAATGAGTATCTCTCTATCAAAACCCTTCATCTTTGTTGACTTTACATTCTACCTTTGTGTCATCCCCAACTTTTTTTTGAGCACCACCTTCCTCAATTTTTGTGATAAATATTGTCCTAATAATAGTAATATACCCTTTATACGTAGTAACCTACATACCTCATGAAACTCATTTTTGCTATTCTTTCATCCTCTAAATCTCTTAACTTTTCATTTCATATCCTTGCTTCATCTCTGAGGAATTCTATTTCTCCTTGAAGTTATCTTACCAAGTATTTTTCTTCTTGAAGATCATATTTCTATACATTTCCATCGAGATAGGGATTTGCAATATTGATTTAAGTGGGATTCACTTTATCTCGAAGACTTCTCTTGTGTGGGTATAGCAGAAGTGCACATTATTACCCAAACCTTGAAAAAGGCTCCATTATTGGGATACCATTTGACTTATCATCATCCACTATAGTGAATGTAATTTTAATCATTCGGGTGCCCTTTTTCACTTTTTTATTTCATTAACTTATACAATTCGAGGAAATATTCTATTTTTCTCTCCTTCTGAAAATTTGTGCAAATTGGGAAGGCTTGGAAATCACACTCATAATGGTCTCAGTGACCCACATTTGAAACAATTCCATGGAAAAAAATTTCCACCTCCTTAACCTTCATGTCCTCTACCATATATACCTCATCTAAACCTTCTATCTCCTTCACTAGTATTTTCCACTATAGCCTTGATGAATTCCTAATGATAGGGCTTCATGTATTTGATCAATGATGCAACAATTGGTTAAAACATGTGTATGTGCATCACATATCTTGCAATAAGTTTTCCTATTTGGATTAATGGAGGAGGGGTAAATTTTTAACATCATGGCCACATTTGTATATTCCACATGATAGAAGCATATATTTCAAGCTTTTGTGGGGGCATGTGTTTTTGATGTGACCTTCAACTTCACAATAAATACACCATACCCCACTTCAGGTTTCTCTTGCATTGTTTACCGTTAGATTTTCTGTTTGACTCTCAAAGGATGCAATTTTTCCTCCATGAATGGTCTTATTCATATTTCAAGTACAACCAACTTCCTCAAAGCATGCAATTCCATTTCTAAAGCTTCATGGGGTCAATAAAAGTCTTGTGGGATAGTGTGTTCTTAAAAGGCATAATTAGTCCCCCTATGAACCACTATGCATGTTATGTGGATGTTTTTAATATGAGATTTTGGAAATGATAGTTTTAAAGCATGCAATATAAGTGTGTACACTCTCGGTGAGTTCTTGATTGATCTCCTTGAGTGTCAAAATGGTCTATTGCTTGAACTCAATAATGTTAAACTCTTTTAGGAATTTCACCTTTAATTGATCATGGCCAAATTCATCCTATAATGGATCATGTTTCTTATAACACATGGTTTTGATTGAGTAATGTGGTCGCAAATTGAATTTCTCATTATTCAAATGGAGTTATCCCCTTTTCCCACCATATAATTTCACACTTATGGACATGTTCTACTATATTTTTCGATGTCGTGATAATCTAGTAAGTGCAAGGAAACTTCATAAAATATATTTGGCGCAACTACCTATTGTGCATTATTCATGAATCTACCTTGTATGGGATAGTAATTGTAGGTATGACATTCCCACTCCCACTTCCATTCGTAGTTGAGGGATTAATTCTAGAAAAATTCTATGTTGGTTTATTTCCTTGTGCACTTGTTGTGATGGTGTTGTTATTTTTATATTCATCAATCCAAATCATTGTGATTTTGGTATATTAGGATTTAACAATTTTCTCCTTGGTGTTAGTTGAATGAGTGTAAAATGTAAGGTAAAATACTATCCACATGTTTCTTCTCCTTGGATTGTTTGACTTTGTCATCACTATCGCTTTCTATTAAAACTTATTCTATATTAGTTGACCCAATCACATGAGCAGGCGTGGGATGTTAGATCTGGATATCATTGGTGTTATATTGTCCTTCCTCATCCTCTAGATCTCACATCTTCTCTTTGTGCAATGTCATTACTTCTTAGAGATACTTATCTTTGCTTACTATCTCCCTTTGTTAACCAATGTAGTTGGTCATCACCCGCAGCTCCTAGGGTTGAGTTATGTAGACTTACTAGCTTCTTTTCCAATGCCTTTTGCATTTTCTCTTCAAATTACATCCTCCTAAGGGTGCCTTCATCCGACGAATCCATAACTTGTTCCTGATATCTTCTTGTTTTTCCTATGTCTTGTGTCGCCAACGTTGTAAAGTATTTAGCCTTCCATTGGGAAAGTTTCTATTCCCATGTCAATCATCATTTTCTTAATTTCTAATGGTAGATGTTTTAGGTATGATTTGTGTGGTTCTTTGAAAAAGTTATATTGTTCTTCGTCTGCATAGGAAAATGTTGAAACTGAATACTCAAGGATATAGCTCTAGAGTGTGTTTTCCCACCAATATTCTACCACATGTATCAAATTTGTGTCATTTCGTGCTAACTTCCTTGTGCACTCAGAAGTCCAAGGATACTTCTGACCCAAATTCCTACTCTTTCCCAGATAATAGGCAACTAACCATGCATGCAGGTGTATTGGAATCTCACAAAAAAATATTTCATATAGTTCATCATAGAGAATATCCTAACCCACCTTATTGGAGAGAAATCATTACAACTTGGGTGATGTTTTACAAAAGTTTCCTCAATAACATGTATCCAGGATTCATGGTTCTCATGTGTTAAGTGAATCATATTCCATCCAATTCATTTTTTTACATTTTAATGAAGTTCTTAGAAACTGAACAAAATTGTTGGTGTCTAGTATTATGACTTCCCCATGCATGTGAATTCTATATTGGTCACGCATATGTTCCACCATTGTCGTGTTAACATATCATGCCTTAGTGAACTAAAGCATGCTCTTCCAAATCCCAAGAGGTCTTAAGGTCTAATCATAGTTAGAAAAGGTAAATTGGATTGTTATTTAAGAAAATAGACTTATATTCCTAGTTCATTAACATGTAACACAACCATGAATAGAAAAAAACATAAAGCTCATATATTAATTGATGCACAGTTACAAGTTCTAGCCATCTAGTAGCAAGTTCTAAGTACAAGTCATTCATACATCACTCCTCTAGCTCTCCCTCATCTTTCCCCTAAGCTACTTAAAACTACTTACATTCTAGACCCCTCCTTGGGTATTTATACTAGTGGGAACTTGTCCTTCACTAGTTTTACAAGAGATAATAATATCCTTCAAGATTACACTTGAAATTAACTATTAAATTCATATGGTAAATAAAATTAGCCACTCACCACCTTAATCATATGTTGCATGCTAATCCTCCTCAAAAAAAAAAAAATTCCTTATCGTTATCCATCCTTCTCATCTTTATGCGGATGTCGAGAAATAAAGCTTTAGTATTTTTTAACTCATATTTATTCTTATCTCTTGATGGTATACATGCCCTTTCTCGTGATCTTATCTTTTTACATAATCCTCTTTGTGCTTACTATCTTTCTTCTCATGCACAATTTTGGTGTCCTTCTCACGTGCATACTTGTTATCCTTTTCCTTGTATTTTTACCTTTGCATGCTCTCCTTCTTGTATCCCGTGCATTCCTTTTGAAATTCTCGTGCGCGGATCCAATAATAATGGGTCATAAATAAATTATATCAAGTACTTAAGGACTTAAAGAGTAAACAATATAATAAATCATGTGCCCAACAATAGATCTTGTTTGTAATCATTATATTCTTTTGATCTCTTTCCTCTAATAAAAATTTAAATTTTATTAAATTAGTAGCATTAGTCTTGCATGTTACTCCCAACCATGGTTATCTACTTTGTTTATGTCTTGTCTTCTATGTTTTGTTTTTCATTTTTTTGCGGGCTACATCCTATGATTGATTGCTTATTTTATTATATGGAATTGAAGGCCTTGAGGTCCTTGTGACATCCTAAGTGGTGTCCTATGTTTTCCACCAGCTACTACATTATTATCTTGTTGTGTTATTGCATACTTGACTAGTTTCTATTAAATTATGTCATTTTTGTTTGTCACAAACAATTTTTGCTAGATTTCTTCCCATTGTTTTACATGTGCCATGGTTGTTACCATTTAAATTCCATAATATCCTGCAAGAGTTATTATTCATATGTTCACATCATCTTCAAGATCCCTTGTTTGGGCCGTGCTCACCTAGATTCATCTCATACACCCCAAATGAGTGGATACAATCATTAGGTGATTATTTCACCCTCTCAGTAGTCTAAAAACTATTCATAGAATGGTACACAACAAAATTTATTCAAAAAGGATCTATTAAAATGGTTCATAATCATAATTGGGCCAAAAACATCAAAGGGATAAAAATGCCAACTCAAAAAAGGAGCGATGGGTTCTAGTTTCCCACCCGGGAATTATTTCTTGGGGGAAACATGTAGTTTATATATTGAATAGGTTCTTGGTGATAGGTTTTATTAGAATCTATAAGAAGATAATCAAATACAATTTACATTCTAGTACACAGGAATAAAATATATGGCATTTTTCACACTTTGAGTAAGGGAACTAGTTATGCTTCTTTCCCAATCAGCATCTTTTCTACTAGTATCAAATAAATAGCAGCACCTAGTGCATATGGAGAGAGAACGATATGTCTAGAACAATATGTCATCGATGGTGGATAGGTTTATGACCATCTACAATGGCATTTATTCCTGGGAAGCATTGATGGGTGGAAAGAAAATTTGGAAGCTCTACAAACACTCTTCCTTTGGCGTAGGGACACCTAAATCCTCAATATTTTCACATCGATTCGAGAATTGATTACTTTAAAATCTTCCAAATATCTCCAAGGAAAAAATCAAACCAGATAATTCTATCCTTTCTCTCACGACATTTAGATGTATTATATAATTGAATCACTTATTTTAATACACACTTCTATTATGGTTTCACAAAATTAAAGTTTAATTTCATATACTATGAGCATTGAATACACTTTTCTTCTTTTGTAATTTCGTCCTTATCCTGAAAAAAGGAAACCCATATTGAACAAGGAGAAATCTCAAGCACAAATCAATCAAGAAAATGTAATATTTAGTTATAATTATAGGAATCATTCCTACTACATACACAAGTCACCCTAGGGTTCTTATCCCCTCTTAGACTCCACAATAAAATCTCCATGCGGCACACACAATATCCATTCGGCATGTTTTCGGTTACAAACCTGTTCATCTCTCCACAAGGTATACTCTTCCTATCTACTTTATATTACCAAATATTTATTCACTAACATAAAGTGGGGGAAAATGTAGACATGAAATTATGCACTTAGTACTATTACATCACACCTCTAGTATGTCATTATATGCATGATTCCTAAGAAAGAAAACTAGACATTGACAACACTTGTTTTAATTTACTTTGACATTATTTTATCCTCCCATGATTTTGTCCTCTACTTTTATAGAATTATCCTTTACTTTTGGATATTACACAATGTTTCACCCAACTCAACACTTCTTGTTTTTCTTTAGATCTCTTCGATACACCGCTTCCCAATAAGGGATAGGAGCACCCAAGAACTAGTGTCCCCTTTGGGAATTTCTATCTTTTCTTAACTTCTATTTATCACTTTGGGTTGGTTTTTAGGTTTTTAATGCTAACATTAAAAGCAAAGGAATCATATATATAGGCACACACACATGACTTACTAACTATTCTAAGGGGAAAGAGGACAACTAGGAAATTGAACTATTAATTTATATCTACTACTTGGGAAAAAGGAACACTTGAGGACTACATTTTGGATACATTATTCACTACATAGGAAGGGAAAATTTTGAATTCCATCACACACATGATCTTGGGGAAAAGTATTTGTAGCTTGTTATCTTGGTGTGACTAGCATAAGGGAAACCTAGCTTCAAGGGACACAATTCTATCACACACACACACACACACACACACACACACACACACACACACACACACACACACACACACACACACACATTAGAACTAAATTGAGTCTAAAATGTAGTGTAGTGCTCAGTGAAAATCACATTGGGGTAACTATCGAGGTCATTTTGAATAAAGCATATGCATATTTTATTCCATTTCATGTGTGTTTGAGCCTTGATCTTAGATAGGGTTTGCTTTGCATGTATAGTTGTGAAAAATAACTCTACAAAGAAATTCAATGTGACACAAAGTGTAGTGACGACAACATTATCTAACCCTAAAATAAATACATCCACACTCACTATCGTGGACACTACCACCCATTTCGACACTATTATCCGGGATGGTACGGTTCTCTCTTCGGATGTTACTATCCAAAGACACCTTTAGATCATTATTTTCTAGATGAAGCTCATATAGCCCAGAACTATCCTTTTCCATCATCTTTCTAGCCCAAATCTAGTACATACAAAAATTTATTAGCTAATTCACTCATATCTTCTTGTTACTTCTATTTGTTTTCCATCGCATCTTGTATCTTGTATATTTCAAACATTATTTGATTGATCTTAGTCCTCTCGATTAAGATTTAACTTTTTTAATCAATTATCACTATACATATATTTATTGGGGAAAATTAAATAAAAACACTAGTATTATATTCCATTTTTGAACTTTATTGAGGAAAACTTGACTACAAAAGAGGTTTTGGAATAATTTTCTCATGAAATTGACCTTGCAAAAATATTTGCATAGGGGTTGATAGGCGTCAAGATAGGAAAAAGAATAATATAGTTGTGAATCTGATGGGATTGGTTGTGTAGAAGATGCATAAGGTCCAATCACATTATTTCAAAAGGATTAATGTGGGGGAATGATAATTTGTGTAAGGAAATTTATAAAGTGTCTAATTTCATAAGTAGGAACGATTAAAAATTAGAGTGAATATGACCTAATCTATGGAAGAGTAAGTATAATTCTAGGTTCACCAAAATGTATGACAAGATAAGATAATCCCATATCATGTTCTCAAATGTTGGATATAAAATATAAACCTTCACACAAAATATAGATATCAAAGTTTCTCAAGGAGTGCATGTGTTGTAGATCTAGAGGAAATCAACCCTAAATCTAAAATAGTTATAGGTTTCAAAGGCCTATACCTAAGATAAATAGATGTATAATGTTAGGATTAATAATAAAGATAGGTCAAGAGATAAATAAATCTAAACAATATACCATAACAAGATAAAGTAATAGATAAAAAAACATACATATACCTTAATTTGTATCAATGAATGATAAACCACCCACACAAAAATAAATATGAAATTAAGGACAATGAATGGTTAGGGATACTTATTTGTGGTATGATTTTTGATGTATGATCCTACCCAAAAAAAAACACCAAGAGAGAACTACTATGGGTGAAGAAGGTTGAAATTAAAGAAGAAGACTTCGAGTCCTAGCTCATTATGATGACCCACATGTAAAAGGATAAGATCCAAAACTTAATTCTTAATAGCTAGATCCGAATATGTTTGAAAATGTCCAAATTACAAGTAAAGTGAAGTGCTTAAAATAATGAATGAGTGATGATCAAATGACAAGAGTGATCAAGCATATACACTCGACATGATCACCCATGGGTGATGGCATTGGCCATGGGAATGCCCAAACTTAACACGGTCGCCCATGAAAATTACATCACCCTTTGGTGTAACCTAAGGTCAAATGGTTGAAAATAAAGGGATTTATGATAAAAATAAATAATGATGGAATTATAGAGGTCCAAGATGTCTCAAACTAGAATTAAGAGCACAAATGAGTGTAAAAATGAACATGATGGGACAAGCAATCATAATGGGTACAATATATGAGCAAGAGAGATAATAAAGTAAGGATAAGGTAATTATAGCATAATAACAACATATATTAAATATCATAGTCTAACCCATGTGACTAAGCCCAATCGCACCCCAATCCCCAACAGACTACAGTCAAGAGGACAATACATTAACCCTTGCACAAAAAAAGGTTAGACAACATAAAAATGAGGTGTATACAAAATCGTCTATGGACATGCCCAACTTATTAAGGAAATTTATGTTAGAAATATTAATACCTAAACTATTATCAATAATGACATGTTTCATATTGGTAAGTAACTAAGTTTTAGGAGATATATACTAAAATGGAGAGCCCTAACCCTAATGCAATGTCCCCTATTTGCATGATGGAAATGGCACTAGTTTAGGCTCTCTACAAATTGGGGTCTTCATTGGTGGCTAGATTAATGCACTCCGTAGCACTGATGACAGAGGTGCTTCAATAAGGAGCACTCAACCTACAATTTCATAGTCCAATGTCATAGGTAATGGCCTCCATCTTTGGTACTAGCCACCAAGGTTAGATGGGACGGCTTTTCCCATGCATGAATTTAGAAATATCACATACTTTGAGAAGGATTTTTATGTTAAAAATACTAGTGTTGCAGCCATGTCTAAAGATGAAGTCATAGCCTATTGGGATAGACATGATATTACCATCGAGGAAAATGATTCTCCTAAGCCTATCACAACTTTAAAAGATGTTTGTTTTCCTAGTTACGACATGTAAGTAGTGGGGATAGTTCATCGGGGAAAATGTGGGCATTGACGGATCCTGCGATGGACGGGCATGATTGTTTCATTGGGTTAATATGTTATTTGCATTGGAAAATGACATCATTTCTACCCCCTCCCATTTTTTTGATGAACCAGAGAATGGAAACCCATATAGGGTTATAGATCCTGTTGGTTTTTTTAACGGAATTGATTGGGTCTTATAGGTTTCTCGATTGGATTTTTAGCATGCTACCTAGGTCCTCGACTACACCAGGTATGGAAACACCCTCTACATCCATCTCTCATAACTTGCCCTATGAAAGGACCTTAAATTTGTTCTTTCACAAAAAAATGGGTTACTGTTTTGATTTTATTGACCTTATTTTTGGTGGAAGATATCTAAAAGATGACTCCTTTCTCAGTTCTTATGGGATTGGAAGGGATTCAATAATTTACATGTCTGGTGTTTTAAAAGGAGGTGCCAAACCATGAATTTCTAAACCTTTTAAAGAGGCACTATTTAAAAATACCCTCCTTCCCCAACCTACATTGTCGATCAAACCTTGGAATCCCCCACTTTGGAGATTAACAGTGAAAAATCTCTAAAATTCATACACAATTTGGAAACTAAGGCTCACATCTGTATATTTATTGGTGTTTATCCATCATCAAATGCTTTTGATCTAGTGGATTCATTCCTCTTGGACAAAAATTGTGAACTCTTCTTCTAAGGACGTGGTTTTTCATAGTCTACTTCTTTGACTAGGAAGATTATCAAAGGACTATTGATGATGTCCCTTAGTTCTGGGGGTCAGAGGGACTATTCACTACCCCATGGTTTCTGTAGTTTGATCTAAGATCCTTCTCCATCTCACCCATTTTTTTGGGTATGATTACCTAATTTTCCTTTCACATTTGTCTTGCTATGGAAGAGATCGGTAATAGCCTAGGAAAATTCATTAAACAAGATAACAAGAGAATACATAGTGGTTTGATCACTTTGGTCGGGACCTATGTAGAAGTGGATCTTAGTACAGAATGTTAGATACAATGAATCTTAAGATGGGATATGTAACACATATCCAGACTCTTGATTATGAAAACACAACATTTAGATGTAGGAATTACAGCCCATGGGTAACCTTTAGTATGCCTACCCTCATAAGAAATTCAAGGTCTTAAAGAAAAAAGGATCACCTTCCAAATAATGGAGCCCTCTAGAACTTGAGGAAGACTCTAAATCTGAATCATATGTACAAGAAGGTAATGAATTAGTTCCATCGGTCACTACTCATCCTACTATTATTGAATGTACTAAGGTGGGGCAGCCTTTGGTCCATCCCCCATATTTGGAGAGGCTTACTCCAGGGATCAAGTGACCTCATGAATCTGATCACTCTGACTATGATAAGGATGGTCTCAATTCCTTAGACAAACCTCTGAAAGGAGTTACATATTTCCACTCCTTGAACTTAACCGAATGCAATCCTCTTATTTAAGAGATGATTTCACATGATAAGTGGTAGGTGGTGCATTTGAAGAAAGGAAAAATGGAAAGCATTGATCTTCCTCCTACCATCCTCATCTTCTCTCTTGCTCAACTTTGCTTCCAATATGTTGTCTTTTAGCTTATTTTGAGATGCATCTCTTCTTCGCCCTTTTTCTACTTCTGTAGTATCTCATGTAGTTTTATTGTGGCTTATTCTTCTCCTTCTTTGTTGCTGATGTCTAAATGTTGCATTTGGTGACATTTGTAACTTCTATTTGTCCTCTTTTATGGATTATCCCTTCTTTGTTTGGTTTGGGCCTTCTCATATTTTTTTTCCTTTTTCCACAGGATTCTTCATTGTTATGCCTCAATTTTTTATCTCTCCTTTTGGCCTCTTATATAAGGTTTTGGGTCCTTTCAAAACCCCAAATTTACCCTTTTCCAAAAACAATGACATGCTTAATTTAATGAAATTAAATCTAAGATATGGACAATTATAATTAAATAAATATAACAGAAAACAAGTAAGATCAAACAAAGGAAATAAAAACACAAGTGATAGATAGGTTTTTGAGAATGACTCATCTTGCCACCGTAAGTCTAGATTGATTATAGTTAGGTGAATGATCTAAAAAGACGTATTATGGGTTGTGTAAGATCTCATTCAAAAACTAACATGTGAAGATCTCGGGTTAGGAAATCTTGGGAGAGGAAATGGTCACCTAGTTTCTAACATCTATTCTAGGCACTATTTTCCTAGGGACACATTTGGATCTGGTTCATTTTTGTGTAGCTTCTTATTGATGTTAGCTCATTGTAGGTCACATCAAGTTTCTTACACTCCTACTCTATCATACATGTAATTGTGAAAAAAACCTAGCTAGCTACACAAGACTCAAGTACACATTAGACTAAATTAAATATGTAAATGAGATATTTATATTGAACTCACCTCTCAGCCCGATGTGATCATGTTGCCAAGCTATATGCTACATTTCGACTCCATGTAGTTTTTTGGCGTGTGATTTAAATCATGTCCCTTGAGCTAGAATTCCCTAGTGCCAGTCACACAAATAATAGTGGGCTACAACTAATTTTTCCTAATGCAAGAATGTGTGATATGGAATTCATAATAACCTCCCCCTATGTAGTGAATAATTCAACCCAAAATTCAATCCCTTGTGTTTCTTTTTATATGTAGTAGATATAGAAAATGATATCCCAATTGCCCCCTTAGAAAATTTAGTAGGTTGTGTGTATACATGAGTTTTTTTTTTTTGAATTTTGGCAAATATTTATACCGAAATATGACCTAGGTCATGAAAATAAAATAAGAAAATACCAAAATCCATAACAAACTGATAAAGGAGAAAAAAAAAAGCAAATAGAACATAAGTGCCTACAAGGAAATTAACACTGGGTGCTGTCTGTCATCTGGGGTATTGTCTTGCAATAGAAACATATTAAAATATAGTTGTGACAAAACCAAAAATATGTCAATGTCATATAAGAGATATAAGTTAAGCCAAAAAAGCAAGAAAATGACTAAAGAGGTGTCACTAGTGCCTAGTTTCCAAAATTAGAAATCATGTATATAACAACATACTAGAGGTGTATTGTAATAATGATAAGTGAATATTTTAGCATGAATATATTCCCCCTTATTTTATTTGGATGAAATTCAAGTAGTATAAAGGATATAAGAAAAGTGTACCTAAAGTGAGCTAAAGGAGTTGTAAATGGAATATGTCGATAGTAAGAAACATATCCTCGAAAACTATGGACTAGCGTTATGATGCATGTGGGATGTGATTTAACAAATAAGGAATTTGTAAAACCCTAGATATTATAGATTAATGTATGATAAATAAACAATAAATCACATATTCAACGTAAGTAATAAGATAATAAAAACTAAAACCCTAAGTGCAAGAGAGGGAATACAAGACTTAGCTGATTTTCTAATGAATCTTGAAGTGTTATGGACTGAAAAAATGATGAACAAGAGGTGGAGACTATCACAACCACACTCAATTTTTTTTGTAACTACAAGATGATCTTGGACTAGGGCACCTAGAATAGGACTAGGGTGTCTAGGAACCAGATACCTTTGTTGGTTGCTTATGACCATGCAAGGGATCAAAAACATGTTCTTGTCTTGTCACACAAGTGTCACTAAAATTCATTTTTGGTCCCTCAAAAAACTTAACTTATAATCGAGTGTTGCACTACATCTCGAGTCTATGTAGTTCTTATGCGAATGTGTAGAAATAGTGCCCTAGGAATCTCTTGTGCAAGATGCACTTGATAGTGACCAATCTCTAGATGTAGCGATGTAGATAGATGTGTGGATGGAAAAATGAAATTACCCTCCTACGTGTGTATGTAGAAAATGCATTCCCTTATCCCTTGTATGGATTCTAGATGAATGTCTTTTATACTCTTAGAATTACTTTAGATGTAACCATAGGTGATGATAATATATGCTTAGAGCTTTGTCCACTTATTATGGTCACATAGATTTGTATTTATATGATTCCCTTGGTTGAATTTTGTAGTTAACAACTAAAAGGATGACCCATAAGAAAACAAGATGCCTAAAAGAGGTGACTAAGATACAAAGAGGTTAGGGGTGCCTAAAGGGGATGAGGGTTCTTGGGCACCGTGTCTCAAGCCATAAAATATAAACAAGTAAAGCTATAACTATCCCGTAGGGTGTAGAAGGCTAAATAGAAAATAAGAAACATAAACAAAAGCCTAAAGATAGTTCTTAATTGTTATTTTTCTTGCTTAGGAATCATATAAATAGTGGTATGTTATTAGGACCTAGAAATGTACCCAAGTGTGTGATTTTTTGTCTACATTTTCCCCACTTTATGTTGTTGAGTGAATACTCGATAACATAAAGTAGATAAGATATGTGTACCTAATAACCATGCATAGTGTGATGGGGGTAGCATTCCAAGGAGACAAGTGAAAGCGTGGAGTGATAAAATGAAGCGTGGAAGCTAACAAAGAGGAAGTGACCCAAGGGGTTAAAGAGTATGAGTTGCACCATTTTGTACCTATTGTTATAGCTTGTTGAAGGGTTGCTTCTTGTTGCGTATTAAGGATGTAATTATAAAATAAGAGAGAAAGACAATTCAATGTCATGTGTTATGAAAAATTTGTAAAATTATGTAAAAATGTGAAAAATTAGTAAAAGGAACATGTGCACTTGATCCGTGATTAGTGAAAAAGATAGAAAGTGTCCTGAAAATTGTTGTATAAGATTAAGTTTTTTGGGTGATCTTACGCCAAGAATGAGTTTTTTGGGAGATCTCACACCAAGAGAAATTTTTTTTGTCGATCTCATGCCAAGCGTGATATTTTTGGACGATCTCATGCCACAACATAAGATTGTTGGGGAGAAAGGTCTAGTGTTATTCTCCATCCATGACTGTTTCAAACTTATACACCATCAGTAGATGGTGTGATCCTGATTTATTCTATGTTGTTCCAGTTTAATATAAGGAATTAGAAAAAGGAGATATAATGCATTTTGTTTGTTAGAGGATTGTGCCTATATTGTGCAAATTTCTCTATGAATTGTGTAAAACTATGTCAATATGAGATAGTAACTATAACTACCCTTGGTCATAGGAACCCAAGAAAGGTTAGGAGTGCCCAAGCACTCATGTCTATATTTGGGTGTTGGTGTATGTGCTATACTAAGGACCCAAGTCAAAATATGGGTCATTCTATGATTGTAGTTGTGTTATGTTCTTATATTGTGTAGGCCTGTATTGAAGATTTGAGCTACTGCATGGGGTGACTGATTCACCCAATGTATGCTCCCCTTGTTTGATGTGCATAGGACATCGCTAGGAGAATGTGACCCAAAGGATAGGACCATATCCTAATTTGAAACTGATACCTTGCATGGGGAGGGAATGTGCATGGTAGAAACCAAGGAACATTTAAGCAAAGTGGATAGTAACATGTTTTAGTGCAAACAAGAAAAATATGCATATAAAAGACAAAGTGTAATATAGCAAGTAAGGATATGATGTAGACCACGAAATGTGGGTTACAAACATGGGACATCACTCAAAATGTCCTAATACAATCAGGTCCGAAGGGGACAAAAGCATACAAGAAATGAACATACAAGACACGGGGTATATCCCGCAAAAACAATAACATATAATGGAAAAAATATCAAACAAAGTCTAAGACAACTATGGTAGAAAATAGTTCCTGCAAAGTAAATGTTGCACATGAAGTACCCTTAATAATATTAGAAAGATAAAAATTATGTCAAGATGTGTATATATCGATAGAGTAGTGTGCTAGTAAGAATAGGAAATAGTATAAAATGAAACAATGAATCCTATAGTATGTAAGAAATTAGATGCCCCTAGAAGCCTTGGTGGACCGGTAAGAGGTACACCCCAAGCATCCATGTTTCATGTAAATATCTATATAAATTCTACATTCACAACTAGAAAACAAATGAACATGCATGTTTATATAGAAAGTATAATGACATACAAAGTATATGTCTAGCATGTGAAACAAAGTGTACATGTAACTAGTATAAGAAATAAATAATATATGCAACCAAGATATGTAGTATGTTGTGAATGAGTGAGATGGAATGATATGCAACGTCGCTTTGATAAGATAAGCGTGCCCCTCAAGTGTATGTGAATGAATATATGTGAGATGGGGTTCATTTATAAAAGACCCGTCAATGTACAAGAATGAACCATAAAATAAGAATACGTTATCGAAATGGTTTGAACATGTGCACTAGAAATATTGATCATGAAGCATAGAGTGTAAAGAGTGTGAATGTAGTTATGTTCATTTCAGATGTAGGACCTCAACAATTGAGTATGAAGCGTGGAACTAGAGTGCATCATAGGGTAGTGACGATACAAGTTGATTATCAAGTTGTGTAAGATGTATGAGAAATATTATATGCAAAGCACGAATGTAATAATAGAAATGTGAGACACCTAATAATGCTAAGAGGGGGAGTAAGTATTATTCCCCTAAATTATATGATGTGCATAAGAATCAAGTAACATCGTCTAAGAGATCATCATTGTCATGTTATAAGCAAAATGGAGATGTGTCAAAGACCTAATAAGCAATAGTATGTGGTTGATCGATAAAGAGTCATCACAACATTAATTATATATACCCATTTTGTATTCTTCATTAGTGAAAGATGGTAGTGGATAACCATGTGCATACTAGTGAGGAAGATTTTTGTATAGCTGAGAAATGAATCATTACAAATAGAAACATGGTTGAAAGGCATGGGAAATGTGATATCAATATGATCGGGATCCAAAGTGCCACCAATTTAGTCAAGCCAAGACTACCCAAGAGTAAGTGGAGAAGTGTTAGGAGTGCTGAAAAAAATACTTGATAGATGGAAGACGCGAGGAAATAAGTAGTAATGCATATTCCATGATAGAGATGAGAAGAATGATGTGGAGGGAGGAGATTAGCAAGTGTGAATCCAAGCCTAGTCAATCCATCATGTGTAAAAACAATTTCAAAACAACTAGGATCAAATGGAATATGTAGACAATAAGAATTATTGATGAAAAAAGTGCATGTGAATGGAGGTAGTGGTGATACAAAGTGATAATGGGAATATGAGGAAGGTAGTATGATATCCAATGTATGGACATACCCTCAAAAAATTACCATAAAATAAGTATATCTAATGTTTCTTGAATTGATATTCACCATGGCCAATAGCAATAAAAGTATCATTGAAGTATGAATCATCTATCTCGATAGGATTAAAATTAAGATTACACAATTTGTCATTAGTAAGTTGAATGGTATCAACCTCATCATTAGAATAATTAGAGCTGGCATTTTCATGTTGGATAGCAATTTATTAAAGGTTTTCAATATAAAGAGAATAATAGGAAAAGTTCAGAGGCTGATATTTAGAAATTGAGATAGATAGAGAGCATTTTAAATATATATAGATAATGAGAGATGATATCTTAATGATGCTCCAATAAAATAACATGATTTAGACTATGCATATAAAACACAAGACATGCATGTATTAGACACAAAGTTCCAAATACATTTATCAACTAAAAGACACAAAGTTCTTGCTTTTAAGCACACATAGCCTTATATGAATCAGACAAAGAAAAAAAAAGAAGAAGCATGAGAGAGGGTGAAATTTCTCTTGTATTGAGTATTTCAATGTTCTCTTTTTACATCTTGGATATCAAAATCTCGATCCTTTACAATGACAAGAAGAGATCTTTAAATAACCCAAAAAATGGTTACAAAAGAGTCTTTTCAGTTTCCTTTCTTTTAATTCAAAGATTAGTATCTAATTAAATATTACAAACCCAACTTATCTCTTGTTTATACAATAAAGAGATAAAGCCACTTTAACTAGGTACTTTAAAATAAGAAAAGAAAGAAACTAGGAAGTCGAGACACTAGTAGATGCACTTGAGTCCCCTTTTTCTTTAACACTTGATTTCTAAATCATTTCAAAGTTATAGCTACTATGTCCATTCCTCGAGGAATTGTTGTATTGGTAGTGGCATGAGTCCAACTACCCAAACACTTCTCCATGTCTTTCTCAAATTCTACATTGTCTAAGAATTCTTTGTTGGCATCTGTGATGGCAGCCTGCAGTGTACAAATTTATTTCATTTTCTCCTTAGAGATAGTGTCTTGTTTGAACAAATCCTCTTTGACAAATGTCTTGAACTAGGATTTAATTTCTTGAATGGAGAACTTATCACTTGAATTCTCCTTGAAGATCTGGCAGTGAATATCTAGGAAAGCAGACATGACACAAGTTTTGAAAGCATCTCCCTTTTGGAACATGTTCTTGAGTTCCCCAATGGCTTCCTCAAGAACCTTAATCTTCCAGTCAATGTTGAAGACCCACTACTTGGAAAATTCTACTTAACATCATCAAAACCTTATTAGCCAAAAGGACCTGTACATCTATCCCACTCATCAATTTGAGATCTTGAATGCACTCACTCCATAATTTCAATTCTCTATCTAGACCATTGAGTGTTTTAGAGAACTTCAGTTGAATTTTGAAATTTTCTCATATGCCTTGAATGCTTCTTCAATAAAATTCAGGCTGTGATTATTAAATCATCAACCATAGCTTCCATTTCTTTACCATAAGTAACATGCTTATGGATGTCTTTAATGGCTTGGAACTTCATCACTGGACAAGATAGCAGAGGTGGGATGGAAGCTAGGGGAGTGGGATCAAGAACCTTATCTTCTACCAATAAGGATTTGATGAAACTAGATAAATTTGGTTCTTCTCCTCCAACTACTCTTGTGTTTTCTTCCCCTTCTCAACTCTTTCAATCACCCTAGACACATAGTCTCCCTCAGATTATGTACTTCACTTTCTAGGGTTGATTCTCCAAGGGGAATTCTAGTCAACTCCATATCACCCATTGATAGGTCCT